>CM060734.1:26076641-26228031 GCA_030704615.1 Takakia lepidozioides
AACACCCTCGCAATGTTTAAGCAATCAAAGCAATTTGATCATCGAACGATGGTTCACACCCCTTTCAATCAATTTGATTGACTTCATACTTGAGAGGAGCATTGACAGGTATTCCAACACAGCGCATGTTTGAAATCAAATCAAAAATTCATTTGTAACATCGAACGATGTGTTCACCCTTCAATCAATTTTGATTGACTTATACTTGATAGGAGCATGGGAACAAGTTGTCCAACACACACAAGATGGAAAGCAATCACAATTCATTTGAACATCGAAGGAGCGTTCACCCTTTGAATCATTTCGATGACCTCATACTCGACACGTACCTCTAAACAAGATATGTCCAACACACTTGCAATGTTTGAAGGCAATCAAAAATCATTTGAACAACCGAACGATGGGTTCACCCTCATCCATTTTTTTTATTGACTTCATACTTGAGAGGAGCATGTGACAAGGTAGTCCAACACACAAGCAAAGATTGAAAGCAATCAAAAATTCATTTCAACATCGAACGATGGATTCACCCTTTGAATCGATTTTGATTGACATGATACTCGACACGTACCTCTGACAAGGTATGTCCAACACACTCGCAATGTTTGAAAGCAATTAAAAATTCATTTGAACATCGAACGAGGGTTCACCCTTTGAATCAATTTTGATTGACCTCATCTCGACACGTACCTCTGACAAGGTCAGTCCAACACACTCGCAATGTTTGAAAGCAATCAAAGATCTTTGAACATCGAACGATGGTTCACCTTTCAATCAATTTTGATTGGCTTCGTACTTGAGAGGAGCATGTGACAAGGTTTCCAATACACTCGCAAAGATTGAAGCCATCTAAATCATTTGAACATCAAACGATGGGTTCACCCTTTGAATCAATTTCGATTGACCTCATACTCGACACGTACCTCTAACAAGATATGTCCAACACACTCGCAATGTTTGAAAGCAATCAAAAATCATTTGAACACCGAACGATGGGTTCACCCTTCAATCAATTTTATTGACTTCATACTTGAAGGAGCAATGTGACAAGGTATGTCCAACACACCTCGCAAAGATTGAAAGTAATCAAAAATTCATTTGAACATCGAACGATGGGTTCAACCTTTGAATCAATTTCGATTGACGTGATACTCGACACATACCTCTGACAAGGTATGTCCAACACACTCGCAATGTTTGAAAGCAATCAAAAATCATTTGATCATCGAACGATGGGTTCACCCTTTCAAGCAATTTGTGATTGACTTCATACTTGAGAGGAGCATGTGACAAGGTATGTCCAACACACTCGCAAAGATTGAAAGTAATCAAAAATTCATTTGAACATCGAACGATGGGTTCACCCTTTGAATCAATTTCGATTGACGTGATACTCCACACGTACCTCTGACAAGGTACATCCAACACACTCGCAATGTTTGAAAGCAATCAAAGATCATTTGAACATCGAACGATGGTTTTACCCTTTCAATCAATTTTGATTGACTTCATACTTGAGAGGAGCATGTGACAAGGTATGTCCAACACATTCGCAAAGATTGAAAGCAATCAAAAATTCATGAACATATCGAACGATGGGTTCACCCTTTCAATCAATTTTGATTGACTTCATACTTGAGAGGAGCATGTGACAAGGTATGTCCAAAACACTCGCAAAGATTGAAAGCAATTAAAAATTCATTTGAACATCGAACGATGGATTCACCCTTTGAATCGATTTCGATTGACCGCATACTCGACACGTACCTCTGACAAGGTAAGTCCAACACACTCCCAATGTTTGAAAGCAATCATAGATCATTTGAACATCGAACGATGGGTTCACCCTTTCAATCAATTTTGATTGACTTCATACTTGAGAGGAGCATGTAACAAGGTATGTCCAACACACTCGCAAAGATTGAGAGCCATCAAAAATTCATTTGAACATCGAACGATGGGTCACCCTTTCAATCAATTTGGATTGACGTGATACTCGACACGTACCTCTGACAAAGTATGTCCAACATACTCGCAATGTTTGAAAGCAATCAAAGATCATTTGAACATCGAACGATGGGTTCACCCTTTCAATCAATTTTGATTGACTTCATACTTGAGAGGAGCATGTGACAAGGTATGTCCAACACACTCGCAAAGATTGAAAGCAATCAAAAATTCATTTGAACATCGAACGATGGGTTCACCCTTTGAATCAATTTCGATTGACCTCATACTCGACACGTACCTCTGACAAGGTAAGTCCAACACACTCGCAATGTTTGAAAGCAATCAAAGATCATTTGAACATCGAACGAAGGGTTCACCCTTTCAATCAATTTTGATTGACTTCATACTTGAGAGGAGCATGTGACAAGGTATGTCCAACACATTCGCAAAGATTGAAAGCAATCAAAAATTCATTTGAACATCGAACGATGGGTTCACCCTTTCAATCAAATTTTATTGACTTCATACTTGAGAGGAGCATGTGACAAGGTATGTCCAACACACTCGCAAAGATTGAAAGCAATCAAAAATTCATTTGAACATCGAACGATGGGTTCACCCTTTCAATCAGTTTCAATTGACCTGATACTCCACACGTACCTCTGACAAGGTAAGTCCAACACACTCACAATGTTTGAAAGCAATCAAAGATCATTTGAACATCGAACGATGGGTTCACCCTTCAATCAATTTTGATTGACTTCGTACTTGAGAGGAGCATGTGACAAGTATGTCCACACACTCGCAAAGATTGAAAGCAATCAAAATTCATTTGAACATCGAACGATGGGTTCACCCTTTGAATCAATTTCGATTGACCTCATACTCGACACGTACCTCTGACAAGGTAAGTCCAACACACTCGCAATGTTTGAAAGCAATCAAAGATCATTTGAACATCGAACGATGGTTTCACCCTTTCAATCAATTTTGATTGACTTCATACTTGAGAGGAGCATGTGACAAGGTATGTCCAACACACTCGCAATGTTTGAAAGCAATCAAAAATTCATTTGAACATCGAACGATGGGTTCACCCTTTCAATCAATTTTGATTGACTTCATACTGAGAGGAGCATTTGACAAGGTATGTCCAACACACTAGCAAAGATTGAAAGGAATTAAAATTTCATTTGAACATCAAACGATGGGTTCACCCTTTGAATCAATTTTGATTGACCTCATACTCGACACGTACCTTTGACAAGGTATGTCCAACACACTCGCAATGTTTGAAAGCAATTAAAAATTCATTTGAACATCGAACGATGGGTTCACCCTTTGAATCAATTTTGATTTACCTCATACTCGACACGTACCTCTGACAAGGTAAGTCCAACACACTCGCAACGTTTGAAAGCAATCAAAGATCATTTGAACATCGAACGATGGGTTCACCCTTTCAATCAATTTTGATTGACTTCGTACTTGAGAGGAGCATGTGACAAGGTATGTCCAACACATTCGCAAAGATTGAAAGCAATCAAATTCATTTGAACATCGAACGATGGGTTCACCCCTTTCAATCATTTTATTGACTTCATACTTGAGAGGAGCATGTGACAAGGTATGTCCAACACACTCGCAAAGATTGAAAGCAATCAAAAATTCATTTGAACATCGAACGATGGGTTCACCCTTTCAATCAGTTTCAATTGACCTGATACTCCACACGTACCTCTGACAAGGTTAGTCCAACACACTCACAATGTTTGAAAGCAATCAAAGATCATTTGAACATCGAACGATGGGTTCACCCTTTCAATCAATTTTTGATTGACTTCGTACTTGAGAGGAGCATGTGACAAGGTATGTCCAACACACTCGCAAAGATTGAAAGCAATCAAAATTCATTTGAACATCGAATGATGGGTTCACCCTTTGAATCAATTTCGATTGACCTCATACTCGACACGTACCTCTGACAAGGTAAGTCCAACACACTCGCAATGTTTGAAAGCAATCAAAGATCATTTGAACATCGAACGATGGGTTTCACACCATTTCAATCAATTTTGATTGACTTCATACTTGAGAGGAGCATGTGACAAGGTATGTCCAACACACTCGCAATGTTTGAAAGCAATCAAAAAATTCATTTGAACATCGAACGATGGGTTCATCACCCTTCAATCAATTTTTATTGACTTCATACTTGAGAGGAGCATGTGACAAGGTATGTCCAACACACAAGCAAAGATTGAAAGCAATCAAAAATTCATTTGAACATCGAACGATGGGTTCACCCTTTGAATCATTTCGATTGACGTGATACTCCACACGTACCTCTGACAAGGTATGTCCAAAATACTCGCAATGTTTGAAAGCAATCAAAAATCATTTGAACATCGAACGATGGGTTCACCCTTTCAATCAATTTTGATTGACTTCATACTTGAGAGGAGCATGTGACAAGGTATGTCCAACACACTCGCAAAGATTGAAAGCAATCAAAAATTGATTTGAACATCGAACGATGGGTTCACCCTTTGAATCGATTTCGATTGACCTCATACTCGACACGTACCTCTGACAAGGTAAGTCCAACACACTCGCAATGTTTGAAAGCAATCAAAGATCATTTGAACATCGAACGAAGGGTTCACCCTTTCAATCAATTTTGATTGACTTCATACTTGAGAGGAGCATGTGACAAGGTATGTCCAACACATTCGCAAAGATTGAAAGCAATCAAAAATTCATTTGAACATCGAACGATGGGTTCACCCTTTCAATCAAATTTTATTGACTTCATACTTGAGAGGAGCATGTGACAAGGTATGTCCAACACACTCGCAAAGATTGAAAGCAATCAAAAATTCCTTGCCTTTTGGATGGGCGTCACCCGATTTCGGCACTGCGCAAACACACGATTAACCCAATTTACCTCTCCCACTTTTGTAAGCTAGCATGCATTCTACACACTAGCCACCACACCATGCATCACCATTCCAAACACAATAGGATGCACAATATTTGGAACCCATTTCCTTTATAACAAATTTTTGTACAATACAAGTTTTTGCAATCGGATTCCTGAGCTAGCTAAACCGGGCTAAGCATGCATTTCCTCCCCCACGCTTCAAGGTTGATGTCCCCATCAACGCTTCTTCCCCGCTTTTGAGGTCGCCCTTCAAAAGCTGCAACCGCCTCGGATGCGTTTCCCATTTCTGAGGCACGCACCCAAGATGCTTCCACATGATGATAGCCCTTCCATTTGACGAGATACTCCGTTTCTCGGTTCCTGAACCTCCTCGACTTAAGTATTGCCTCCACCTCGTACTCAGGTTCATTTTCATGATCCAACAGCATAGGTGGCAGACGCAACACTTGATGCCGATTCGGACGCGCTTCATCTTTGAAGTAAGGCTTCAAAAAGGGAGACATGGAATACTGGGTGCACCTTGCTGTTTGCCGGCAGCTCCAATTCATACACATCCTCATTCATAACCTTCCGAATGCGAAAGGGTCCCGCATACGGAGGTACAAACTTCGGACTCACTTCCGGAGGTAGTCGGAAATTCTTGATGTTCAACCAGACCTCTGTGCCTGCCTCAAACTTCACTTCTCTCCGCTTCCGATTCGCCTGCCTTTCATACTGTTTCCTAGCTTTGGCAATATTGTACTTTGCGAGCTTCAACAAACGCTCGCGTTCTTCCAGTACCGCCGCTACTGCCGGTTCCTCAACGTCCTGGGCGGCCCAACTTGTCAGCACCAGAGGTGCTTTTCCATAGACCAATACGAAAGGAGAAACTCCCGTTGCGGAGTGTTCTGTGTTATTATAACAGAACTCTGCCGCGTCTAAGTGTTCCATCCAGTCTGATTGGTCTGCCGACACGTAATTCCGCAAGAATTGCTTCACTACGGAATTCACTCTTTCCGTTTGGCCGTCCGTCGTAGGTCGGAAGGCGGTGCTCATCTTCAGCCTCGTCCCCATCTTCTTCGAAAGTGTCCTCCAAAATTTACTCGTAAACTTTGGATCGCGATCCGAGACAATATCCTTCGGGACTCCATGATGCTTTAAGACGTGGGCGAAGTAAAGTCGCCCTGTCTCCTGCGCCGTTGCCGTCTCCTTGGTGGGGATGAAATGGCCCATTTTACTGAACCTATCTACCACCACCATGATTGCATCGAATCCTTTTGGCAGCGGCATAGCAGTCATGAAATCCATCGAGACGCTTTCCCAAGTCCCCTCTGGAATCGGCAAGGATTGTAACAGCCCCGCTTGCTTTTTGTACTCGCTCCGGTTTTGTTGGCATGTGGTGCATGTCTTGACATACTCCTCTGCCTCCTCCCTCAGTTTGGGCCAGAAATACTCTTTCTTCAAGAGTGCTGCAGTGCGCTTGGCTCCGCCGTGGCCCGCAAGTGGGCTATCATGGCATTCTCTCAAGAGGCTATCTCTGATCCCTCCCTTCGGCACGTAGAGACGTTTTTGCTTATACCGGAGCAGTCCATTTTGCAAGTGGAACTGCGATTTAACCCCCATTCTCAAATCCTGCATCACGGACTTTGCCAGCTCATCCTTCCGGCAAGCCTTCCGGATCTTCCTTTGGAACGCCGTCTCGCCCTTGTACACCAACAAGAGCTGCTGCTTTCTACTTAAAGCATCGGCCACCACATTGTCCCGTCCCGGTTTGTACTGGATATCCACGTCGAACATTGCCAAAGTATCTTGCCACCTAAGTTGTTTTGGGGACAACTTGGGCTGCGTGGCAAAATACTTCACCGTGACATTGTCCGTGAACGCCTTCACTGGGTTGGAACCGACATAGTGGCGCCAGAGCTCAAGGCAATGCACCACCGCCTTCATCTCTTTTTCGTGCGTCGGCCACCGTCGCTCCACTTCATTTAGTTTCTTACTTTCGTAAGCCAATGGACGTCCATCTTGCATAAGAACACCCCCAATCGCGAAGTCCGATGCATCTGTATGAATCTCAAACGGACGATCGAACTCCGGGATTTTCAAGACTGGAGCTTCCGTCATCCGCTGCTTCAATTCAGCAAAAGCTTGGCCACAAAATGTGTTCCATACCCAGACTTTGGATTTACACAGAAGGTCCGACAGCGGCCCCGCGATCTTGGCGAAATTTCTCACATACTTCCGGTAATAGGAGGCGAGTCCTAGGAAGGATCGCACTCCCGGGACCGAAGTCGGAGGCTCCCAGTCCAAGATCGCCCTCACCTTTCTGTCATCCATTTTGATCCCATCCTGTGTAATCACATGCCCTAGGAACTCCACTTTTGTGACCCTGAATTCGCACTTTGAAGCTTTGGCATACAGCTTCCCTTCTCGCAATTTTTGGAACACCCTTTTGAGGTGCTCCAGGTGCTCCTCCTTTGTTTTCGAGTACACCAAGATGTCGTCGATGTACACGATCACAAAGTCATCCAACCACTCCTGGAAAAGGCTGTTCATCAGCATGCTAAATGTCGCTGGTGCATTGGTGAGCCCAAAAGGCATCACCAAGAATTCATATGAACCATACCTTGTCCTGCACGCGGTCTTCTCTCTCATCTCCCTTCCGCCACCCGAATTTGGTGATAGCCGGAGCGCAAGTCGATCCGGCTGAAATACTTCGCTCTTGCCAACCGATCGAAGAGGTCGTCGATCCTTGGCAAAGGGTACCGGTTTTTGATAGTCACCTTATTCAGAGTCCTGTAATCGACACACATCCGCAGCGTCCCATCCTTCTTGTCTGCAAATAGCACCGGGGCTCCGTAAGGTGACTTACTCGGCCGGATGTACCCCTTTGACATTAGATCCTTGAGCTGAGTCTTCAGCTCGACCAACTCTCTGTGGCTCAATCGGTAGGGCGCCTTGGCAGGCGGTTCCGATCCCGGTATCACCTCAATCTTGTGGTAAACTCCTCTTCGCGGTGGCAAGCCGCTTGGTAAATCCTCCAGCATCACATCCTGGTATTTCTCCAAAATCCCCTTGATCCAATCTGGGCTCGGCTCCCCATCGCCTTCTCCTTTCACTTCTCTAATGTAAAGCAAAAACTGGGGCTCGTGTGCCTCCTCCACGGCCCACTCCTTTGCTGACAGAATGTTTATTCGCCCTCCCACGGATTTGGCGTTTCGTTTCTGACACTCGTAAAACCTCGCCACCATTCCCACATGGCAGCGTGACTACTCTCTTGCGGCCATCTATGACCGCTCCGGATTTGCTCAAAAAGGTCATCCCCAAAATGAGATCCACTCCATCGATCTCGCAGATGGTGAAGTTCTCACGTCCCTCCCAACTCCCCAGTTGAAGAGGAACATCAATCGCCAACCTTGTCGCCAACTGTGGTTCTCCTTTGGCAGAACGCACCTCAATAGAGGCCGCCACGTCACTTGTCGGGAGTCCCAGCTTTTGTGCCGTTGCCGGTGTCATGAAGGAGTGCGACGCTCCTGTGTCCACCAACAACGACACATTAGTTCCGGATATTATCCCATCCACGAACAATAACTAACTCCCTTTTCGTAAGGCGCCAGTTTCCTGATACAACTCACAAGAAAATTTGCCTACCTTGCAAGTCCTGGCGACCACCGCTTCCACCAAGCGACTGATGGTATCTTCCGACGGCTCCGTGGTCGCCCGAGTCATGTTCAATTGCCGGGGCTTCGTGCACTTCTTGGCCATGTGCCCGGGCTCCCCGCAATTGAAACACACTCCATCAAAGGTCGCCTTCTGTCCGCCATAAGCCGCTCCACCCGCTTTTCCTTTCGGAGCACCGGGTGCCGCCTTGACGTGTGAAGGCCCTCCCTTTGATTTCCACGTGCCATTTTTGCCGCGTGGCCTATCCCACTTCTTTTCCGGTCGGAAGGAGTCACCTTCCCGCCGAATCTTCTTGTGGTTCAGCTCCGTACGGCCTTGTCTTTCACCCCTAGGGACATCCGAGAAACATTCAGCCCTCTCAATTGCCTCGTTCAAAGTCTTGGGTGGCTTCTCCTCCAACTTCCGCCTGGCCCATGGGGCCAGTCCCGCCACAAAGTTGAAGACCATTTCTGGTTCTGCCATGTCCGCGACTTCGAGCAACAGCACATTGAAAGCCTGGACATACCCCGAATGTCATCTGTTTGCTTCAAATTCCTCATCTTGTCCCGGGCGAGCCAGGACGCGTTGAGGGGCACAAACTGTCTCTTCATCAATTCCTTGAACCCACTTCAGTTCAAGGTTTCCGGGCTTGGACCTCGGTCGTGAAGGCATTTCTGCCACCATTGTTGAGCATAGCCCCTCAAATAGGTGGGAGCCACTTCCACCCGATCCTCATCACTCAACTTGGCCGCCCGGAAGTACTGCTCTAGCTCCAGGAGCCAGGTGTTGAGTGCCTTCCGATTTCGGACGCCCTCGAAGGTGCCGGGTTCCTTAGGCTTCACCTTAAACTTTGCCTTAGTGGAAATGGCATTAGCCGCCTTCAACACTTCTTTCAACGTCCCGCCAAACTGCGCCAACAACCCTTCCCAAAAGGCTGCCGGCATGGGAGGCATCTCTTGGTTTGTCGGAGCTCTCAAGGATTCCTCGGGCTCCGACTCCTCGGATTCCTCCCGCTCTTGAGCGGCCTCGTTTTCGGAAACATGCATCGCTTCCTCAAATGGCCGCCTCGGTGACACGTCGCCCCCATCGGGCTCACCGGGATCATCATCTTTTGGGCCGTTCCGCTTTCGCTTCGGCTTGCCCGACCCCATGATGAGGCCAATCCCAAGGACGATCGCGTACTGAACTCTAAGCTCTGATACCAAGTGTCACGCACCTCACTTCGGTAAACTCCCCTTCAAGTCATAGTTACTCGCTTTGATGCGCGCGCCTATCTCCCAACCTGGCCGCCGGGCCAACTTGGAGCTTCGGCTGCTCACCGGGACATAACAGTCCCCCCTTCGCTTCCCTCTAAAACCCTCCACCTAATTGGGACTAGGAGAATTCCCTTTGGTAGATGGCAGTCCGGAATAGCTCCCCACTCTTTGGTCGCTTTCCGGCTCGCTCGCTTACTCACTAATTTTTGGTCACCAACGGGCTTGCACCGTTCTCGGGGTTACTACTCCCTATATATACTTCTGTAGCTGTCCGCGGGGGTTTCACAACCAGCCATGCCATTTTATGGCGAACCACCACGAAGACCCTCGATTCCCGGTGGTGAGTCGCGGTGAGTCTTGGCCCGCTCACCACGGCCCTTATGGACCGTGATGAGTCCCAAAACTCCCCACGACTCCCACCACGAGGTCTCTGCCCCCTTGGTGAGTCCTATGCCACCCCCACTAAGTCCCACTAAGCTACTGTGGAGCCACCCCCACCGCAACCCGGTGTGCGGGGCTCCACCTAGTGAGCGCCTCCGCCTCCTTGAGTGCTTTTGGGCACTCAAGGGTGCTTCAGCCCCCGTACCTATCGCTGCTACTGCCCCCACCACAGGGGCAGCCCCTCTTGTGTCCCGACCTCCCTGCCCTCAAGGCAAAGGGCCGCGACATAGGGAGTAGTAACCCCGAGAACGGTGCAAGCCCGTTGGTGACCAAAAACTAGTGAGTAAGCGTGCGAGGCGGAAAGCGACCAAGGTGTGGGGAGCTGTTCCGAACTGCCAACAACCAAAGGGAATTTCCACTAGGCCCAAAGTGAGCGAGGGTCTTGTGGAGGAGCAAAGGGGGACCATTATGTCCCGGTGAGCAACCGAAGCTCCGAGTTGGCCCGGCGGCCAGTTTGGGAGTTAGACGCGCGCATCAAAGCGAGTAACTATGACTTGAAGGGGAGCTTACCGAAGTGAGGTGCGCGGCACTTGGTATCAGAGCTTAAAGTTGAGTATGTGATCATCCTTGAGATCGGCCTCACCATGGGGTCGGGCAAGACAAAGCGAAGGCGGAACGGCCCAAAAGACAATGATCCCGGTGAGCCCGGTGGGGGCAACGTGTCACCGAAGCGGCAAATGGAAGAGGCGATTTATGCTTTTGAAAGCGCGACCACTCAAGAACGGGAGGAATTTGGGGAGTCGGAGCCCAAGGACTTTCTAGAGGCTCCGCCAGACCAACAGATGCCTCCCATGCCAGCAGCCTTTTGGAAAGGGTTGTTGGCGCAGTTTGGCGGGACGTTGAAAGACGTGATGAGGGCGGCTAATGCCACTTCCACTAAGGCGAAGTTTAAGGTAAAGCCTAAGGAACCCGACACCTTCGAGGGCATCCGAAATCGGAAGGCACTCAACACCTGGCTCTTGGAGCTAGAGCAGTACTTCCGGGCGGCCAAGTTGAGTGATGAGGATCGGGTGGAAGTGGCTCCCACCTATTTGAGGGGCTATGCTCAACAATGGTGGCAGAAACGCCTTCATGACCAAGGTCCAAACCCAGAAACCTTGAGCTAGAGTGGGTTCAAGGAACTTATGAAAAGACAGTTCGTGCCCCTCAACGCGTCCTGGCTCGCCCGAGACAAGATGAGGAATTTGAAGCAAACGGATGACATTCGGGGATATGTTCAGGCTTTCAATGTGTTGTTGCTCAAAGTCGCGGATATGGCAGAACCAGAAATGGTCTTCAACTTTGTGGCGGGACTGGCCCCATGGGCTAGGCGAAAGTTGGAGGAGAAGCCACCTAAGACTTTGAACTAGGCAATTCAAAGGGCTGAATGTTTCTCGGATGTCCCTAGGGGCGAAAGACAAGGCCGTACGGAGCTGAACCACAATAAGACCCGGCGGGAGGGTGACTCCTTCCGACCGGAAAAGAAGTGGGATAGGCCACGCGGCGACAATGGCACATGGAAATCGAAGGGAGGGCCTTCACACGTCAAGGCGGCACCCGGTGCTCCGAAAGGAAAATCAGGTGCGGCGGCTTATGGTGGACAGAAGGCGACCTTCGATGGAGTGTGCTTTAATTGCGGGGAGCCCGGGCACATGGCCAAGAAGTGCGCGAAACCCCGACAATTGAACCTGACTCGGGTGTCCGAAGATTCCATCAGCCGCTTGGTGGAGGCGGTGGTCGCCAAGACTTGCAAGGTAGGCAACTACTCTTGTGAGTTGTATCAGGAGACTGGCCCCTTGCGTAAAGGGAGTCAGTTAATGTTCGTGAGTGGGATAATTTTTGGAACTAACATGTCGTTGTTGGTGGACACATGAGCGTCGCACTCCTTCATGACACCGGCAACGGCACAGAAGCTGGGGCTCCCGACAAGTGATGTGGGGGCCTCTATTGAAGTGTGTTCTGCCAAAGGAGAACCACAACTGGCGACGAGGTTGGCGTTTGATGTTCCTCTTCAGTTGGGGAGTTGGGAGGGACGTGAGAACTTCACCATTTGCGAGATCGATGGAGTGGATCTCATTTTGAGGATGACCTTTTTGAGCAAATCCGGAGCGGTCATAGATGGCCGCAAGAGGATAGTCATGTTACCATGTGGGAATGGTGGCGAAGTTTTACGGGTGTCGGAAACACCCAACCGAGTGGGAGGACAATAAACCTGCTGTCAAGTTTAATAAGCACAGTGTGAAAACAGCTAGAATAAAACTAGTTATTTGTATTTAACACTTGGATTTAGGTCAAGTGTTAAATCAGGTGTCAAGTTTAGTTTGACACCTGGTCCGTCTTATCTTCACGAGAGCGGCAGTCGCGCGGCTCATCTCTCTCGAGTTGAGTCTGCGCGACCGAGCTCCTGCATTCTTCAGATCTGAGTGTGCTTATGATGGGAGTATAGGTTGTTGTGGGGTGGAGTCCCCATAGCTTGGGGTGCCCCTGGCTCGACTATTATCTTAAAGAGTGATGTTGAGGGATTGCATATTTCTTGTGTTGAGAGTGTGTGTCCTTTTCTAGTTTGGTTATCACTCGAGAGAGATGAGCTCTATCTAGTTTTTCCAGTGCTAAGCTAGATATGATGTTTTTGTTTTTTTTAAGCACTATTATAATATAGATGGTCATGGTCTTGTACGCAGCTCAAGCAATGAGCATAGAACGGCTCTAGCTTGAGTTCGTCTCACATCTTCAGTCGCAATGGTGTGGTAGAAGAGAGAGTAATGGTGGTCTGCCCATATTTCTGTTGGCATTGGCGAGGTGTGCTTCCACTGTAAGGGCGTCGCCCGTCTGCGGAGGATATGTTGATGGCAGCTGGTGGTGTGATGTCAAGGCCCCATAGAGCCCGCTGCGGTGAATAGGAGCAGCGAATGGGGCAGCAGTGAATGGGAGTCCAGGTAGAGCCAGCGGCTGTGGCGGCAAGGGTCTGGTTGATGGTGGCGGCTGCTCGAGTATCTCTACAGCAGGGGGAACAGCCCGTTCAGGCTGTTGATATGCGGCTCGAACTGGATGACTTCAGCTGTGTGGTGGAAGCGAGTGGATCGAATGGAAGCTGGTCTGGATTGAGGTCCGCACGACAGGCCTGCACTTTGGGATAGGAGTCATATGCGAAGACAGAAAGCTGATAGAAAGTGGCGGGCATTTCATCTTCTTTACCGTGGAGGTCTACCTTAAAGAGGGACTTCACTCTCTGGACGCTGAATGTTGCGCTGAAGTGGGAGAGGGCAGCAGAAACACAGTCCCCCTTCGCACAATGTTTCGACCTCTTTGGCTTTGACCTTTTGACATGAGCAGTTCTCCGCCCTTATTTTTCCTCGCTCTTTCCCTGTGTTCCCTTCTCCTTTCGTCACCACTACTGCCTCAATCAGAGGTGGCGACCATACTGCCGTTTAAGTGTCCAGGAAACTGATGACATCAAGGAAGCTACCAGCTTGTTCCTGAAGACGAAGGGGTCGAATGTCACTGTTCTGGCTGGCACAGGAGCATGTGACTTGCCCATAGGGACCTGGGTGCCTGAAACAAGTGAAGTGGCTGGAGGATGGAGCATGGCGTCAGGAGATGGAAAGAGAGCAGTGAAGGGGTTTCTACATGATAAGGACCTGCAACTGGTTGCAGCCCAGCATGCGCTAGCTAGGACCATGACCTGAAGCAGCTGCTAAGTTGCTGGGAGGTCCGTGAAGCTGAACTTGCCCAAATGCGGGAGGTTGTCATGGAGGGAGCTAAGACAGTCAGTGTACTGCAGCTGCCTTGGTGGGGAAAGTGAATGCGAGACTGGCAGCTCAACTGGGCATTGGGATAGATTTTGCTTGGTGATGGGATCGTAATTCAGTAGCAGGCTGATTGGAGTTAAAGAGGTTTGGTCATGCCAGTGTCCGAGCAGCCAGTGAATTTTGGGCCAGATTTTTGAAGGTATGTTGCATGGCAGTAGGCAGTGTTCCAGAGATTCTGAAACCCCAAGCAAGCAGCATAAGCAGAGCAGTGCACGGGTGAATTGAAGCCAACGCCCTACCTTTAGAATTCTATGTGCGATCTGCCAGAGAAAGACAGCCAACTTTGCATCATGTGTGACAGCTTTGCAGGATGTTTGATTGAGGGCAGCAGTGCATAGCGAGGCCAGTGATTTGAATGCCGCTGAAATCTGTCACGGAAATGACCTGATTAGGTCTGGCTGAGCATGTAACCCAAGTGCCGGGCAATGAAGGCAACGGCCCCTGCTGGAGGATTCATATCCAAGATGCAGGGATGGTCTGGATGATGCTGGCATAACCTGCATTTCCTCTGGCTGTTCCTACAATCTGGTTTATGTGCCCTGGCACTATAGTGCTGATGCCGACCAGATATTCCCGATCTGTGCAATTTCATGGTGATCCCAGGCAGACCACCTCTCCGCATATCCACGGTCAATCTTGTTGTGAAGAAGGAGGGGCAGGGGCAGGAAGCTTGTAGGTATAGGAGCTGACGATAGACTGAGCTGCTGTGTAGCAGCTATTCCCCGCTTAATGTCCAGAGGGGATGCTGTGGCCTCCGAACTGCGCAAGTACTTGTCTCTGATCTCTGGGTGTCGTCAATGGTGTCTCCTTGCTGATTTTGATCTCTATTAAGAGAGTGTATATCAAGTGCGCAGGGGACTCGTCTCTCGAGGGTTCACTGGGAAGAATCGCTTCACGACCTCCATCGTCACCACGGTTTGTGGTAGAAGACGGTTGGGATTCCAAAGCATGGTGAGCTGTTGAACTCAAATGAAATGGAGGGGAACAGCACGCACGTGGCCAGGGAACCTAGGATGCCATATAGAACTTAGGGAACCGGGAACCAGTTACCAGATATTGTGAGGGTGTAACTTTGAATTTTTAAACTTGAAAACCTTAATAATAAAAAAAAAAAAAAACCCCTTTTTAATCTAATTTGAATGATTTGGAGCCAAATTCATCATATCTTTGTCAAATGGACTCTGTTTGACCCAGTTTTTGGGGGATAGCTGCAGAAAGGGGAAATCTACCTATCTAAACTTGGTTTCTGTTTTGGGGACTCTGCTAAAAATCTATGGAATTTTTAGAGTGTGAGTGTGCCATGAAAGATCCACAATCCTGTCTCTAGAACCTGTGCTGGTCTATATGAGAGACAAATTGGTGGATGTACTCCTTGCGTGGCTGGGGGAAATGAGGACGTAATTGAAGGGCAGGTCTCTTCTCTTAGTCTGTGCACACAAGGGGAAGGATTTATGTTTCCGAAGGAACTCAGACTGATTTGAGTGGAGAATAGTTGGACGAGTTGATTGCATACTGGGAGTCAGGCATTAGCAGTAGACAACAGACTGCTGTAGTTGGCATTGAGGGCCTCAATATCGCCTTGGACAGTCAGAACTCTGTTGGAGCCAACAGTTCTGCAGCTGTAGATGAAATACCAAAGTGGGTGAAAGCTAGGCTTGGAACACAGCCAAAGACAGCCCCGGGGACCAAGGTGTTCAGTCACAAGGCCGTGGTGTACTGGAGCAGAGGAGCAGGAGCTACACAAGTTTGTGCAATCAGACATGGTTGCAGCCGGATACGCTCTGCACAGGGCAACCACGAGCGGGGGTTCATCAGCAATGACATGTTTGTTGTGCGTGAATGAGATGCAGTCATTCGCAATGAAGACACCCGCAACCGTCTCAAAGCTTTCGAGTTGAGAGACTATCAGACCCTACCTTTGTTTTCTTTAGTGTTCAGTGAGCGGGAGATATGGGAGTATTGCTTTGTCTCTACCTGGCAGAAAGAGGAGGAGGGTTGGTTAGAGCGAGCTACTATAGCTTGGGACAAGGTTAGTGGCAGGTTTCTGGACATAGATATACCTCCTACACCTTACCATCACGCAGAGCGAGGCACTTTGAGAGAAGTCTGGAAGTTGATAGCATAGATCAGGATTAGATCTTGCTTGGGCGGGCTTCTATTCTTCCCCTCCATCTCTGTACTATTTTCATTACCTTGTACTCGTAGTTGCCAAAGCCTCTCTTGGTGGAGGCCAGTCAGTCCGGGGTTTTGGGCTGGGATATTCTGCAGGATCAGCATTGCAGCTGGATTTTGGTGTGGGGGTGTTGATGTTTTGATTTCTTGTGTTTGGATCCCCCCCAACACCTGCATGCTTGACTGTGCGCCATGTTGGTTTTGTGTGGGCGCTTGCTTTCATAGGGATTAGGCCGGATTTGATCACCGGTCAATCCTAGAGTATGCTGTCGGTGGTGAGGCTGGAGTGATGACCAGCAAGACCACCAGTGTTTCTTCTATGGTGAGGCTGGGTTGATGACCAGCCAACCATAGGAGTTCTTGCGGTGGATGCAGGTGCAGGTGCCCTGAGCCATTGGGATATGACCCTTAGACTGCAACAGGTGCCCACCCGTGTCACTATTAGATTAGTACTAGAGCCTTATAGTGTCACCTGGAGGAGGTGCACATTGTGAGTGTCATTACGGAGTTACCCAAGGGTTTTGAGGGGAGTACGGCTACAGGCAGTAACAGTGAGAGTGGGTTCACAAGACGAGGTATTCGGTTCAGACCACCTTCACCGCCACCCTCAATTACTGTAGAGTCAGACACAACTCGGAGGCTTCATCAACAGGTGTGCACTTTCATTCGCCATTGTTGTGGGACGACATGGAGGAGATGTATGGAGCTACCAAGGGGCCTCGTAGGTACTCTAGAGCTATGGGCACAATCGAGTTGGATGACTTTATCCAGGAGTTCGACAGCTGGTGTGATTTGCAGCAGATGCGCAATCCACAGCTATTCACCCCATTCATGGCGTGGAAGGGACTGTTCCAGCATTTGGAAGGCCCGCCTATGGACGATTACCACGAGTTCAGGCGAGGACATGAAGCAGAGATTGAGGAGTGGAGGATGTATTGGTCACCTGACTACGTCTCCATTACTCGAGGCATGACGCGACCAGTAGCTGCATCAGTACCAATAGCTCCCACTGCCAGCACTAGTAGTGGAGCAAGTAGTGCTGGTACTTCTGTAGGTGCTACCAGTTCAAAAGGTGCTACTACTCCTCCTGCCACTACTACAACACATGTGCCTAGATTCAACCCGGTGGTGGAGTTCTTCCAGGAGTTGCGGAGGAACTACCAAGGTGTACGGACAGAGAAGCTGCGAAGTTTGCAAGACTTCCAGCGCAAACCCAATGAGAGCCTGCGAGAGGCGTACACTCGTATGAGGCGCTTGATAAGTGTGACCCAAGGGGTTACTGAAGCTCAGGCAATCCAGTTTTGGTATGGAATTCTGGACAAGAAGCTCAAGAGAAGGGTGCGAGATGCAACCTTGTTACAAGCAGCCCAACCCACATTAGCAGATGTGTTTCTGCTGGCTGAGCGGATTGAGCTCAACATGGTGGAGGAGCGAGTTGTCACCATTGGATTTGGCAAGGACATGCCTGCACGAGGCGTAGCTGCCAGCCCACAGGCACAAGGTACTGCCCAGCAGCGTGGTCAGGGGGGCAAGGTTTCCCAACCCAAGTTCCATGGAGCTTACAGGGGACCTCAGGTGCAGAGGCCCGTGGCATCTTTTGCAGGCCAACAGCAACCAGGGGTGATATGTTGGACATGTGGAGGACCCCATGTCAAGAGAGATTGCCCAGAGAGTGGCAAAAGGCCGGCACAAGCACAGCCTGCACAGTTGCAGTGTGGGCATTGCGGCAAGTGTGGGCATGGAGATGCCCAATGTTATGACTTGCATCCTGAGTTGCGCCCAGGCCAGTTCCAAGGGAATAATGGTGGCCGGGGGCGAGGTGGACCAGCCCAAAGAGGACGAGGTGGTCGAGCACGAGGTGCAGGCCAAGGGCAAGCTCCACATGGCCAAGGACGCGGAGGTCAGGGTGTTGACCAAGGCATGGCCAATCGGCTTCAGCAGCTAGAGCAAAGGCTCGCTGCCATGGCTATAGCTCAGGCGGTACCGGCTCCCAGGCGGGATGGTCCACCTCTTGCTCCTGACGGAGGAGATATGGGAGGCATGGGATTCATGTGCGGAGCAGCACTACCACTAGAGCAGGTGGAGTCTGCTGCAGCCGTGACTCAAGGAGCAGCACGAGTTCCTGAGCCACGAGGTGCAGAGGTGGAGTTGGATCCACAACGTGGGGAGGCAAGCCGTCAGACAAGGCTGCCTCAGTCGTTCACCTTGGCGGAGACAGTGTCAACGCCATCCATGGCACCTAGTTCTCGCCCGACTGTTACCGAGGCGGAGGTTACTATGCCATTGGGGAGAGCTACACGTGCAGCACTGACACCTGCTACCAAGGCTAGTGCAGCCGGTGTGTTGTTGGGGGCAGCCACCTCTGTGTGTCAAGCCCCACTGTTCTCGGCAACCATGATTGCGACGCCGGGAGTGAGACCAGCTGCAGTGTTCAGACTAGCAGCAACACTCTGTGAGAGTGGGGATGTCACTTCATCTTCTGCGGAATTAGTGGAAGGTGTAGTGGCAGAGGGATCCTCGGATTTGAGGGTCAAGACTGCCACGGCAGCGCCTTGGCAAGCTGCAGCTGCCAGATTGATGGAGCTGCCAGCTAGGCCAGCCTTTGAGCGCGCCATGGTGACACCTGGAGTTGTCTTGTTAGACAACCAGGGAGGCATTTTCACTTTGAGTGGACCGGCAGGCAAGAAGTACCGGCCACTGCGGGTCTTGTTGGACTCGGGAGCTCAGCCACTGATGTTGGGCAGAGCTGCTATTGCAGGTTTGGGCCTCATGGAGGCGGATATGGAGCCTTGCCCTTTCCAGATACAGACATCTCTGGGAGGATCAGAGCAGGCTCGGGGCATGACACGGCATCAGTTGGCCATTAGACTGCAGCCGGATCACCCTATCGATGGCTCAGTAATACGAGCCAAGGCCATTGTGACAGACGCAGTCTCTTACGATGTCCTCGTTGGTGGGGCAGTGTTATACCCTATGGGCTTCACCCTGGACTTTTGGGAGGAGTCAGCATCCTACAGGCCTGGATGGCAGTCAGGCGATGGTCGCCGTGCACAGCTCCCTGTGACATTCATTGGGGGTATAGCGGCTGCCCAGCGGGGCAAGATGCCAACACTAGCCGCCTTTACAGCTGCAGTTAGTTGGCCTGGAGAGTTGCTGGAAGGCAATGCCCATGCAGAGGATGTGCCACCTCCAGCAGAACAGGATGACATGCATGGTATGGCGGAGTTGCCTGCCATGGTTGCTCACACTCCATTGTGGGGTACGAGCAAGGATTTGCAGCAGGTTGCTGATCGACGGGTGCAACAAGCCTGGGTAGAGGCTTTTGTTCCGTTAGGAGAGGAGGAGAGTGCGGGTATTGCACCAGGACCACCTCAGTTGTCACCATTGGATACCACACCTATTGTGTGGCAGTATCCGGATGAAGGCATTTGCCTTCTGGACTTGTTTGGCGGGATCAGCACCGGATTGGCTGCTGTGCTACAGGCAAGTGTACGAGTTCGACGTTACCTGTATGTGGAGAGGGATGAGACTGCACGACGCGTCTCACTGCGCCATGTTGCTCAGTTGGTATAACAATACCCTGACTTGTTGCCAGTGTCTGCAGTTCGTGGATTCCAACAAGCCTTGCCAGCAGACATTTCTTTGCTGGGGGCGCAGGATTTAGAGCAGGTTGGCTCCATTGATCTGGTAATGGCAGGTTGGCCCTGCCAAGGGCATTCATCAGCCGGGCATGGCAATGGATTGCGAGACTCGAGGACGGGTATGTTTTGGGAGATGGTGCGGATTTTGCGCTGCTTGCAGCTTCGTCAAGCTGTATCTCCAGCATACATCTTGGAGAATGTACCACTGATGGGTGATTCTCGGGCCAGGGTGATGGCCAGTGTGCATCAAGTCCGGTCGTGGCTTGGGTCAGCAGTGTTGCTGGATGCAGCTGCAGTGGGGTCACGGGCTCATCGTCCACGGCTTTGGTGGACTAACTTGATGCCACCCGCACTACTCAAGCGTGCATTTGATGGGGTGCAGCGGCCAGCACACCTTACCGTGGATGGCATTTTGGACACAGGGAGGCAGTCTCAACGTGTGAGACACGATGACCGTTCGCCTTTGGCAGTGGTCAACAGGGTGGGTCAACCACGAGCAGCATTACCTACACTGCTCAGCTTCCCAGGATCCCATGCTTTTCGGGATGGTGGACCTGGCCTCCTGTAGGATGCTCAGTTGCAACAGTTAGTGGAGCCTAATGCCGACGAGCGAGAGCGGGCTATGGGGTTTTCCACTGGGACCACGGCGGTGCCTTCTCTTTCTGAGGCATCACGTCGGCAGGTGTTGGGGCAAGCAATGGATCTCAATTGCTTGACCTGGATTATCAGCTTGGCTATGGCTGAGCAACGTAGAGTGCGGAGCGCACTTCCCTGGACGGTCTCTCTGCCTACCGAGACGGTACAGGCAGCGAGTGGGGGCGAGCCGGTGAGGACCACGGGGTGTAGACATCCATGGCACACGTGGGAGGTGCTCGAGGTTCAGAGGGAGTTGGCAGCCAAAGCAGCTGTGATGGATGAGGTTGGGGATTCTTCTCGGGATGAGGAGGTTCTCAATGATGAGATGATGGGGCAGGATGAGGCATTGTCATTGACTGAGCAAGAAAGAAGTACTGCTCAAGAGGTTGCAGCATAGCAACCACGGGACGCGTCCTCTACCTCTAAGCCCACTGGACTTAAGGTTGCAGTCACGGAGGACAATTGGGAGCCTGACATTGGACCCATTGTCACCGGAGGAGAGAGACGACGTATATGGCGGTTCATGAGGGCTTACAGGAATTGCTTTGCCTTCAGTTTGAAGGACTTGGGAGCACTGAAGGGTCAAGAGATCCATATTGAGTTGGCCACTGACACGCCAATCTTTCGGAGACCCTATAGATACAGTGACATGGAGAGGTCTTTGATTCAGATGAGGACTCAAGATCTCTGGGAGGCAGGTTTGGTGGAGCTCTCTGGTGGAGAGTATGCTTCAGCCACAGTGATGCCAGCTAAGAAGGATGTCTATGGCAATTGGACGGAGAGACGTATGTGCGGTGATTACCGGCCTGTAAATCGTCAGACCAAGTCCGATAGGTATGCCATGCCAACACCAGAGGAGATCTTTGATGCCATTGGGCATTCCAAGGTCTTTAGCACGTTGGATTTACGATCCGGATATCACCAGTTGCCGATCAAGGAGGCGGATAAGCAAAAGACGGCATTCTGGGGGATCAATGAGCACGGGAAGGATTGCCTATACCAGTGGCGGTTCTTACCATTTGGGCTTAAAAACGCTCCCGCTGAGTTTCAAAGAGTCATGGATAGGATTCTAGCAGGGGTGGAGTTTGCTCGGTGCTACATAGATGACATCATCATCTTTAGTGCTACGGTGGAGGAGCATGAGAGACACCTTCAGGGGGTATTTGAGCGCTTAAGGACGCACGGATTGAAGTTACATCCGGGCAAGTGCAAGTTTTTCCACAACCAGATTGAGTATCTGGGTCACATGATATATCCTGGAGGATTGGGGGTACAACAGACTAAGGTAGAGTCCATAGCACAGGTTCCACGCCCCACGGACGTGAGCCGAGTTTGAGCTTTCATGGGGTTAGCAAACTATTATAGACGGTTTGTTAAGGGATTCAGTGCCATTGCAAAGGCTCTAACCAAGCTGACCAAGGTGGACCAGGAGTGGCAATGGGAAGATGAGCAAGAACAAGCTTTTCAAGAGCTCAAGGCGAGGTTGACCTCGGCGCCCATCTTGAGACGACCTATCAGGGGGCATCCTTTTCAGCTGCATACAGATTGGAGCATGCTGGGGCTTGGAGCGGTGCTCACACAGGTGGATGATGAGGGAAGAGAGTTCGTAGTGGCTTATGCTAGCCGCTCAAACAATGCTGCAGAGTCTAAGTATAGCTCATATGAGGGAGAATGCTTAGCTGCAGTGTGGGCCGTGGCACACTTCAGGTGCTATCTATACGGCAATCTCTTCACCTTTGTCACGGATCACCAACCACTCAAGTGGTTGATGGAGTCAGACAAGCTTACGGGGAAGCTTGCACGGTGGGCACTCATCCTTCAAGAGTATGACTTTCAGGTGGTGCATCGACCGGGTTTGGTCAATCGCAATGCAGATGGGTTGAGTCGCAATCCATGCACGAGCCAACAGGATGACACTGGAGCTCGGTGGCATGGTGAGACGGACGAGGAGATGGTGCCTGGATGGCATGCATCTGCATTTCTGTGTATCTTGGCAACGGAAGGCCAGGTTGGACCTGCAACAGGGATGACTGTAGATCAAGTGTCTGAGGACCCTGAGGCCAGCAATGAGCAAGGTAGCGCCAAAGATATACATGAGGATTCAGTTGTGTTGGACTACCTCCGCACTGGAGACACGGCAGCCACTGTGACTGCCAAGGAGAGGGATCGGATCCTACAACGAGCCAAGAGGTTCAGGTGGGAGGGGACACACCTGCTCCGAGTGTGGGAGGATGGTCGAGTGAGGATTGTGCCTCACCCAACACAGCGGGCACGGTTAGTGCGCCATGCCCATGAGGAGTTGGGGCATTTTGGGGTGCGACGCACTCATAGTCTACTGCAGGGGCAGTATTGGTGGCGTGGTATGCACACAGAGGTGCAACAATTTGTGGCTAGGTGCATGGTGTGTGACAGGGTGCGTGCTTCATTCAACGCCCCTACTCCACAATTGCACCCTCTTCCGATCATGGGATTGGGCTACAGGTGGAGTCTTGACTTCGCAGGGCCGTTGCCACTGACCATGCGCCACAACAAGTACGTGTTGGTGATGGTGGAGCACTTCTCCAAGTGGATTGAATTGGTTCCATTGCCTGATAAGGCTAGTGAGGGAGCTGCGTATGCATTCCTGGATTGTGTGCTTAGCCGATTTGGTGCTCCAGCTGAGGTACTCGCGGACCAAGGGAGAGAGTTCTTGGGGGAGTTTCAGGCTTTGTGTGACAAGGCCTTGATAGACCACCGCACCACTTCTCGGGATCATCCTGAGGCCGATGGCTTGGCAGAGAGAGTTGTTCAGACAGTAAAGAGGGGTTTGCGCAAGTATGGCTTGCAGAAGGGACACCTAGGAGATTGGGACCTTCAGTTACCCTGGTTAGCCATGGGCTACAGGTTCAGCAAGCAAGCATCACTTGCCTCCTTCTCACCATACTTTCTTCTCTTTGGCCGAGAGCCGGATTTGCCTACATCCATTCGTAGAGAAGCTGCTACAGTTCTTAACCTTGACGATCCGGACGTGTGGGCACGTGCATGTGAGCAGCGTGCAGAGTTGTTCAAGAGAGTCATGCCCATGGCTTTCGAGAACCTTGCCATTGCACAACACCGTGATACGTTGAGGTATGCTACCATACGTGGTGGGGGCTATCGTCCTGGGGTTCGGAGATTCAACCCTGGTGACTATGTCTATCTGTAGCAGACTGCTCCTACGACCCTGGATGTGACTGCAGGACGTGTTATTTTGAGGGTTCGAGAGGTCTTGCCCTCAGGCGTCTTGGTCTTGGAGGGTCGGGATGGCATAACTTGGAAGGACCATGTGCATAATTGTGCGCCATGTCACCTTCCGAATGTCGATGGCTGTGTGTCGATTACAGGGCTCTGAATAAGGTGACTATCAAAAACCGGGATCGACAACCTCTTTGATCGGTTGGCAGGAGCAAATTATTTCAGCCGGATCGATTTGCGCTCAGGTTACCATCAAATCCGAGTGGCAGAAGGAGATGAGGAGAAGACCGCGTGCATGACAAGATATGGTTCATATGAGTTCTTGGTGATGCCTTTTGGGCTCACCAACGCACCCGCGACCTTTAGCATGCTAATGAACAGCCTTTTCCAGGAGTGGTTGGATGACTTTGTGATCGTGTACATTGACGACATCTTGGTGTACTCGAAAACAAAGGAAGAGCACCTGGAGCACCTCAAAAGGGTGTTCCAGAAATTGCGGGAAGGGAAGCTGTATGCCAAAGCTTCAAAGTGCGAATTCGGGGTCGCAAAAGTGGAGTTCCTAGGGCATGTGATTACACAGGATGGGATCAAAATGGATGATAGAAAGGTGAGGGCGATCTTGGATTGGGAGCCTCCGACTTCGGTCCCAGGAGTGCGATCCTTCTTAGGACTCGCCTCCTATTACTGAAAGTATGTGAGAAATTTTGCCAAGATCGCGGGGCCACTGTCAGACCTTCTGTGTAAGTCCAAGGTATGGGTATGGAACACCTTTTGTGGCCAAGCTTTTGCCGAGTTGAAGCAGCAGATGGCGGAAGCTCTAGTCCTGAAAATCCCGGAGTTCGACCGTCCATTTGAGATCCATACAGATGCGTCGGACTTCGCAATTGGGGGTGTGCTCATGCAGGATGGACGTCCAGTGGCTTACGAAAGTAAGAAACTGAATGAAGTGGAGCGACGGTGGCCTACGCATGAGAAAGAACCGCGACACTCTTGAAGAAAGAGTATTTCTGGCCCAAACTGAGGGAGGAGGCCGAGGAGTATGTCAAGACATGCACCACATGCCAACAAAACCGGAGCGAGTACAAAAAGCAAGCGGGGCTGTTACAACCTTTGCCGATTCCAGAGGGGTCTTGGGAAAGTGTCTCGATGGATTTCATGACTGCTTTGCCGCTGTCAAAAGGATTCGATGCAATCATGGTAGTGGTGGATAGGTTTAGTAAAATGGGTCATTTCATCCCCACCAAAGAGACGGCAACGGCGCAGGAGACGGGGCGACTTTACTTCGCCCATGTCTTCAAGCATCATGGACTCCCGAAGGATATTATCTCGGATCGCGATCCAAAGTTTACAAGTAAATTTTGGAGGGCACTTTGGAAGAAGATGGGAACGAGGCTCAAGATGAGTACGGCCTTCCGACCTACAACGGACGGCCAAATGGAAAGAGTGAATTCCGTGGTGAAGCAGATCTTGCGGAATTATGTGTCGGCAGACCAGTCAGACTGGGTGGAGCACTTGGATGCGGCAGAGTTCTGTTATACAACAAAACACAAAACACTTCGCAATGGGAGTTTACCTTTTCATATTGGTCTATGGAAAAGCACCTTGGTGCCGACAAGTTGGGCCGCCCAGGACGTTGAGGAACCGGCAGCAGCAGCGGTGCTGGAAGAACGAGAGCGTTTATTGGAGCTTACAAAGTACAACATTGCCAAAGCTAAGAAACGGTATGAACGGCAGGCGAATCGAAAGCGGAGGGAAGTTAAGTTTGAGGCAGGCACGGAGGTCTGGTTGAACATCAAGAATTTTTGACTACCTCCGGAAGTGAGTCCAAAGTTTGTACCTCTGTATGCGGGGCATTTTCGCATCCGGAAGGTTATGAATGAGGATGTGTATAAATTGGAGCTGCCGGCAAACAGCAAGGTGCATCCGGTATTCCACGTTTCCCTTCTACCAACCACCCCCTGCCCTTCAGAGGTGTCATCTCCACTTTCTTCTGCTGCAGGCTCAGTGACAGTCCGCGGAGATCGCGAATCTTTCTGCAAGACAACCTTTCATCCCCTACGGTTATTGTCATCTTAAAGAAAACTTCATCGACTTGCGAGGGGTAGATGAATGGCTGCTCATTTCTTGCTGGTGAAATTGAAGAAAACAGGTCGTAGGCCTCCGTAATCCAATTCCAAGATCTCATCAATGACCCCCACATATTTCAAAGAGTCTATCATTGGATTGGAATCAGTTGAAACATTTATTTCTTGCTAAAAAATTGAACTCACCCCAAAATCAAAGCTTACATGCGAACATCCATCCCTGTATGATTTCCTGTAATGGTTTCCATGTGCCCTCATTGAGGGGTATGATTTCACATGCAACAACGGACGCAAACTCAGACGCCGAACGTCCATGTCCACATCCACCGTGTTCCTCACCTCATTGTCCACTGCCTCTTGTAACCGCTCCACAAAAAAGGGAAAGCGCGTCCGAATCGGCATCGAGTGTTGCGTCCGCCACCTGTTCTGTTGGATCATGAAAATGAACCTAAGTACGAGGTGGAGGCAGTGCTTAAGTCGAGGAGGTTCAAGAATCGAGAAACGGAGTATCTCGTGAAATGGAAGGGCTATCATTAAGTGGAGGCAACTTGGGTGCGTGCCTCAGACATCCGAGGCGGTTGCAGCTTTCGAAGGGCGACCTCAGAAGCGGAAGAAGCGTTGATGGGGACATCAACCTTGGATCGTGGGGGAGGAAATGCATGCTTAGTCCGGCTTAGCTAGCTCAGGAATCCGATTGCAAAAACTTATGTTGTACAAATTTTGTTTATAAATGAAATGGTTTCCAAATGTTGTGCGTCCTATTTTGTTTGGAATGGTGATGCATGGTATGGTTGGCTAGTGTGTAGAATGCATGCTAGCTTACAAAAGTGGGAGAGGTAAATTGGATTAATCGTGTGTTTGCGCAGTGCCGAAATCGGGTGACTCCCATCCAAGGGGCAAGGAAACTTGCGCCTTCTTTGGGAGTTCATGTGCTAGTGCGCACCTGGCGCATGCGCGTACTATAACTACACTACCGAGGGGGGTGCCTTGTAGTGCGGGCTAACGCGGAAGCTACGTGCTTTCGTTCACGTACTATAATCATGTAGCCTCGGGACGAAGTCGTAATGCGGCTTCGGCGTGTTCCCGTACCTCAGACCAGCATTCCAAGGCGGACCCAATTGTAGTGATTGGGGCGCACGGTTGGTTCAAGGTTATCTTCCTAGTAAAAAAGGGTTCAATGTGAACCCTTGCTCAAGGTGATGCAAAAAAAATGGCATCATGAGCGGTCGCAAGCAATGTTGTTGCAGTAAGGAGATTCGATCCTCGGGGAGGATCGTTCCTTGGCCTTGAAGTGGGCCAAGAAGAGTGCACTGGGTGGAGCTTGAGAGGCTCCACCCTTGGCCGGGACTTGGAGGAAGTCGGCCGAACTAGCTAGTGGAGAGTAGAGTCAAGTGGGGGTTTGGTTCTTTGCCATGGGACGCCATGGTACGGAAACAAACTCCTTGATGTGGGACGCCACAACTTGGATGTTAGTTTCTACAAAATAGATAAGTCGATGAGGACATCGACTCCCCGTTGGGGGGGTTGCTATTCCATGAGCTCATGAGCCCATGAACGGCCATGCATGAGCCATGAGCCGCCAAGTAACACTCTACGAATAACGGCAGGTTTTTGAAAGTAGTATTTTTTTAATACTTTGTGAAGATCAAAATTTGCTTTTCGAAGATTTCTGCGCTCATGCTCGAAACACTCCGCTCATGAATAACAGTATCCGCTCATGACCGAGAGCCCAAGCTCATGTACCGCCAGCCCAGGTCATGGAAAAACTGCATACTGGCCAATAACGGCGCCGCAACCACAGGAAGGGGCGCCCGTGGAATTACAATCGAGTTTTCCAGACTCCCAACATGCAATGTGGGCCTGTAACTGTGGATTGTACTTTTCCAGAACTGTAGGCTGGCTGGGGATAACGGTGCTGAAATTGGGCACCAGAAAACCAATAGGCGGCTGAAAGCTCCGGAGTGAAGGCAATAACGGCGCCGAAATAGAGGACCCGGGGTCCTGCCAGACGCGCAATGTGGACCTGTTATCGTGGATAGTACTTTTCCAGGATCTCACGGTTCTCCAGGACTTCGAAATGGGTGATGTTCCCTGATAACGGCACGGAAATTGGGCACCCATGTCCAGAAGGTGTCGGTTGATTTGGCCGCAGTGAAGCATCAAAGGTGCCAAAATGTAGGATGGTTGACCTCAAAATGGGGCCCGAGACTGGCAATTGCAAACTATGCTGAATCTTGTGGTGTATGTGTGCAATAAATGTACCGACATGTGGGAGAAATTTTGAGTTTTGCCGTATACCACATTGGTGGTGGAGCAATGATATCCAATTCCGCCGGCCTCAGTCTCATTCCGCTCTGCTCGTTGCTCCATTGCACATCTCATCTCTCCTCTCTACGGAATTTGCAATTGAGCATAACAATTTTTGGGACGTGTGGTCTGTGTATGGGAATGGTCTTTGTGGACAAGGTGCAGTATGTGAATGCAGTAATCATTAATACTAGGCGCCATGGACATTGGAACAAGACACCTGTAATCCATTAAAGGCACTGCATGTGGCAAATATAGCCATATCATTGGCAGCAAAAATGAGTTCAGGGATAAATAGGCCACAATGGGCCCATGCATCTCCAAAAAATGAACGCTCCGCACTGATCCATTATCAGACAAAACCAGAATTGAAGGCATGCTTATTGGAAACAGACTACAAGGGGACACTTCTCCTATTACGACACCATAATAGGGGAGGCGATGGAAACACAACAGCACAAATGTAAAGTTTTTTGCCAACAGACATGCATGTTGCGGGATAAATGTCTCAAAATTGGGTGACAATATGAAGTCCAGAAGTTTCAGAGGGATCAAAGCACCGGAATAGGCCTGAATGGGCCTTTGCATCTCCAAAAAATGTATGCTTTGCACTGATCCATTAATAAGCAAATGCAGAATTAGAGGCATGCTTATTGGAAACAGGGCTAAAGGAGACACTTCCCATATTACGACACCGTAAGAGGGTAGGCGATGGAAACACAACGGGACCAAATCTATAGTTGTTGCTAATAAACAAGCATGCTATGGGATGAAGATCACAATATGAAGTGCAGAAGTTTCAGAGGAATAAGGGCACCAAAATAGGCCGAAATTGGCCCTTGCATCTCTAAAAAATGAATGCTTTACACTGATCCATTAGCAAACAAAACCATAATTCAAAGATACAGGCTGGAAGGGGACACTTATCCTATTACGGCACCGTAATAGGGCAGTCCATGGAAACACGACGACACCAAAATGTATAGTTCTTGCCAAAAGACTTGTGTGTAATGGGATGAAGGTCACAAAATTAGGTCACAATATGAGGTCCACAAGTTTCGAAGGGATAAAGGCGCCGCAATAACAACACTGAAAGGGTATATGTGATATAACACACTTTGCAGTTTCTGAATTATGATCGTCCAATGTCAATCTTCTCCCTATATCCTGCCTGAGGACCTTGTGGAGCTCGTTGAAGCTCAGTGTTGGAGCATGGATGAAGTCGTCCACTATAGGAATGCACTTCATGCGCTTCTGATATTTGTAGTACAAGTGTTTTCAGGGGAAGAGTTTACAGGTGTTTGCAGAGACATCCCTCTCCACGACTGGCCTGCCATATTGGGTAATGATCTGAGATGCAGCTCAGGCTCGTCCTCGCGACGCAGTGCACTGTCTAGCAGTGATTCCACCGACTGTGACGGAGAAGGAGTGGGAGTCCTGCTTGGACCTGGCGTCCTAAGCAACATCGTTGGGCCCCGAGGTTGAGTGCGGATGTCCATATCTGATCTCCACGAATCCCCGTCGCCTCCTGGGAAGTTGTCAATTATTCTCTTCACCGGCCGATTGTGGACATCACCCTCGAGACAGTCCCCCCGATGGTGTAAGGGTGTCGATCTTATAGCTTCTCGCAATGCTGTAGTCCATTTCCCAGCTTCCAGCAGTTCCTTCATATCTCCCTCGCCCAGCTTCTTCCTTGTGCCGTAATAGAGATGAACAGTCCCGACATAACAGTTTGAAACCCTCGGGATGGATGAATTACGACATCGCAAAAGGGATGAACAGGCACAAAAGCGGACAAGAAAAGGATGTCACGCCCCTATTACGGGATGAACGGGATGACAATCAAATGAGAATGGCATGATCTCGAGGAATTTAAGGCGTCGTAATAGGGATGAATAGTCCCAATATGACAGTTCGAAACCCTCGGGATGGATGAATTACGACGCCACAATAGGGATGAACAAGCACGAAAGCGGACGAGAAATGGATATCACACGGCTATGACGGCGTCGTAATAGGGGTGAACGAGATGACAATCAATTGAGAATGACATCATCTAGATGAATTCCTAGATTAACGCACTTTGAACGTAGCTAATCGAATACCCCATCCCGGCGACGAATGAATTTCGGCGCTGAAATAGGGATGAACATACCCGTGAACAAAAAAAAATTTCAGCCCACGGATGAATTTTGGCGCCGAAATAAGGATGAATATACGCGTGACCAAAAACGAATTTCGGCCCACGGATGAATTTCGGCACCGAAATAGGGCTGAACTTACCCGTGAGCAAAAATAAATTTCCACCCATGGATGAATTTCGGCGCCGAAATAGGAATGAACGAACCCGTGAGCAAAAATGAATTTAAACCTATGGATGAATTTTGACGTCGAAATAAGGATGAAGATACGCGTGAGTAAAAAGTTATTTCGACCCACGGATGATTTTCGGCGCCGAAATAGGGATGAATGTACCCGTGAACAGATGGATGAATCACGATGTCGCAAAGGGTTGAACATGCAAGAATGCAGACGACAAGGGGACGAAACCATTGAATTGCGGCACCGTTATTGGGACGATCGGGCCCATCACGTCGAAAAAAGCCTATACACACACACACAACCTCCTTCACGGATGAATTTCGGCGCCGAAATAGGCCAATCCTGAGGAACCACCACCAGGAAAAAAAAAAAAAAAAACGGTCACGGATGAATTTCGGCGCCGAAATAGTGATGAACATACCTTTGAGCAAAAAATTATTTCGGATCACGGATGAATTTCGGCGCCGAAATAGGGATGAACCTACCTGGGAGCAAAAAGTTATTTCGACCCACGGATGAATTTTGGTGCCGAAATATAGATGAACATACCCGCGAGCAAAACGTTATCTCGACCCACGGATGAATTTCGGCGCCAAAATAGGGAAGAACGTACCCGAAAGTTATTTCGACCTACGGATGAATTTCGTACCCGTAATCAGGATGAACGTACCCGTAATCAAAATGTAAACCCACGGATGAATTTTGGCGCTGAAATATGGATGAACATACCCGTGAGCAGAAAGGTATTTCGACCCACGGATAAATTTCGGTGCCGAAATTCGGATGAACATATCCGTGAGCAAAAGTTAGGGCTGAATCTCAACAAATAGATGTATTCGACCATGGTGTCCAATATAAGCCGACATACTAGGTGCGGTCTGCTTTCACCTCTGACTTCCTTAACAACTCCGGATTGATGGTTGTTTTAAAGTCCTTCAGAGGTGCAAGTCCCACTTCTTGCACTCTATATAACACAACATATGTGCCACGTGCGTTTTTACGCTTATCTGTCATCCTGTCACAGAACACACACATTCCAATAATGGCAACGCAATCGGCCCGTATGCAGAAGAAAGGATGACATTGAACCCAATTGGATGGGTCTGATATTAAAAGTGGTTGCTACGTAGACAGAAGGTCTATCATGAACAAGTCATAGTAAGAGCGACATTAATCCTCCGTCTGAGGATTCGTTGGAAAGTTTTCGGATGACAATCTCTTCGGCCAATTCTCGTACCTATATTTCATTATGAGGACCTTCGAGGACTCTGGGCCAGGTCTATAAGTCATCCAATTCCAAATGAAACCAGTATATATTACAATTACGGCGCCATTATATGCTACCGAACTTAGATTTCTTAGCCTAAATCTGCAAGTACAAAGGCACGGACACCTCGACGTGAAACCCAACGGTCAATATTCACTGACTGCCGTACGCAATTTCGGCGCCGCAATAGCAACTGCAGCGGCACATAAATGAGTATTTCATGTCTTTACAACCATTACAAAAATGCAAATTCGTAGAAAAAACGTCATTTCCATGTATAAAACTTGTCATCAAATAGCAATGTCATTTATCATTCTTATAATAGTGTCATTGTTCATCCATCATCTGGGTCAGTTCATTCATATTGCGGTGTCGTAATTCATCAGTGGAGGGGCCGACCGGTGTCCATTTATTCCTATTGTGGCACCGCAATTCATCCAAAAAGACACCGCGTATCATCCAAAGCGCTCTTTATTGTCTTCAAGATAGACCCGTTCATCTAAATTAGGATGAACGTACCCGTAATAAAAAAAGAGTCGGCCCATCCACAGAACGTGATAACCCGACACTGTTGAAATATGGTGCCGTAATATAGTTGAATGGGCCCATCTGTAGAACGGAATAGCCCGACACAGATGAATTAATACGCCATATTATGGATGAACATGCCAATCCCCATAGCGGGATAACCCGACACTGATGAGTTGCGGCGCCGTAATAGGGATAAACGGGCCCAATCCAAGGAACGGAAAGCATTCCTGGCCTGGATGAGTTCCACTGTTGGATGTGAGATCCCCAAAAAGACCCAGGCCCTCGTCCGGGATGCCATCGTCCTTGCAGGCAGCGGTCGCGGACCAAGTACAGATCCAAAGTTGTCAAGTCTATAGCGATCCCTGACCCAAGCCTTTAAGAGACAATATTGTCAGAGATAGCAAAGCACTACTCAAAAGCCATCAAACCAGAGATGTGGAAAAACTACATCATATCACCACCGCCTGTGTGGACCCGGCCGAGAAGGTATACAAATGTCTGCGACTATTTTACTGTCTCATTAAAATCCTCTGTCAGCTATCAAAATTGCTCTCTAACATATGTTACAAGATGAGTGCGGAAGCCTTGAAAGTGTGGACGGAAAGAAGTGCTGCACCCACCTTGAATGAAGTGGACTTGCATCAACAGCATGGACCATCTAACCTGCGATGGCCAGAAGGTAAGCTCTAGAGTTGTCTAGTGTAAATTGCGGCACCCTTATTCTAATTGTGGGGAATCTTATGTCAAAATAATGACCTTGTTTTTGTGCAGCCTCTTCTACTTGACACATTCATCAAGAAGAATTCAGTTTTGAATTCTGGGGAGACGGTTGTATGGTTGACTCCACAGTGGACCCTATAGAGTATGACATTCTCTTCAACCATGTCTTACCACGCAATATTCCATGGGACATGAGGGGGGAGGGCTTGGAGGCATGGGAGGACAAGAAGTCCCACTTTCATTCAAATGCTGATGGAAACATGTTCAAGCATAGAAGGCAGGGTGTTGGACATTGCAGCCAACACAAGTAGGAGATTCTTGTAATTGCGGTGTCGTTATTAGAGTCCATTGTCCTCTATAGATATTCATGGATTTACTATGGCTACTCACGATTGCCATTGACATATTTATTCTTGATCACTAGACTCATGGATAGGTGCTTCAATGTACTGGGCCGGGCGCGAGTCTAGCCGGCATGTCTTCGCATTTGAAGGAAAAACAACCTTCTACGACTCCCATGTAGCGGGCCTGCAACAGTTGCCAGCAGAGGAGGAGCATGAGGACTGGCAAGAAAGGACCTTCTGGCAAAGAAAAACATTTGTATTTCTCTCTTTGTTTCATCAACCATCTCCTCATTGGACGAGTCTGCAAGGCTGTAACATGGCAGTACGTAAATATTGCCATGTGTCAACAAACGTTTAGGGTTTATAACGGTCAAACATGGATGTCGCTATAATTGAACCCAACACACTTACAATGGTGCAACTCACTGAAATACATGCATTGGGGGAAGCGGCTTCTCCCGTACTTGAGCCTCCTCAACTTCGGTCTCCTCCTCCCCTTCTTATTTCTTCTCCCATTGTATGCAAACACGGCTGCTAGATATCCATTAGGAGGGCGGAGAGGCCTAATCGGGTGAGCAATTACTGGCTGCAAGAAATGAGAGAATACAATTGAGGGAGGCCCAATACAGGAATTGTCAAGGCCAAAGTACTCAAGTTTATCGCTCTGTCCGCGTCTGAAAGTGACGGCAATGAGGAGGACACTTTGCAAGCTTAGGTGGAGAGTGAATGGCAATTTCCTAACCTCTCTTCAGTCAGTGTGGGATTTATTTAGTCTTAAAAAAAAGCCAATTCAACTGTATTATGTGACGGGACCTCTTATCTTCGACAGAAAAATGACACAACAATAGGCTAGTATACGGTGTTGGGAACAACAAGACCTTTACAAATGATATAATAGTGTTGCAATAAGCCAATGTCAGACTTTACTTTATAATTTTGGGTGACCACAAACAAAAAAACGTCGCAGCAATAGGCTGGTCTCACGTCATCACTACCAAGAAATTTTTCGAGAAGCACGAAGCTGGTATTACGGCACCGTGATTAACCCATCTCCTGCCATTTTCAATTCTTTTTCCAAACCCTAAATGTGAATAACGGCGCCGCAATAGGCCTAGCCGCGTCCCCGGAGTTTAGAAATAGTGCCTATTACCGTGGATATATGCCCTATTACCATCAATAACGACAGATAATTTCTAATTCCGTGGATGCACGCTCATGGGCTCATGAAATAGTAAACCTCCCCTGTTGGTAGGGGTGTGTGTCGCTTTCAGGAAAGTATAAATGTCGCGGCCCTTAGCCTTGAGGGTGGGGGGTCGGGACACAAGAGGGGCTGCCCCTGTGGTGGGGGCAGTGGCAACAATAGGTATGGGGGCTGAAGCACCCTTGAGTGCCCAAGGCACTCAAGGAGGCAGATGCACTCACTAGGTGGAGCCCCGCACACCAGGTTGCGGTGGGGGTGGTTCCACGAGGGGTGGTGGTAGCTTAGTGGGTCTTAGTGGGGGTGGCATAGGACTCACCATGGGGCGGAGACCTTGTGGTGGGAGTCGTGGGGAGTCTTGGGACTCATCACGGCCATTGGGGCCATGGTGGGTGGGCCAAGACTCACCACGACTCATCACTGGGAGTCAAGGGTCTTCGTGGTGGTTCGCCATAAAAGAATGGTGTTGTTTGTGAAACACCCACGGACAGTCACAGAAGTATATATAGGGAGTAGTAACCCCGAGAACGGTGCAAGCCCGTTGGTGACCAAAAACTAGTGAGTAAGCGTGCGAGCCGGAAAGCGACCAAGGTGTGGGGAGCTGTTCCGGACTGCCAACAATCAAAGGGAATTTCCACTAGGCCCAAAGTGAGCGAGGGTCTTGTGGAGGAGCAAAGGGGGACCGTTATGTCCCGGTGAGCAGCTGAAGCTCCAAGTTGGCCCGGCGGCCAGTTTGGGAGTTGGGGGCGCGCATCAAAGCGAGTAACTATGACTTGAAGGGGAGCTTACTAAAGTGAGGTGCGCGACACGTGGTACCTGGACATGTCTAGCGGATTTGTTGACGAATCGGAGAAAGATCTGCATGCGAAAGCGGAGGAGAATAGAAGGGAAAGACGTGTCCCTGCTGGGCCTGAGTCGGCAAAGGACGCTGCTGCTCTGGAACAATCCAGAAAGGCAGTTGAGATGGCACAGAAGACGGTGGATGCAGCTGTGCAGGCTCAACAGAAGGGGTCGAAGAAGAGGACTCGCTAGCAAGGAGCAGCAGTTGTGACACCCAAGAAGACGAAGAAGCAGAAACAGAAAGAGCAGGAAGAGGGTGAAGAAGAGGACTCCGATAGAGACTTTGCAACCAGCCCACCCCCCGAAACGCAGCCGAAATCCCCTGCGCCCACCGTTGTCACGAAAAGGACGAGAACAGACTCAGCAAAGAAGGCACTCTTCAACCCCCGAGGGGGGGACCCTTTCGAGCCGGTGGAAATGAAGAGGCCGAAAGTGGAGCCAGAAACAATAGTGCAGTGTGTGAATGAGAGTTTCTTGGCGGCTTTGGATGGACGGGCAGCCAAGTTGGCATACATCAAGACCATAGAGGGTCTGAAGGGCAGAGCACTGAAGAAGGCGGCTGCCGAAGAGCCTTCCAACTCCCCTAGGTTTAAGAAGATGGTCTCGTTCTTTGAGAAGATGTGTGCAGGGAAGGATTGCAGGAGGGGTGGAAAAGTCACCGAGTGGTCTTGCGATATGATCATCTTGGATATTCCGGATGGAGAGCCTGTGGAAGGACTGCATGCTTTGCCGTCTTGGAACAGGTACTCCGAGGACTTTTGGAAAAAAAGATTCGGGCTCGCCCGCATGGTGTTGGACGACAGAGGCTGTGTCGTTGTCCTTGCGAGCAGAGGCAAAAACACGGAGGCAGGAATTGCGAAGTGGGACCCGCAAGAATGTCGTCCCAATTCTGAAGAAGAAGTGGATGTGCATCAACACATTGGGCCTTCGGTCGGAAGGGAAAAAGAACGGGAAAACGGAAATGTGGCAACTGCAAATACATCGTTTTGGAAATGCGGCACCGCATTTCTATAACCGGGGCAGGAACAATTTTCCGTTTCCTGTTTTGGACATCAGAAATCGTTCGGCCGAACCCGTTTTCGACATGGAAGTTTTTCCCATGCCGGATGTTATTCCCATGCCGGACATGGAAATGCGGTGCCGCATTTCCATTTTAGAGATGGATGTTTGTCCAATTCCAGACCCTTTGACGCATTCCATTGTGCTGGCCGGAAATGCGGTGCCGCATTCTATTGTCCAATATGAAATTTCGATGACGGATATGGAAATGCGGTGCCGCATTTCCAGAACGGACATGGACATGTATTGACAATTGGACATGCTTGGACAATTGAAGGTCGAATATGGAAATGCGGTGCCGCATTTCCAATTCGAAGTATGGAAATGCCATTACAAGAAAGAAAATGCGGTACCGCATTTCCGTTGCGACCAGAACGGCGGAGTGGGAGCTGCCGGACATCAATGCATGGAAACAAAAGAAATGCGGTGCTGCATTTCCGAGCTTGGGCATGTACATGTTTCTGTTTATTCAAAGATGGATTTCTTTTACCTCAGGACTCTGATATCGCTGACTCTGATATATTCATGTCGACAGACACATTGTACAAATGAGACCACAAATTCTAAACAATGGGCCAATAACAGCAGTTCATTGAATACAATGAAACACAATACAGAGAAGTGAGGGCACGATGGGTTGTTTTATTGATCGAACACGGCGTCTCACATAAAGCAAGTCCAAACAAATCTAAGCCCTTCCGCCTTCTATATGGGCATCACCAAGTCGACGGAACTTCGATAGCCCTCAAAACAAGCTCATTTGTGACGCGGCATCTCCAGGTAAACTGCATTGCGGTCGTTCCGGTGCCCTTGCTGGAGTTGACGACAATGTCATGCCCATCAATGATACCACCATCATACATTGACAGGGTCACTGTGGGCCTCATGTGCCCGTGCGATTCGTCTTCGCAACTCAGCCGAATGTCTCCATACACCGGAAGAGCGGAGTGAACTCCACGAATATAGTTTTCCCCAGTGCAGTCCTCCCTGGTCCACTGGCAGCAGTTCCAGTGCCAAAGCGAGGCCATGCGTGATCTGTCCGGCATCCCATTCCAGCTTGGTATATCGAGGTCAACAATTTGCAGCACCCACGGATCACATTGACCCTCACCCTCACCTCGCTCAAAGCGGTAATAGCCCTCCAAATACTCCATTGCGCGCAATGACTCCCGCTTGACTCCAGAAGCGTCAGTGAAAACAGAGAGCCACACAATGATGGCTCATGATTTGGGTTTGAACATTGCATAATCGTGGCCATGATAAGGGCAGTCAGCAGGATTGCGGCGGCACGACATTCTTGCAAAAGATTAGCGGAGTACACTCAATGACAGCAGCTTCCGGATGGAGGAGGCAGCAGCGCGGTGGCTAGAAGTAGTTCAAGGACATGACAATGTATTTGCAAATGGTGCAATTCCTCACTTACACTCCAGGGCACATTTAAATTTCTCCCCTACAGGAACCTGCACGGATGAAGATTGGCTGCTCCATGAATGTAGCCGTTTCAGTTTCCTTCCGTGCCATGCAAGCTATGGGCCGTAAATGCCAGGTGGGCCTATAGCCACTCGAGACAACTTCATCCATCTCCCCTTCGGTGTAAATGCGGCGCCAAATTTCCATCCGGGGGGATGGACTTCGGTGGCAGATGGCCGACTATTCCCCGTGGATGAGAAAGAGTAAGCGGTTCATCGGCCGCTGGCGTGATGAACACGTTACACGATGATTGGTGGGTAGGTGGGACCCAGATCCTCCATTATTGGAGCCCGCAAGGCTCTTCCGCTTCTCATCATTTGGAAAATCAAAGGGCTTCGTTGCTGTCTGCAAGGTCATTGTCATCGACAACAAACACGTCCTGAGGGCCTCCTTTGCAAGGATGCCGTGCTTGCGGAACCAGGACGACTGCCCTTACGGATGCTTCGATTATGCAATGTATTCGGCCACATCAGGAAACATCGTTATCTGGCGCATAATTTCCACAGAAGATAGTGGGGCGAATGTGGAAACATTGTCAACTTTTGAGTATATCCCAGGCCACTACGCCTTCGAGCGGGATGACGATCTTGGTCTAAGGAGTCCGTGGCTCCTGCACATCTTTGATTCCAATTTTTCCAGCTATGGCGTGCACCCATGCAGAAGAATGCACATTGCTATGCTGTTGCGGTGGAACTGCTGCTAGTGGACGTGGGTGGACTCCATCAGAGAGACGTATACTCCTAAAGGAGTACGCTCCTCTTCTCCATTGTATGGCGACATTCGCATTGGTGTGGAGTACAAAAAAATGAAGCTTTCCATATTCGATGGTGGTATGATTGAAGGGCACGACATTGTGGTGAACTTCAACACGAACGGTACAACGGCTGCAATCCAATTTACCTAGAGGAGCCCGATGACTCATGAGCTAATTTTCAGAGCAGTCGAAGTCCCGTTGACAACGTGACTTGTATTCAGAAGGCACATGGCTATAGATTTGTTTGCACCCTCAGCACAGTAGACGTGCTTCAAATGCAATTCATGTGGATAAAAAAAAATCCCAATGTGCCCTCCTTTTTGTTCTATGCTGTATCCATCGTTCTCACAATGCATCATTCGTCATTTCGTTTTGGATTGGGAGTGGGGGTGGATTTTGGAAGTGGCTGGTAGGCTATAATGGGGGCCCATTGTACAGAGCAATACCCCCCTACCATTCGCAAAACATTGCCTTTCAATATGTAATTCTAAAAAACATTGCCCAACCTCCTTCATGGGGAGGTCCTTGGCCCCCTATGACCGTGACACCCTCAACCCTATTCCCGTGGACAATAATTTCCGCAAAAAAATCCTGCTCATGTTTTTTTCGACACTTCCGACTCTGCTCATGGCTCATGCCGCTCATGGCTCATGGCTCATAAAATAGCAGCCCCCATCCTGTTGGGGTACCCACCAGGAGCAAACACCCAGCCCGGGTGGTTAGTGTCAAAAGAATCTGGGGGTAGCATAGTATAGGGCAGGTAGTGAGAGAGGAAATCTAGGTGATTGCAGGGATTGAAAGCAACATGTTAGCAGAATTACAAACAGTCTCCACATAACCGTCAATAGGGCAAGAAAGACTGAAGCTATAAGTGCGTGGCCATGCAATGCAGATTTGTGCTGTGAGGTAATCACAAACCGAGTCATGGGGATGTGAGCTATTCATTGGGTAAGAACTGGTTAGGGCAAAAACATAGGTCGAGAGCTGAGAGTGGAGGTGGGAGATCAATTCAACACGGGATTTCATATGGTGGAGAGTGACATCCCTTGAGGGCAAACCCTCGTAGACCATTGGAACTGTCTGACTCGAGTGGGTGGGACGGGCAAGCTGGGTACATGCATCAGCTGTAGGCTCCAAGGCAGACAGCACCGAAGTAGGCTTGGGGACATAGTCAGCATCCCTTGTATGACGGCCATGAGTAGTGGAAAGACCATCAGTGGTATAGTGGAGCTGTTGGAGAGGCGTGCAGGGGGGAAGCAGCGGAGTTGGAGCAGTCCATAGCAGGTGCATTCAAAACAGGGTGGTTGGGGAGTGAGTTGCTCATTGAAGGATCACATTTGGCAAACATGGCTGCCAGGGTATTGTTCAGAATGACAATTGGTACAGTTCCAGCTCTGAAGATGTCCCCATGGACCTCTTTGCCCTTTTCCAGATCTACCAGGGCAGTATGTAGAATGACATTTGGTACAACTACGGCATAACCTGCAAGCATCGCATTCCACGGCACCACATCTCATTCAGCCATAGTGTCAAACACTCCCTTTGCATCCTCGAAGCACCCACATTTTGCATACATGTCCGCCAGGGTGTTGTTCAGAATGACAATAGGTACAATTCCAGCTCTGAAGATGTCGCCATGGACCTCTTTGCCCTTTTCCAGATCTGCTAGGGCAGTGTGCAGAATGACAGTTGGTACAACTCCAACAAAGCCTGCAGTCATCGCATTCCACGACACCACATCTCGTTCAGCCATAGTATCAAACACGTCCTTTGCATCCTCGATGCACCCACAATTTGCATACATGGCCATCAGGGTGTTGTTCAGAATGACAGTAGGTACAATTCCAGCTCCGAAGATGTCGCCATGAACCTCATTGTCCTTTTCCTGATCTGCCAGGGCAGTGTTCAAAATGACATTTGGTACAGCTACAGCAAAGCCTACAAGCATCGCATTCCACGACACCAAACCTCGTTCAGCCATAGTGTCAAACACTCCCTTTTCATCCTCGATGCACCCACATTTTGCATGCATGTCCACCAGGGTATTGTTCAGAATGAGAGCAGGTACAATTCCAGCTCTGAAGATGTCGCCATGGACCTCGTTGCCCTGGTAGAATGAAATGCCATGTGGAGTGTGTATTGCTGGTCTTGTACTCCGGGGTGGGGAGGGGCTGGGGTAGAGTGAGATCTCCTGGGTTGTAGTGGTTGCCGTGTGGCCATTGGTGTATTTGGTTTGTAGGGGGCTCTATTTGACGGGGTCTGAGGTGACCTTGAATTGAGCATGATGAGCAGGCCGGGCTGCGGCAATTGGAAAAAGAAATGGGGGGTATGGGGGGAGAGCACCTGGCGAGAGCACCTAGCGGGACAGGCAACAACGGAGGTGTTGCACATGACATCCGTGGGATGACCAACAAAAATTAAATGGTGGAGAGTAGAAGGTTGTCTCACAGCCTCTGTAGATATGACCGGAGACCCCCGATGGCTCGTGGCCAAGAAGCTTGGGAACACTGCCGCAGCGTATCGTAAAGTAGGATTGGCGAAGATGTGGAGCGGTTGGCAGACAATTGTCGTTACGGGTCCAGTCGAGAGGAGGGTGCCCTGTTGCGAGATAACAAGGTGGGACAAGAACGGATGTGAGCGCCTTCACCATAAAGGATGATCCTCTGTTGCGGGGTGCCATCTGCCCTGCAGCAAAGTCATTCACAGTAAGAATTAAGCCACCTTCATTCCTGTGTAGCTGCGATGCTGTCAGCAAGAAGTATGCCCGCTGCAGCAGGGACGTTGTGGCGGTGGACGCGTTGGAGACGGGGTGACTAAGAAAAGAGTTACTTGATGGTGCTTTTGATGCTTGTGGACGATGGTGGAGTGTAGTGGGCTGGGGGTGCACAAATTGCAGACATTGCCCAGTGATAGATTGTAAAACCACTTCGTAGAGAAAGGGCCGTTGAGAAGTGCCTGTTCTGAGTGAATTCGGGGAACCTGTTTCGCAGTAGAGTCTAGTCGCGGGAACCCCTGAGGCCTCGGTGTTGAAGGCCTGAGCGTTGAGTGATAGGTTGGTGGTGGGTTGCCACTGAGGATATTGAAACAGCAGCATTCTTCCACTCCGGTCCTGAGACAGTGTCGTGTGCCTGGCCATAGTGCGAAGTGAGTAGTAGGGCATGTGGAGCTGCGCGCTTTTTTTGGACACCAGAGGTTGATGACGAGGGGTCATGCTATTGTGAGTAACCATCCGGGATGCTGGCCATGCGAGAGGCTCCAACATGGTGGGTAGTGACGCCATGAAAGGAGTGACTGACTGTGACTGGCTGTGTCGGGCTGTGTCGGCTGTGACTGGCTGTGACGGGAATGTGCTGCAGAGTGAGGCACATCGTGAAGTACACATGTTGCATAGGTTGTTCGGAACAAAGAATGAACCTGACTTCAGAATCTGGGAATGAACTGATGGCGGGGGGTAGCATAGCAGGCTGCTGGAAAGGGAACTTGGAAGTCCCACTGGTGTGCTGTAGAATGCAGCAAATTGCGGAGGGCACATGTTGCATAAGCTGTTGGTAATAAGGGTAGACAGGGAGAGTAGTGTCGCACGGAGGTATGCAGCTCCGCATGTTGTAAAGCTGAGCAACAAGGGAGATGACGGGGGCGGCGGTGCTGAAGGTGGGAGCGGAAAACTGCGTAGAATCTAACAAAGTGGAGCTTAAAAGAAGCGCTAACGACAGACAGTATATAGCCAGGCCCCAGCTGTTAGCAGCAGGACGGTAGCGTTGCGCAACAGCGCAGCGAGCATGGAGGTTGGCCATGGCGGCGACCAGAGCTAGATCATAAAATCATGCTAAAGTAGCGGGAGCGCTAATAAAACTGAGAGAAAACAGAGGGCAAGGATGAAATACAGCGGAACGCTAATCCGTTAGTCATGACTAAAAGTAGCAAGACACACAGCGGGGAGGCGGAGCTCCGCCTCCCACGAGAACTATCATGCTTAAACTCCATCCCTACCTGTCAACCACTTCTACCCCCACCTACTGACCCCTCGGCCCTACCACAATGGGTCTCCGCCCTTGCCAAGGTCGGCAGGGACGCAAAAAGGTTGCATATAATATCACTAAACAAAAAGCCAATGCCAATCATAAGAACTTTATCTCTTCCTTCGGGAAACTCTTGCATGACCATCCCAAACGCGCTCACAAAGCCATCTTCAATCCAGCCCTCAACCCCCCTATTGATTGTCTCAAACACCGACTTGGATACCTCGTAACCAAACCTGATGACATCAAGAATGAAATCTGGGTGCAAGCCTCAGCCTCCTACACTCCTACAGTCAAGAACTGTCTGCACCCTAGCAAACATGCCATCGGCTGCCTGTGCGCTGCCAAACACTATCCCTGGCATGACCTTGACGGATTCTCCCTTGATAAACGAGGCTCCCCCCATGACAGTATCCTAACCTATTTCACCAAGGCTCTCTATGACTCATGCCTCAAAAACCTTTCCAAATCTAAAGCCCCGGGCCCGATCTCATCCCCAATGCTGTACTCCAAACACTTGACCCCCATTTCCACTCTCTCTTATTCAAATTCTTTTAACTTTGCTACCGCCTCCGCCGTATTCCCCCATCATGGAAACATAGCCGTACTATCCTCCTATATAAAAAAGGAGACCCCATAGATCTCGGTAATTACCGTCCTATAGCTCTGGCCAACACCATGGACAAACTCTTCACTAGCACGTTAACTACGATGCTCTCAAGCTATGGGGAGCACCACCGCATTCTTAGCGATCCCCAAGAAGGCTTTCGCGTGACTCGTAGTACCACTCGCCAAATACATATCTGCACTAGAAGATGCCAAACTCACTAAACAAGACATTTACCTCTTATACATAGACTTTAAAAATGCCTTTGGATCTTTAGACCACGCTCAACTCCTCGCCATTATGACAGACCTGGGATACCCAATTGATGCCATTCAACTTATTGGCAATATTTATACTGGCAGTTCCACGGAATACTCTGGTTCATACTACGGCTCCACTCCCCCTATTCCAATTCTGCGAGGTACTATCCAAGGCGATACATTAAGCCCATATCTCTTTATCATCTTTTTAGAACCCCTCCTCAGATGGGTTGATCGTGGCAAACTAGGCTACCACTACAAAACCTCTGATAACGAAATCTCTGCTGCTGCATACGCCGATGATCTTGCCATCCTAGCCCACAAACCCCAACATCTCAATCGACAAGTAGACAAATTATTTCGATTTAACCAATGGTCTGGCATGGAGCTAAGCCTTCACAAATGCATTGTTACCGCAGCCACCCATCATAGCAAATTCACTAAGGCCACGACTGCCTCACACTGCAAACTGCATATCCACTACCAAAATAAAAACTTTCATTTTCTAGGCCCAGACAAACCCTACACCTATCTAGGTATCCAACTTGTTCCCTCTCTTACATGACACCTACAAAAGACCACTACGATCTCTAAACTAACCGACAAAAGCATAGCCCTCCTCAAATCTCCAGTCTCCATCTGACCCAAACTCTCCCTTATTCAATCTGTACTCAAACCACAAGTCCAATACTCTTTTCACGCGGCACCCTTTTCCCTCCCAGATATTAAATTAATTGACAAACATTTCATCCAACTCACTAAACGTATTTGCGGTCTACCTACCAGCACTCCCAACACTCTTACCCAACTCCCAACTGATAGCTACGACATTGCACTACAACAAATGGGGGGGTTTTGCGACGCCAGCTGCGCCCCCACACCCCGCGCGGCGCTGAGCGTGCGACGCCAACCCCGCGGCGCCTTTTTGCGACGCCGGGGCGTCACAAGCAGTTGCATGAAGGGCAAAAGGCAGCCCTTCCTTGCGACGCCGAAGCTTCACCCCCCAGCGCCGGGGCCAGTCTTGGACGCAAGGTGGCATGAAGGGCACTAAGGTAGCCCTTCCTTGCGACGCCAGGATGTCGCAAGAGGAACAACCCCTCTATGCGACGCCCGGCCGTCGCACAGTGGCATGAAGGGCAAAAAGGCCATTGCGACGGCAGGGCGTCGCAAGGGGGGTTTTTCGACGGGTTTTTTCTGCTTGCAATGGATGGGTGTCGCAAATAGGGGCTGCATTTTTCTTTCAGTTAAGGGGCAGGGAGAGGAGGTGGGGACGGGGGATGGGACTCTAGGGGGGGCCCCACCTCTCTGTTTCTCTTTCTTTGCCCCCCCTCTCTCTCTCCCTCTCTCCCTCTCTCTCCCTCTATTTTGTGCTGCTCATCAAAAACAAAAAAAACCAGATCTTGTAGATTGTGACCTTCATCGAGACCGCGATGGACATGTAATGGGTGTATTTTCTGGATATCCCATTAACATTTCCACCTCCATGTGATTTACTAGCGCAGAGTCTTGGTGCCAATTTGCATCACTTGCTCCAGTTGCACGTTGTTGCCTTTGTGGGAGTTGTTTGATATAATCACCTAAGTCGTAGCAGACATCCATTATCAGGAGACAACGTTGACATCTAGATACATCAAATAACTTCTTGAGAACCTCGGTGAGTCTTATCTCAAATGACATGATCCCCACCCAGAAGTGGTGTGTGCTTTGAAGTGACAATCCTTTCGAAGTTTGAAAGGATCCAGTAAACATGTGGTTTCACTGGTCAATCTGTCCAAAATGATCAGGCTATATTGTCCTTTACTGTTTTGACAAGACAAACCCTATCTCTGTCTCTCTGTCCCTCTCTCTCTCTCTCTCCCAGTGGGGGCGCTAGGCTATCGAACTTTAAAAAACCGTCTTAAGAAAGAAATGAGACTTGCAACAAACTTTGTCGTCTCTTCCGTCAAACCATTTTCTTCTTCAAAAGCAAAGTCCATTGCCACTTTCATTGCAACAGTCTCTATCATCACAACATTCTCTTCTTCAAAAAAAATGTCTAATTCAATTTTCATTGCAACAAGCTCTTCTTGGTGTTGTTGCAATGTACCATGGTCCGAGGGTGTGTGCACTGCAGCTTCTTGTTATTGTAGTAATGTACCATGGTCTGAGGGTGTGTGCAGTGTAGCTTCTTGTTGTGGACCTACTTGTAGATTGTGGCATTCATTTTGATAATTCTCTTGACACCACATTTGTATGCGTTGCTCCAACATATTCATCGCCTCTGTCTTCTTTCTTGAAAGACTACCAGCCACAGCCATTGATAAATCATAGAAATAAGCTATAATATGCATGTACATGTACAATCAATCGAAGGGATAGGTACAGTTCGGTGCGAGAATTATTATGTAGCTTTGATTACATGTCTAATAAACTTGAACATCATCATCCGGAGCTTCTTTGTCCTCATCAAGCTGCAGTCTTCTTGGTCATCGGAGTCATCGTCATAAATGGCCCGGCCCTCAAAAGGCACCTCCGAATCATCAACCACCTCGTTTTCAATGGCCGTGTCTTCATCTCCTTCTCCAACATCCGTATCTTCTGGAGCTTCATCATATAGGGTCCGAGATGCATTCTCCAGGGCGTCATCATCCTCTTCTACCCCCTCTACCCAACCTCCATCATCAGCATCATTATGACCAGTCTCTCCCTCCACCGCAATTGCCTCACCCCAATGGAGATCCGAGACCATGATAGATATGTCTTCTTCTTGGCTGAGCATGCACAACCACCTTCCAATTTCCCCTTCTTGTTTTGTCATCGGAGAAGAAAACTTGCTCCATGTCTGAAGGCCATGAAAAAAGCTCATCGGAGGGACGATGACTAGGGTTGAGCCTATTTGCATTGACGCGCATGAAACCACAATCATCTTGCACTAGTGTTGCGGAGGGCCCCACAAGATGTGGCTGGAACCACCTTCCCTTGAAGAGAAGAGGCCGGTACCTTGTATACTGAAGTTGGAGTATTCTCTCAAGCTCTCCAATGGAGGTTAGCTATTTCATGAGCATGAGCGGCATGAGCGGAGTAGTAAGACAATCGGTTTTCATGAGCAGAAGTACAAATTTTGAAAATAAAAAATATTAAAAAATATTATTTTAATGAAATGTGTCAGAACAATAATATTATAATATTCATTGTTTGTAGCTGAAATTGACCAACTGACCATTGCTCCCTCGTCTGATTTCTTTACAACACCTGACATTGGCCACCAAGCCCGTATACATGCAAACTGTGTCTCTGCATTATCCAAGGTGGGAGCACGCTTGCACGCAAGACACATGGAACGGTGCTCCTCTCGGAATTCTGGCGCCACGAGCCTGGTTGTGTACATGTGACAGAAAATGGAACCCACAAGATCTCTCCTTGCCTTCCATTGGAACATTGGGGTCTTCCCCATACACCCTTCGGATGACAGCCCAATTTGCTTGTGCGTTGTCCGCCGTGAAACCACGGAAACTGGGCGGGGGCAATTTTGCCCTGCCCATCTGTTCGTTTATTCCCTGCCAAAGAAGCATCTCCAATTGTGTGTCCTCCCCTTTTATCACACAAATAACAATTGTCATTAGTATCTTACAGTGGGGGTCGTAGACATGTGCACCCATTGTCACCCACTGGTGATTTTTAATTCGCTTGATATGGTCGAACATGACCCAACTGTTTGATAAGTCCCCACTCGTCATTCGGTGGACCAGTTCCACGCCGTTGCCAGGCCCACACATTGAAATTTTGAATACGAAACAACGATTTGCCTCAGTCCCTTGTCCTGGAAACCTACTTCCATGAATGTAGTCATATCCACATCGTCGCTTCACCTCCAGAATGGGGTACATATCCGAGCCTCGCTCAATTCTCTATTTGCAAGAGACAATGTGGTTTCGGACATTTGGTGAATAGACGTGGGACACTGACTCCAGCAAGGCCTCCATTTCCTTCTCATCGAGAGGGACTCTGTCAGAGCCATCTTCCGACATAATTCTGGCCAAAGCCATCTTATGGGCGGCCTGCAGCTGTATCTGTTTGGGTTTGGCACTAGGTCTCAACTTAACCTCCTCCTGAATGAGCTGCTCTGCCTCTTGGGCGGCCTCCCACGAGTTCCCCCTCGCCAATTTGTGACAATGCACACCAAGGTGTATGCAAGCTCGTGTGAGGTCAAACTACTTAGATAGTGATCATAGCCACCATGTACGACCACGGACCCCCTGCAGTAACCGCAGTCGGGTAGGCGGTTTAGTGAGCCCAACCTACACCGCAACTTACCATGACCCCCCTAGACTAATATGCCGTCACCCTGATCGCGCGCACTCAGGGCTCGTCAGTACGATGTGGAGACTTGGTCCCCCAGGATATTATGAACAACCCCGATTTGGGAGTCAAGTAGTTTGAGGGAAGCATGGATCTCGGCCAAGTAGTGCGGGGGGGGGGGGGGGGCATGTATTCAGTAGAGAGTGGTGGCATCAAACATAGTTGGCATAGGAGAGATCGGATTTTTGAGATCGAGTGAGAGTTAAAATATCCGTTGCATGTATGTGGTAGAGGGGAGATGGTTACGATAAGCGAGAAAATGAGTTGTGGGGCGGAGAAAGTCTTGAGTTTAGATAAGGTTGTAGCAAGTGTTGGGCAACTGTTGGGGGGTAGCCCGAAGGTTGTAATATGGTCAGCAGGGGTGTTCTTTGTGTTTTGGCATTTTGGGAGGAAGGGACTGAAGTGGTCAAGAATATGTCGGTAGTTATGCATAAGAGAGATAGTGTTCGGTTGAAAGTATAGGGTATATCTCTCTTGCTCGTCTTCGGATAGAGTCTTGATAATTTCGGTAATGGTGGGCGGACCGGGGTTAGGGTGAATATCACCACACCTCAGGAGGATTAGGCCTTGACACGAGTATACATATGCTTGGTGAGGGTTAGGGGGGTGATGGTAATAATATTTAGATTTTGTGGGGAATTTGTAATGTCGGCCGTATGGGCCATGGATGAGGGGATTGATTCGTTGGTGCACATGGCGGGTTGTCAGGATGTGGGAGGAGCTAATGAGTGGTAGGGAATTATGGTGGGTAGATTGAGAAAAGGTGGAGCTGGTGGCAGTGGAGTGCGTAGGAAAAATATATCAGGGGTGGGTGGGTGGGTTGGTCGTATTAGGAAACGTTATCATCCACTTTATCTGGTTAGGGAGTAGCATGTGTGGCGGCCCTGTATATAGGGCGATATAGCTGTGTTTGTGTAGTGGGTATACATAAGGTGGCGGGGAGGTAGATATTGTATATGTGGTGGACTTAGGTGGGATACATTCATCCACGATTTTTTTATATCCGTTGGTAATGAAATAGATTTAGTGTTTGTATAAGAGGGTGTAGTTTGGTAAAGATGATTGGCCAGTAGAGAGATGGGGAGAAGTGGGCGGTTAGCTTTCAGTGTATATGGAATCTGGGTGACAAACGCAAATGTCATATTATTGGGTTTGAATAAGTTTAGGGGGGTTTTTTATAAAAGGTGGCGAGACACACTACAACAAATGGGGGGTTTTGTGACGCCAGCTGCGCCCCCACGCCCCGCGCGGCACTGAGCCCGCGACGCCGAGCCTGCGGCATTTTTTTGCGACGCCGGGCCGCTGCGACACCATTGCGATGCCCAACCGTCGTAAGGTGGCATGAAGGGGGAAAATGGGCCCTCGCTGCGACGGATTTTTTTTTCTTGTGACGCCCCGGCGTCGCAAATCCAAATTTATTTTTTATTTTTATTTTTTGGACGTTGCGACGCCGAGCGTCACTAAGGGCGCCCCAGCGCCTCTGCGACGCTATGGCGTCGCAACAGCATCACCACAATGAGAGGTGTTTTTTTTTTTTTTTTTTTTTTTGGGCTTAGCGGCCCTCAACTTCACAAAAACGTCACTAGGGCGCCCTGCGTTAGGACGGCCAACGCTGCGACGCCAGGGGATCGCAATGGTGTTGTAGTCAGCTTAGGTCATTACAATGACGTCGCTTGGGGCGCCTGACGATGGGGGGGTGCAACAACGGCGACGACGTTGGGGCTGGGGCTGGGGCTGGGCACTAAGGTTGTGGAGGTTACAACTCCCAGGTGTCACAAGAGGGACCCTCTTAGAATGAACTTGAAGGAAATCTTCATATGTAAATATATATATATTTAGATTGTTTTTGTGATACATAGATGTAGCGTAGGTGTGTTGGTTAGTCTGTAGTGTCTTAGAAATGTTATAATGTGGAGGTCTTAGGTTCAAGTATGCATTGCATGATATATGTAGAACAATGAATATATCACCATTAGATAGAACCGGAGTCAACAGTCAACAAGATTTTGAAATTCAAATTTTCCCGTTTTTTTTTTTTTTTTTTTTTTTTTTTTTTTTTTTTTTCGACGCCCGTGCGTCGCAAATCGCGTTGGCGTTGGCAATCGCGGTTTCGCCTTTTTGCGACCCCCATTGGTCGCAAATTTGCGACGTTTTTTTGGCGACGCCCGGGCGTCGCAAATTTGGTTTTTCCCTCTACGCGAAAAGGGCTGTTTTACGACGCCGCGACATGCCCCGGGCGTCGAAAACCCCCCCCCTTTTCTTGTAGTGACAGGTGTCAAGCGGTGGGTATGGGAGTGACAAAGTGGCGGGCGGGGTAGGCTCTGTACACGGGCCCCAAAGAACGGGTGCGGGGGATGGGGGGCTGTCGTCAGGCAGGGCATAGTGGGTTCTCGAGATGAGGGGGGAGGGGAGCTTTGAAACAGGGGGGGGAGTGTGAGGTGCACCAGCCGGCGAAGAACAGCGAGTATTGAGAGTGAGTGGTGCTGTGGGTGCGGCGGCCGTGTATAGAGAGTTTGGGTGTTAGTTGCAGGGGCGTTGCGGAATCAATATAGTAATTTGAGTGTGGGAGTTGAGTGCATAGAGATGTAGTGGGACTCAGTGGGTAGCATAGACATAAGGGAACAAGTTCATTGTGTGCGCATTGCATTAAGAAGCAGGGGAGAACAAAATGGCCACAACCAATATAGAAGAGAAGGATCGTGTATAAAGCTAGCCAAGAGATAGAGTAGTAATGCTGGTGGGCGAGTACTACTGTACGTTGAGTGGCCCTTCAGCTTGTGGGTTGTTTGTGCTGTTTACGCATTCGAGTGCTTGGCTATCATGGTATTGGAGTCACCTTTCGTAGTGTCTGTGGCGTACTGGGACTCGCAGGTGCAGGCTGAGTGCCAAGGAGGCCTGCAGTGCCCAGCTTATGAGGGCCCTCATGCTGCAGCGCAAGAAGGGCCATTGGCCGGAATCCTCCGTTTTGGCTGGCTGGTGGGTTGTTGGAGCCGCCTTGCCCCGTGGAACTGGTGACCTTGCTGGGTGGGAGTGGGAGCTTGTCTAACACCATGTTCGCATGGTTGTAGAAGTTGGCCAAATTGGCCCCCAGATTCTTTGTGATAGAGTCTTGTAGAGAGACTAGATGGGAGTGATTCTCCTCTTGTTGCGCTGCCATGGTGACGGCCACCCTGGATTCCATAGCAGCCAGCTCGCCTCTAAGTACTTGAAATTTGTTTTAGCCATATTTTATCATTTTTTCTCCACAGAGCCTACGACCAGATTTGAATTGGAGACTTTTCCCTTAATATCTCTCCTGTTGAGGCTCCAACCACTGTTCCAGGAATGCCCACTTTGCTATTTTTCCCGAATTTCCAGCGACCCAAAGAACTTGAAATTCCACATCTCCCACACCGCAGGTCCAAAAATCATGAGACCAAGCCCGTGCACCCCTCCTCGTCGAGGGCTTTCCAATGGTACCAAGTACTAGGGCTGGGACCTTGCGGTTTGGGACATCTCAACATGACAAAACAAAACAAACAAAACAAAACAAACGTCTCGCTTCATATATTGACTAGGGAAGCGACGCTACGGCGTGAGTGGTGTGCGCACGCTCACGCGGGGCTGACGTGGCGTGAGCGCACGCTCACGCCACATCAGCGTGAGCGGATGCCACGTCAGCCCGAGCGGAGGCCATGTCAGCAAATGCCAGAGGACGGGCGGTCGAAGAAAAGGTACCTATTCCCATTGCACCTATATCCGTGGGAATAGGCATGTACAGTATGATGAAATTAGACCCCATTATGTAAGAAGACCCCATGGCTTCAATGAATAGGTAGGACTATAACGTTGAAGACACTGCAAGCGATGGGAGGCGGAGCTCCGCCTCTCCCCTTCGTGATCTAGCTATATTGTCTTTAGTCATGGTTATTTTTTTAGGGTTTGGCTATCTCTGCTCTCTGTGCATCTCCCGTGTAGAAGCCCAAATGTCCACTGTCATTTAAGACCAAGTGCAATTTCTTATGTATCCCAGTGTGTCTCCGATGTCGAGGCCCAAGTGCGACCTCTAGTGTAGCCTATGCCGTTGGCCCATGTGAGAAAAATTGAAATCTAAGCCCAAGTGCAATCTTCTATTCATATCCAAGTGCATCTCCCATGTAGAGGCCCAAGTTGACCTCCAGTGTCCACTACAATCCCAAATGTATCCAAAGACCTACAGTTTGGGAGATCTCTATGTCATTGCCCACTTTGCTACGTTTGCAATCTCCCCCGTCGAGGCTTCATATCAATATATGAAGCGAGACGTTTGTTTTGTTTTGTTTTGTAGAGTTGAGATGTCCCACCGCAAGGTCCCAGCCCTGGTATTGAAAAGCCCTCGACGAGGAGGGGTGCACGGGCTTGGTCTCATGATTGTTGGACATGCTGTGTGGGAGATGTGGAATTTCAAGTACTTTGGGCCTACTTTGGGTCGCTGGAAATTCGGGAAAAATAGCAAAGTGGTCATTCATGGGACAATGGCTGGAGCCTCGACAAGAGGGATATCAAGGGAAAGGTCTCCGGTTCAAATCTGGTTGTGGGCTCTGTGGAAAAAAAATGATGGCTTGCTTCATATATTGATGCACTTGGACTTCGATGACATTGGACACTTGGGCCAACGGCACAGGCTACCCTAGTATTATTGATGTATCCACTTTGCTATTTTTCGTGAATTTCCAGCAACAAAAGTACTTGAAATTCCGAATTTCCCACGTGAAGGGCCAATCACTGCTCCAGGAAAGCCACTTTGCTATTTTTTTCCCGAATTTCCAGCAACCCAAAGCACTTGAAATTCCACATCTCCCACACCGCCGGTCCAAAAATCATGAGACCAAGCCGGTGCACCCCTCCTCATCGAGGGTTTTCCAACGGCACCAAGCTCCGAGGTTGGGCCCGCGGTTTGGGAGATCTCGATGACGCTACAAACAAAACAAAACAAAACAAAACAAGTGGCTAGTCGCGTAATGGCTCCACCCTAAAACTCTTAAGTGCAAAATTTCCTTAAAATGTTATATTAAAATAAAATAATCACATATTTAAACTATATTGTAAACATGTTTTGCATAAGAGAAAAAATTATTAATTTATTTCTTCATAAAGTTGGCCCTGGTAGAGCTTATTGATGTATGAATTAAATATTGATGTATGATATTACAAAACTGATCTTCGAATTTACTAATCATTAAAATATTAAAATGCTTGTTGACATACTAGCTGAGATATTGAAATACTTGCTGAGGAACTAGCTGAGATTATGAAATACTTGCTGAAAAACTCGCTGAAATACTCACTGAAATACTGAAATACTGAAATACTGATAATCTTGATTCAAATATTGAAATACTGAAATTTTGATGTATTGAAATACTGAAAATCTCGATTCAAAAGGCAGTAATACATTCTGTTACTACATCAGGGGGTTTGCGAGCCCCCAAGGACGCTAATTAGCGTCCTTTTACTTCCTGAAGTAAAAACCAGTTCCAGTCGGTTAGGTAACGAGTGGAGTTGTCTCGCAGTATGTAATGATCTTGAGGTACGTACTGGATCATGTTGCGAATGAGAAATTTGACAAGAGCCGTAGTGCAAGTGAGTAGCCATGGGTGGTCAATGAGGGCTGTCGGAGTGTGGCGACAAAAGTGGCCGTCGGTCGCACGGCGGATCAGAGAGATACTAGAGAACAGATACGAGCATCTTTGGAGATCCTAAAAGTTCTGAGTACATCATATATTCACCTGACGGGTTTTCAGAGTCCCTCCGCGATCTCTTGGGTGTCTGCAAACTCGCGATGAACTGCTCGGACATGCTCGGACCTCAACTGTGACGTTTTGCCTACTCCACATACTTGAAAGGGATTTTGGATTTCGTGGCTGCAGTCTCTGCTGGTACTAGGGAATATGGCTGCCTCCAATATGGCTGGCTTGACTCTCGCTACGCTGGTGCTGATGATCCGTCTTGCGAACACTGCCGCAGGTACAAGCCCCTTCTTCTTCTCCTTGGTTTCATAGCTGTTTTTTGCCATTCCTTAGCTGCTCAAGATGAAAATTTACGCTCATCGCATCACTGACGTACTGGGTACTATGTATTGGTATCTAGAAGTGGTGGCTTTCATTCGTGAACTGTGAATCCCATGCTGTAATAGAATTTTTCATGAATCAAAAAGCTTTTCAATGGCGTTGGGTGTAAACACTCCAGGCCCGCCCGGAGATTTGCTTCACCGGATGTCCTTTTTCTATCTAAGCTATACCAGGAAAAACAGTCCACATCTAGGTATATACCTACGTGAGTTATGTTTGCATCGTTTAAGTCGGCCCACCGTATTCATGCATGTACCATTGTAAGTCTCGTGATCCATAATGTCACCTTCCATCTATGATCTACTTTACAGAGCTGGAAGCATCTCTCCACAAATTACACCCATACTAGTTAGTATTGTGTCCAGTTTGGCCTGATCAGCACAGAGTCCTACATAGTCGAGATAATTGATGGAACAAAGGTCTAGATCATGATGACCTGACATTTTAGCTCAGGCAATGACACGCTTTCTGGATGTTTGTTCAGAGGTCAGTCTGGACCAGTGGGAGCACAGTTATTACGATTGCATACAAAACACGGTAAAGCATCAGCTCAACTCCCACCAATTTTTTTGTGCCACCTCACTCTCCCTTAAGTACATACTAGACCCACCGGCCCACCTTCTTCCGTTCGATATGCAGTACTACATATGCACTCTCAAGTGCTCTCGTCTGCAAACTTGTTTGCGCAAGAGCCCCCATCTCACTGGTACAATCTCAACATGCAACTACGAAATGATTTACTACAGTTGGATTTTCTGGAAAACTGCGTTCCGCGAGTTTTAGCGCCCTCTCGACGACCATGATCACTTCTTCCTTTCGGCCTCCGATTATGAGATTGGAGGCACATGACCTCCACCGGCGCTTCGCACGCAGCTCAACACTAGTAATGTAGGCCTCTGGTTTTCAAACTAGCCAATAATGCTTGGCAGCTCTTATAATATGATCTCCTAGACACTAGCCGTGTTTTTAGGCCTGGCAGATCAAGTAGGGATTCTCGTCATCTCACAAGGGGCCTGTAAAACGTTCCCTCATGGATTTTACCCTGTCCCTCTATACACCTGTATGGGAAGATTTGGTGTATGTGGAAAAAATTGTGGTATTCATACATCTCCAAAGGAGCACGTGATTCCCAACAGTAAAAACTTCACAATATCCTACTCCGCCTTCACGAGGTAAACTTTGAGTTGTGGGAAAATCAATTTTATTCACACTTATATTAATTTCACATTAATTACAGCATTAATTTCATGGAATTAAGGACTACTGACTATTTTCAAAAAATCGAAATATTTTCACTGCCGTTTTATCGACAATGCCGTTTTTCTTTTTCTTTTTCAAAATTTTCATGAACATTTCGATATGAAACGTTCATTTGATATGAACGTTCATTCCACATAGCTTCCATCCACCAGCTTCCATCCAAGGTGATCCTCTTCCAAGAGACTTTGGAGTTTAGGCAAGCCATAATCACTTGTTACTCTAGGCAAACTTCATTGGCACTGCAGTCTCGCATACCAAGTCCACAAGTGTGGGCCATTGCCCAATCAATTTCTACAGTTCTAGGGCCTGTGGTTCATGAGTGCATTATGAATCAATCTGGGGGATTTTGGCTGTTGTCCGATGCTCTTAATGCAGCCATTGCCACAACAATTCGCATGCGAGGAAGTAGTGCTCCCAGGGCTGCAACTGTGGATCATTGCATGGGGGATTTCTCAACAAAGTTGACATTGTTGGAATGGCGGATGGCTCGAGAGGTGGTATATGTCTTGGAACCATTTCTTTCTTTTTTGGAAGGGTTTCAATCACGCAAAGCTCACAATATGCTCGCGCTTATGCTTGACCCACGTTACAAGGGGTTGTCATTGGTATCACAATATGTGGGCAAAGAGCGTGCTTTGCATATTGTATCCCAATATGATAGTATGGTGTTAGAGCCTCTTTTGGTAAAGTGTTTCAAGGTCTTACATCCGGATACTCCGGCCCAATCACAGCTCACTTCCACAATGGACGAGATGTCCTTATTTGGTGTGCATGACCACAATGAAGACATGACATTGACAGTAGTGAGAGAACAACTATCACATTTCAGAAGGACGAAGATAATTGAGGGTGAGTGCGTGGCTCCTTTGAAATGTATGAGCCATGTCCAAGGGCACCAAAACCCACAAAACCCCTGCAAGCATGAAGACATTGAAGACCACAAAATTGAGAACACAACCACTCTGACCTTATAAGAACTACATACGCCTATGCCTAGCATGACAGCCTAGCATGACGGTCCACATCTCCTGCAAACATTTACAAGAGATGTGCATGATGTGATTGTCATATTACATACCATTTTTCCTTTCACAAGATCTGGGCATCCTCCATTTTCTTGCGGCCATTCACATTCTCCATTGGTATAACCTGCACAAGGATGAACGGAAGGCACAGAAAGCCACGCCCAGATTATCAGAAGACACAAAAGAACACTTGACCTCAGTAAGGATACAATGGGTGCATGATTCATAAATAATGCTATCATGGTCTTCTACATGTCTTATCACCCCATATGAAAATGTGCAGAGTATAACCAGCTACTAGGTGATCAGCTTGCCATAAGTGTCCACTAACATCTACCGTAGCTTATCAGTCAGTGGATGAAAATAGGTGACCAATTTGCTAGCTGAAATGCCTTGAATCTGGGTTGAAATTAGTAAAGAGACAAGAGAAATTAGTAACCAATTTGAGCCATGGTTGTGGGAGACTACGAACAAGATTCACAAGCTGCCATTAGGACTGACTTCTCTACCACCTGGCATCACTGTCACCACACTAATCTCAGTGGAATAGCCATCTGAGTCTGACTGCAACACCTCCAGCTGATACACCCTGGTGGCCATTGACCCCACGCCCAGTTTGAGCAGAACAAAAGGGGACACACACAGAGATAGAGATGTATACATTGAACAATCTTTGCAGTCCACTTCAGCCACTTGCGAATTGGATGTAGCAGGAAATAAAAGCCTCTGGGAGGCAGGTTTGGTGGAGCTCTCTGGTGGAGAGTATGCTTCAGCCACAGTGATGCCAGCCAAGAAGGATGTCTATGGCAATTGGACGGAGAGACGTATGTGCGGTGATTACCGGCCTGTAAATCGTCAGACCAAGTCCGATAAGTATGCCATGCCAACACCAGAGGAGATCTTTGATGCCATCGGGCATGCTAAGGTCTTTAGCACTTTGGATTTACGATCCGGATATCACCAGTTGCCAATCAAGGAGGCGGACAAGCAGAAGACGACATTCTGGGGGATCAATGAGCACGGCAAGGATTGCCTATATCAGTGGCGGTTCTTACCAATTGGGCTTAAGAATGCTCCTGCAGAGTTTCAGAGAGTCATGGATAGGATTCTAGCAGGGGTGGACTTTGCTTGGTGCTACATAGATGACATCATCATCTTTAGTGTTACGGTGGAGGAGCATGAGAGACACCTTCAGGTGGTATTGGAGCGCTTGAGAGCGCACGGATTGAAGTTGCATCCGGGGAAGTGCAAGTTTTTCCACAACCAGATTGAGTATCTGGGTCACATGATATATCCTGGAGGATTGGGGGTGCAGCAGACTAAGGTAGAGGCCATTGCACAAATTCCACGCCCCACGGATGTGAGCCGAGTCCGAGCTTTCATGGGGTTGGCAAACTATTATAGACGGTTTGTCAAGGGATTTACTACCATTGCAAAGGCTCTAACCAAGCTGACCAAGGTGGACCAGGAGTGGCAGTGGGAAGATGAGTAGGAACGAGCTTTTCAAGAGCTCAAGGCGAGGTTGACCTCAGCGCATATTTTGAGACGACCTATCAGGGGGCATCCTTTTCAGCTGCATATGGATTGGAGCATGCTGGGGCTTGGAGCGGTGCTCACACAGGTGGATGATGAGGGAAGAGAGTTCGTAGTGGCTTATGCTAGCCGCTCGAACAACGCTGCAGAGGCTAAGTACAGCTCATATGAGGGGGAGTGCTTAGCTACAGTGTGGGCCGTGGCACACTTCAGGTGCTATCTATACGACAATCTTTTCACCCTTGTCACGGATCACCAGCCACTCAAGTGGTTGATGGAGTCAGACAAGCTTACGGGGAAGCTTGCACGGTGAGCACTCATACTCCAGGAGTATGACTTCAGGTTGTGCATCGACCGGGTTTAGTCAATCGGGATGCAGATGGATTGAGTCGCAATCCATGCACGAGCCAACAGGATGACACTGGAGCTCCGTGGCATGGTGAGACGGACGAGGACATGGCACGCATCTGCATTTTTGTATATCTTGGCATCGGGAGGTCAGGTTGGACCTACAACAAGGATGACTGTAAACGGAGTGTCTGAGGACCCTGAGGCTAGTGATGAGCCAGGTGGTGCCAGAGATATACATGAGGATTTGGCTGTGTTGGACTACCTCCGCACGGGAGACATGGCAGCCACTGTGACTGCCAGGGAGAGGGATCGGATCCTGCAACGAGCCCAAGAGGTTCAAGTGGGAGGGGATACACCTGCTTCGAGTGTAGGAGGATGGTCGGGTGAGGATCGTGCCTCACCCAACACAGCGTGCACGGTTAGTGCGGCATGCCCATGAGGAGTTGGGGCATTTTGGAGTGCGATGCACTCATAGTTTACTGCAGGGGCAGTATTGGTGGCGTGGTATGCACACAGAGGTGCAATAATTTGTGGCTAGGTGCATGGTGTGTGACAGGGTGCGTGCTTCATTCAACGCCCCTACACCTCAGTTGCATCCTTTACCCATCATGGGATTGGGCTACAGGTGGAGTCTTGACTTCGCAGGACCGTTGCCACTGACTATGCGCCACCACAGATATGTGTTGGTGATGGTGGAGCACTTCTCCAAGTGGATTGAGTTGGTTCCATTGCCTGACAAGGCTAGTGAGGGGGCTACGTATGCATTCTTGGATCGTGTGCTTAGCCGATTTGGTGCTCCAGCTGAGGTACTCACAGACCAAGGGAGAGAGTTCTTGGGGGAGTTTCAGGCTTTGTGTGATAAAGCCTTGATAGACCACCGCACCACTTCTCGGGATCATCCTGAGGCCAATGGCTTGGCAGAGAGAGTTGTTCAGACGATGAAGAGGGGTTTGCGCAAGTATGGCTTGCAGAAAGGACACCTAGGAGATTGGGATCTTCAAGTTTCTTGGTTAGCCATGGGCTACAGGTTCAGCAAACAAGCATCACTTGCGTCCTTCTCACCATATTTCCTTCTCTTTGGCCGAGAGCCGGATTTGCCTACAGCCATTCGTAAGGACACTGCTCAAGTCCTTAACCTTGACGATCCGGACGTGTGGGTACGTGCATGTGATCAGCGTGCAGAGTTGTTCAAGAAAGTCATGCCCATGGCTTTTGATAACCTTGCCATTGCACAGCACCATGATACGTTGAGGTATGCCACTATACGTGGTGGAGGATATCGTCTTGGGGTTCGGAGGTTTAGCCCTGGTGACTATGTTTATTTGCAGACTGCTCCTACGACTCTAGATGTTACTACAGGGCGTGTTATTCTGAGGGTTCGAGAGGTGTTGCCCTCAGGGGTCCGGGATGGCATGACTTGGAAGGACCATGTGCGTAATTGTGCGCCATGTCACCTTCCCTATGTCGATGGCAAAGTTGACCCAAACTTGGCAGTGGTACCTGCAGGTTTGAGGTGCATGCTCTGTGGGTCTGCCAAAGGGGCAGCCACCATGCTGGTGTGTGATCGATGCTCAAGGGGTTGGCATATGGGATGCTTGACACCACCTCTTGAGAAGGTTCCTGACGGAGATTGGTTGTGTCCACACTGCTTGGGATAGTGGCAGTGGACATGACTGGAGGCAGCTAACAAGACATGGGAGGCCAAGCTCATAGGAGTCAATACATGAGATCCCAAGCTCAAGTTCATAGGTTGCAAGACGGCGACTAACGATGGGGCAACTCTTGCACCCGGCCTCTTGATCTATCGAGTTTAAGTGTAGTAGGGATAGTGATGGAGGACTTAGTGAGGCTATGGTCACTATCACATCTTGTGGCTACCTGGACTTAGAGGGACCTAAGCACCAGCTAGGGGGGCGATTGTGTGGACTAGTGACTGCCATAGTGGGCAGCATAGTGGCAGCCTAGTGACTGACTAGTTATAGCCTAGTGGTTGGACTAGTGGTTGGACTAGTGGTTGGACTAGTGGTGGACTAGTGATATACTAGTGTGTGGCGTGCACATGTGTTGTGTGGTTTTGGACAGCGATGTAGTTGTGTAGCGATATGTATGTGCACGATAGCTGTTAAGTTATTTTACCACTAGTGTGAAACTAGCTAGGAAATAACTAGCTTTTACATATTGACATTTGGGATTGGCCCAAGTGTCAATCCAGGGATCAAGGCAGATTTAGGCCCTGGAGTGGTTATCTTCACGGCAAGCGCGAGAGGCTCATCTTTCTCGAGTTGAGCCTCACCGCGCCTAGCTATGGCGCCGTAGTGTGGATTCCTCATGGCGTGGGGTGCACTTGGCTTGACTTGTATTTGAGTGATGAGGTTATATATGCATGAGTTTATGCTTCAGATTTGTGAGCTCGTGCTTGTATTCTTCTTCTTTATCATTGTGTGGACTAGTGACTGCCATAGTGGGCAGCATAGTGGCAACCTAGTGATTGACTAGTTGTAGCCTAGTGGTTGGACTAGTGGTGGACTAGTGATATACTAGTGTGTGGCGTGCACATGTGTTGTGTGGTTTTGGACAGCGATGTAGTTGTGTAGCGATATGTATGTGCACGATAGCTGTTAAGTTATTTTACCACTAGTGTGAAACTAGCTAGGAAATAACTAGCTTTTACATATTGACATTTGGGATTGGCCCAAGTGTCAATCCAGGGATCAAGGCAGATTTAGGCCCTGGAGTGGTTATCTTCACGGCAAGCGCGAGAGGCTCATCTTTCTCGAGTTGAGCCTCACCGCGCCTAGCTATGGCGCCGTAGTGTGGATTCCTCATGGCGTGGGGTGCACTTGGCTTGACTTGTATTTGAGTGATGAGGTTATATATGCATGAGTTTATGCTTCAGATTTGTGAGCTCGTGCTTGTATTCTTCTTCTTTATCATTGTGTGGACTAGTGACTGCCATAGTGGGCAGCATAGTGGCAACCTAGTGATTGACTAGTTGTAGCCTAGTGGTTGGACTAGTGGTGGACTAGTGATATACTAGTGTGTGGCGTGCACATGTGTTGTGTGGTTTTGGACAGCGATGTAGTTGTGTAGCGATATGTATGCGCACGACAAGGTATCTGTTGTGGTGTAGTGACAGCAACACCAATTGAGGGTGAAACAAGCAGTTACCCACCACATTTCTATGAAGAAAGAGAGGGAGAAATGGAAATCCTAGAGGAACCAGCCACTGTGAGTTTACAGGATGAAGTGGTGACTGGTTGGACAATCACAGCTGATGAGCAGGTGAGAGAAGTGAATGTGGGAACTGAAGGGGAACTGAGGATGGTGAAGGTAGGGGCTGATTTGGAGCCAGAATTCTTTGAGGAAGCTAAGAGTCTATTCATCAAATACAGAGATGTATTTGCTTGGAGCTACGAGGATCTGAAAGGGATACCACCTGAGATCTGTCAGCATAAGATTGAACTGGAACCAGGGTCAGTACCAATCAAACAGGCAAGGTACAGAATGAATCCCAACTATGCACAGAAGGTTGGAGAAGAGATCAAGAAGTTGGCTGAGGCTAAGTTTATATACCCGATAGAGTATACAACTTGGTTGTCACCCATTGTGATAGTTCCCAATAAGAATGGTAAACTGAGAGTTTGTGTGAACTATAAGAAGTTGAATGCTTGTACGAAGAAAGATCATTTCCCTTTGCCATTCATAGAAGCGGTATTGGACACTGTGGCAGGCCATGAGATGTACTCATTCATGGATGGCTTCAATGGTTATAATCAAGTGCAAGTGGCAGAAGAAGACCAGGGAAAGACAGCTTCCAATTAACCCGCCAGCCAAGAATACACAGAACAAGTATATAATCACAGCCACTGATTATACTACGAAGTGGGTGGAAGCTAAAGCTCTGAGGGACAACACAGCGAAGTCCACAACAAGGTTCCTGTATGAGAACATACTTACACGATTTGGCTGTCCCCTGGAATTTATCAGTGACCAGGGAAGTCACTTCATTAATGAGACCATAGAACTATTGACTAAAGAGTTCATGATTGTGCATAGGAAGAGTACAACTTATTACCCACAGGGTAATGGGCAGGCAGAGGCTACCAACAAAATACTATGTACTATTTTGGCTAAGATAGTCAATGCAAACAGAATAGATTGGGATACAAAGCTGCTGACAGCTTTGTGGTCATACAGGACTTCATATAAAGTCACCACTAAGTATACACCATTCCAATTAGTTTATGGTATGGAAGCTTTACTTCCAGTGGAATTCTTGTTACCTACCACGAGAACTGAATGGGGAAGGAGAATGGAATTGGAAGATTCAATTAAGGTCAGGAAACATGAATTACACCATGTGGAAGAAGTACGTGCTAATGCAGCTGATAACATGACCAGAATTCAGATGAAGAGGAAGGATCAGTTTGATGAAGGTAAATTAAAGACTTTTAAGACGGGAGATTTGGTACTGTGGTTGCAGAAGAAGGGGAAGATTAAAGCTTCTAAGCTTAAATCACCATGGAAAGGACCTTATGTCATACAGAAGATGTATGATAATAACACCGCCATGTTACAAACCATTAACAAAGAAATGTTGGGAAGAGTCAATGCCAATAAGTTGAAGGGATAAAGTGGTATCCATGACAAACCATTGCAGCACGATTTTCATGTTGAAACACAAAAACAGTCACGAGCTGCGCCGATGATACCAACGGAGTATGGAGCACTTGTCACTAAGCCGAGCGTGTATGACCAGGGCGGGAAGTACAGGTGTTCGCATAGCTATCACAGCCCATCACAGTGCCACACAGATGGAAATATCCACGGAGGGGGGTAGAATTAAAAAGTTACCTAAGCAGGCAACAACCAATCAGGAGCGAGAATTTCATGCAGTAGATATAGAAATTATTCCCCAGTACTTGCAACAATTGTTTGATTTGCCATCGGGTCATGTGGATGTGGATGAGCACAGGGCAAGATTGCAGATAGGGAATTTGTTCCAAGAAGGGAGTTTCTTTAAGACTCAAGGTTACGATTGTACCAAAGCCAAGTACCCAAGGCTCAGAGAAGTTGGCCAAATATTGAACGTTCTGTTTGCCATGAAACAGAACCAACAATATTTGAGCAGGTCATTCACAGAGGAGATCACGAAAGCTTTGAGGGGAGAGGATGTAGCTTGGGCAGAGTTAATGTACAATGGTCTGGTGGAAGAGATGAATAGGTTACAGGGCACTGCTGCTAAGTCTCCGATCATTGTGTCTAGTCCAGTCATTGCCCAAATCATTCTTGACTCTTGCATACTTGATACTCGGGAACGTAAGGAGATGGGAGTGTTTGAGGCAGTAACCACTGCAATTGAAGAGCAGGGCTCTTCACATAGTGAGGGTGGACTGGCAGGGCAACACCAGTCTAAGAGACAGAAGCGGGGTATGACTGTAGTGGCGGATCCACTGGCTTCACGAAAACCGCAAGATGATGTTTCCCAAGCTCTTGTGCAGGATGGGGCACAGCAGCACATAGGGCTGTTATTATTGGAAGCACGGCCTTCAGAGAAGGAAGAAGAAGTCACTTCCGTACCACAACCATCACAGCCAGTTGACTCAGTTGTCTCAAAGGTTCCACAGTTAGAACATGCTGTGACACCACCCCCAATTGCTCTGGACGGAAAAAGGTTGGACATTCCCACTACAGAGCATGTCATGGTAGAAATTGAGAAGGGTGACCTTCTCTATGAAAACTCTGGCTTGGTAAGGGAATTAGTGGTTCCAGAGGTGCAGAGTTTGTCCAGGGAAATGCCTGCTGTGCATGTAATACCCACACCTGTGACGGAGGTACCAGGGGTAGAATATAAGGACACTGCAGCACCTGTGGAGGATGAGGTGGTTCAGGAAGAGGATCTGGTGGGGCAATGGCCTGAATGGTTGGTGAAGCATCACACTGTGGAAGATTAGGGGGAACAACAGCAAGTTCACCATGATGACCCCTAGCAGGCCATGCTTATGAGTTCCATAAGCATGACACTCAATTTGTTGGGCACTTATGTGAAATCCCATGTTCCATCTACCCAATTGGCAGCTTTGAGGGAGGAACTCAGGAATGAGTTTGAGACTCGAATTGCCACTGAGTGTGCTAACAAGGTAGATGAGGAGGTCAATCTCAAGTTACAGCAAGAGTTGGAGGACACAAAGGCTGCCTTGCAGTTGGCTAAGGGACATTTGATTGAAGCAGGTCTCGAGTAGGACCAGTTGCATGAAGCACATAAGCAACAGTTATACCAATTGCAGGTGAAGCATGAGGGCAAGTTGCAAGAAGTGAACGTACTACATACAAAGTTGGAGGCAGTACATCAGAAGATGACCGTACAATGTGCTACACTCACAACTGCTCTAGAGCAAACTGCATTAGAAGTTAACAGACAAAGGAAGAGATGTATGATGGCAGAAGCTGAGATAATAGAGCAAGGGAAACTCATTGTTGATTTGCAGGCTACAATCTGTCGCAATGATAATACTTTCCAACAGTACAGACAGGTTGAGGGTGACCAGGAGAGGTACATCCTGGAGTTGCAACAGACAGTCATGGTCAATAGAAATGAACTCTCTGTGGCTAACAAGGCTTGGAAGGAAGCCAATAATCTGGCTACTGCCTATGCGGTTGAACCTCATGCAAAGCGCATGGAGGCTTTACATCAACAGTTAGATGTGTACAGACTCACGGAGGAGCAGACTCTCAGGGGTGCCACACAGGACTTGGTGGATAACCACCTTATGCAGGTCTGGTTAGCACAAGGGCCGGTAAAAGGCAAAGCACCAAGGAAGCTCACCCAGGGCAAGATGAATGAGCTCAGATTGCAGGTGCAGAACATTGCCACAACTACTATAGACAATGTCTATAGTAGGATAGCGGAGCTACAAGAGGATGTGGAAGGCCTGCAGACTCAAATGGATGACCTGAGTTCAAATATTGACAAGAGAGTCTTTGTTCCTGAGGAGCAGCTAATGGCTACTTATTTACATGCCGGGACTCTAATTTTTCAGTCTTCTTTGCAGGGGGTGCAAGAGATGCCAGTGGTACCAATACCACAGCAGATGCATGTGCAGGTAGCTGACCTTGTTGCTACTACAGCCAAACCACAACCTGAGGTATGGGGGGAGGCTGCTTTTAACCCACCTAGGACTCATGTTGCACGAGAGTACAGTCGGGCTATGATTATGCTCTTCAACCAAATTCCCATTGTGTTGGATTTGGCTTGGAAGGAATTTAGTCCTCCGCAGTCGTTGGCACATTACTACCAGATCATGCGCATTTGGTTGCCAGTGGCAACTTGGACTAAGGTTCTTCCGAACAGTCGACCCATTGAGGATCATCACTTTGCAAGGTACTGGTCTGAGGCAGGTACCATGCTGAAGGAATTAATTGCCTTCCAGGTTGTATATGGGTACATCTATACCAAGACCAATGATGTATCTAGTATTGTCATGGACTGTGGATTATACTATGCTGCTTGTTTTATGGCACGTTATCACATTGAGCAGCAGAAGATGCAATCACGATTTCTGAGTTATTCTAGTGGGGATCATTGGGTCTTACCTTCAGTGCCACCTCATATGTACCTATATGATGCGAAAGTTATGATGCAGAAGGATTCCCAACTTCGTTCATGGTTTAATTCGGCTTGGAACAATTTGGCAACACAGAAATTTGGCCCTGAGGATATTTTCTTTAAGGGACATGAAGCCTGGAAATACTTACACTGTTCCAAAGTCATTGGCACACCTCTTACCTATACGGCTAAGAGTTCAGGGCGTTCACTAATTTTGCTTGCAAGCGCTTACAGCAAGTCGTACAGTTTAAACTTCCAGACATGGTGGGCCTACATTGTATGCCATGCAGGGATTCCCGAGAAGCCACTTAAAGTTCGGCCGTTAAAACACCTAAGGGGGGACGAGGATTCTGATACTACTGTTTCTTTAGAGGACTCTTTTGACATGGCAGAGGACTATGCACTTCAGATGGCAGAGAAGAAACGACGGGGATCTCCTATGCCTGAGAGGTTACCTCGTTATCAGCCAAAGGAGGGTCAGACATTTCCAGGTAGTGCTCAATCATCTCCATCAGCCAGTGACATGACTCGGGCTCACACACGGAGCCCTTCACGAGACTCTCACCGACAGAATGGTGCTCGCTGTTAGAGGGCTGCTTGGGACTTAGACACTTTTACGGGATTTGTGGGGTACCCTTAATTTTTACACAGACTGAGACCAACAGGAGCCTTAGGGGTGACAGCAACAGGCTTTAGGGGGGGAGATACACAGCCCGACACAATCCAACACAGCCGACACAGTCAGACACAGCCGTCACAGCTTCGCACAGCCAACACAGCCCGTCACAGTCCGACACAGATACAGCCAGTCACAGTTCGGCACAGCTGGGGGACAGTTATCATTGGCAAGGAACGACATCTGAAAAAGGAACGTATACTACAGGGATGACGGTTAGTTAGGAAAGCAGTTAGAACAACTTGTAGGTAGATAAAGCGAAGAACGGGGACGTCTGGGGATCACTTCTTGGGGGGGGGGACTTCAGGCATCACGGCTTGGAAATGAAGGAAAGAGCGCATCTCTGAGTGAAAAGATGGAGAGCACGAAGTAGGAGAAGAGACGATCTGTTGATACTTGATGAATGCAAGCTGTAGAATTGTAATGTAGAGTAGATTAGAGACACCATGGCTTCAGCCTGATACTTGATGGATATTAATCTGATACATACTTCACACTGTCACACTGTGTAGAGAGACCTGAGTGAAGCTGTGGAATGAATGGATGAGCGGATGGAACCTGATAGATTTCTGAAGCAATCTGATACTTAATTGCAGACAGTAAGGTAACTCGCTAACATGAATGCGGGAAGGAGTACAAATAGGAAACACCCCCATGATACACTAGCTATAGGTCATGACTGATTGATCTGAGCGGGCTGAGTGCTTAGAGATTTCCAACTCTTCTATCTTGGAGTTCCCACCTCGGATAGCGAAGGGACGGGTGAGTAAAAGCCGCTCGACATTTGGCGACCATACTGGGGAACTAGGTCATGAACAACCAGATGTGACAGGCATCTGGTGGGATCATGGTGGTTGAAGAATTAAAGAATTTGATGTGAATCAAATTCCCTGTGAAACTGAGAAGGAAAGATTGTCCAAACGATTCTTTCAGAGGTTTTTGGAATTGCCAGACGGTTGTAAAGAAAACATTCTTAAAAGAGTGCATGATGCTGACCCTGAATGGGGTCTGGAGAAAAGAGTGATAAAGATTTATCAGGTGGCCTGTAGAGGAAGAGCACGTTGGTTACCAACACTGGTTTATGTGATAGCATTGCTATCCATTAAGCGAGTAGAGTTTGAAGGCTGGGAGGAAAGAAAGGTGAATGTTTATACTCATATGCATGAAGAGCTTGTACTGGTAAAGAATTGGATTCCAAAGGATATTCTGTGGATCAAACTCACACCAAGAACAGCTTTCCAGACTTGTTTGCCATATGGGTATATGGTAACGGAGACTTCTTGTATAGCTAAGGGTGCATTGAAGCTTGAAAGAAACCCAGGCATATACGAGAGATATTACAGAAGAGAGTTTTGGTTATTGCCACATTAAAAGAAATGAAAGACATGGGACATGAGTGATGAAAGAGTCTAGACTCCAGAGATATTCAACAAAAAGAGAAAGTTATCTGAAAGCTAATTATCCATATCTTTGGGAGAGAGGAATAGACATAGGGGAATCATCTGGACCTCTCACACCATTAAGATCAGAGAGTACATCACCCATACCGGAAGAACTAGAGTTGGATACCACTCCTTCTTTTTCTTTGCAAGAAAGATTAAGGGAATTGGTACGGGAAGAAGATCAATCACGAGGTGAAAGATCTGAGGTACATCCCTGGATAAAAGATTTGACAGAAATCTTTGATAAGAGTTGGCATGGAACACCAAAAGCAGGAACTCCAGTTTCTGAAACGGAAGGTGAAGAAGGAGGAGAGGATGTGGCAGAGCCAACGGAGAGTTCAGACTCTCCAACACCATTACAGTTGAGTTACATGAGTGAAGAAGAAACCCAAGGGCAGAACTTGGAGGATGAAAATAGAGAGAAGAAATTGGAAGAGGAAGAGTATGAAGAAGTAGACCTAACAGCTGAGGTTGAGACTACAACCAGGACATCCCAACCCGTTGGACCTGGATCAAGTGGAGCACTTGGATCACAGACCAACGAAGGTGTCGGCTCAGGGGGATCAGGCGGGCTGCTTGGATCTGGCTCTGGGGGGACAGGGAGTGTGGGAAGTAGTGAAACTGGAGCTGGGAATACTGTGAATATGGTGGGGCCAGTAGCAGGGAGTGCTCAGGGGCTACCACTTGGTGGGAGATCCACCACAATTACAATAGGTGCTAGGTGTAGAGATATTCTTACTTAGATAAAACTAAGCAAGAAAGACACTTGTTGCTTGAAGGGCTTGGACCAGCACCAGCAAGGGTGCCAGCACCTGTCAGTAGGCAGAAGGTAGGGCCACAGATGGCGTTACAACCAACACGGACAAAACCACATTTTCCAATATATTCAGGAAAAGGGGATCCCGATGTACACATTAGCCAATTTGAGCACATATGTATAGTGAACAATGAGAATGGCGATGATGCCAAGATGAGATTGTTTCCTTGTTCACTTATCAAGAAAGCAAGTGAATGGTATATGCCAGATTCCCTGATAATCATTTCCTAACCTGGAATGGCTTGAATACAGCATTCCAAAATAGGTTCAGGACAAGTAAAACTGAGGATGAAGTGTATGGAAGTTTACAACAGTTAAAGCAAAAGAAGCATGAAATTGTTGAGGAGTATATGGAAAAGATGGAATTGATGATGAAAAAGCTGGCAGCTGTACCAGCACCAGGTCTACAGAAGACTTGGTTTGTGAGTGGACTAAGACCAGAATTGCAAAAGAAAGTGGATATGTTACCCCATAATACAGTGGAGGAGGCATTTGAAACAGCAAACAGAATTGAGCAATTAGGAATGCTCAGGAGAGAGAAAAGGGATGATGAGGACTCTGAGGATGAGGAAGAAGAGCAAGAGCTTAAAAGGAAGAGTAAGAGGAAGAAGAAGTTGAAGAGGGATAACTATGAGAAAAGATTAGAAGAAATCTTGAAGAAGTATGCCACAGAGGCTGCAACACATTGGAGGAAGGGTGTTTGGTGTGCAAAGTGCTAGAATGAAGGCCATACCACCACTGAATGCCACATGAAGGAGAAACACTGTACTATCTGTAAAATGGATAACCATTCTACTGAGAATTGTTACTACAACAGGAGGACAGCAGCAAGAGAACCTAGGCAAGTAAGGGTGCATCAAGTACAGCCCCAGCCAAGAAGAAACAGTGATCAAGACCACTATGGAAGGCCTGGTGGTTATAACAATGGCATGGAAGGGAGAGGTAATCCAAGAGGGAATTACCAAGGAAATTCCAGAGGCAACTATCAGGGTAATCCAAGGGGGAATTACTAGCTAGGGAATCAGGATTACAGAAATAATCCAAGAGCATACCAAGGGCGAGGACCCAATGGTGAAGAACTGTGTTACTATTGTAATCAGCCAGGACATCGCAAGGCAGCCTGTTCATTCTGGATTAGACACCAGAATGAGATGAGAGCTCCTGTGAATGAGGGCCCAGTGGTGGCAGCTCACATGGTTAGGCCATGTGTTGTACCAGAAGTAAATACAATGATAATAACAAGAAGCAAAGCCAAACTAATACCTCCAATAGTTGAGGAAGATGATGATAATGAAGATGGCAGTGATGTGCCTGAAGATGATGAGGCTTGGAGAGATGAGAAGGAACTGCACAAGGAAGTGACAGACACCATAAGGGAAATGCAGAAAAGTACTGATATTCCTGTGGCAGATTCCTCTGATTCTGATGGAGAAGAAGTGAGTGAGGATGAAAGGAAGAAAGAAGCTGCAGACATGCAAATTAATGAAGGGACTTTGGCTGAAGTAATATGCCAGACCAAAGCAGAGATTACCATTGGTCAGCTATTGGCTGTGGCACCTTATTGTAGACACAGGATGTATCAAGCAATCAATCGAATTGCCCAGGAGACAGGAAACACAGACCTGAACAGCAAGGTGACCAGTTATAATGTGAAGCCGGAAGGGCGAGAAACAGTCATGGACTTTGATGATTCTATGCCAGTAATCCAATTGAGAATTGGAAGCAGAGAACTAACTGATGTACTGATAGATGGAGGCTCTGGAGTAAATATCATGACAGACCAATTAAGGAAGAAGCTTGGTCTAAGTAACATGAAACCAGCCCCATTTACAGTAACAATGGCAGATCAAAGAAGTGTACAGCCATTGGGATTGATAAAAGGAGTTAAGATACAGATATAGAAGATGATCTTTATGATCACAGTAACTGTGTTGAAGATGGATGAAGTCATGGAGGCTTACTCCTTATTATTGGGACGTCCGTGGCTGAAACATGCCAGGGTAATCCATGACTGGAATTCTCAATTACTAACTGTGCATAATGGGATGCACAAGATACAAATTACCACTAAGAAATCTAGCAGATTACCTGCTACGAGAAGACCTCGAGGGGTCAGGGAGTATGACTGGAGGGGAGGACTGGATGAGGAGCAGGAAGCTACTCTGTTCGGTGCACACCCAGAGTGGGAGCAGGTTGCAGAGATGCAGCAGGAAGGCCTAAGTTGTTTAAGAGGTATCTACTGTGGTGTAGTGACAGCAATACCAATTGAAGAGGAAACCAACAGTTACCCACCACATTTCTATGAAGAAAGAGAAGGAGAAATGGAAATCCTAGAGGAACCAGCCACTGTGAGTTTACAGGATGAAGTGGTGACTAGTTGGACAATCACAGCTGATGAGCAGGTGAGAGAAGTGAATGTGGGAACTGAAGAGGAACCGAGGATGGTGAAGGTAGGAGCTGATTTGGAGCCATAATTCTTCGAGGAAGCTAAGAGTTTGTTCATCAAATACAGAGATGTATTTGCTTGGAGCTATGAGGATCTAAAAGGGATACCACCTGAGATCTGTCCGCATAAGATTGAATTGGAACCAGGGTCAGTACCAATCAAACAGGCAAGGTACAGAATGAATCCCAACTATGCACAGAAGGTTGGAGAAGAGATCAAGAAGTTGGCTGAGGCTAAGTTTATATACCCAATAGAGTATACAACTTGGTTGTCACCCATTGTGATAGTTCCCAAGAAGAATGGTAAACTGAGAGTTTGTGTGAACTATAAGAAGTTGAATGCTTGCACGAAGAAAGATCCATTCCCCTTGCCATTCACAGAAGCAATATTGGACACTGTGGCAGGCCATGAGATGTACTCATTCATGGATGGCTTCAGTGGTTATAATCAAGTGCAAGTGGCAGAAGAAGACCAGGGAAAGACAGCTTTCATCACAGACTGGGCTGCTTATGCATACAAAGTCATGCCTTTTGGACTTTGTAATGCACCAGCAACCTTTCAGAGAGTGATAAGTGAATCTTTTCATGAGTATCTGGATGATTTCATGCAGGTGTTCTTGGATGATTTCAGTGTGTACAACTCTAAGAATGAGCACTTGCATAAATTGGAGTTATGTCTGGCCAGATGCAGAATGAGAGGTCTGGGCCTGAATCTAGAGAAGTGTACTTTCTGTGTGAATTCAAGGGTGCTCTGGGACACATTGTGTGTAAGAAGGGACTTCTTGTGGATCCCAGGAAGACAGAGGCCATTAAAGCCTCTCCACCACCAGTAAATGTTAAGAGTCTAAGGAGATTCCTTGGGCAAACCAGTTATTACAGAAGATTTGTTAAAAGGTATGCACAAATAGCAGCATCATTGAGCAAGCTTCTGAAGAAAAATGCAGTGTTTGCATGGACAGCTGAATGTCAACAGGCTTTTGAGGAACTTACATTGTCAGTAACAACTACACCTGTGCTGATTAACCCTCACTGGCATGTAGTATTTCATGTTCACTGTGATGCCTCAGGAGAAGCGTTGGGAGCGGTGTTAGCCCAGAATGTTACAGGAAATATAGATTCACCTGTGTACTATGCTAGCAGGTTGATGAACAGTGCTGAAAGGAACTATAGCACAACTGAAAGAGAAGCACTAGCAATGATTTATGCAGTCAAGAAATTCAGGCATTACCTATTGGGAAGAAAGTTTATGTTTTATGTGGATCACCAGGCTCTGATATATCTGGTGAACAAACCTTTGATAAGTGGAAGGATAACGAGGTTGTTAATAATCTTGCACGAGTTTGAGTTCGAAGTTGTTTACAAGCCTGGCCGTTTGCATCTTGTGGCAGATCATTTGTCACGACTAACAACAGGAGAGGCCGCCACAGGAGTAGACGATCAGTTACCTGATGCGAGTTTATTTGTAATGGAGGTGCAAGGAAGTGCAGATGAATGGTTAGATTGGCAGTGGCCAATCAGATACTACCTTACTCATGGTCAGTGCCCACCTAGTTATGGTAAGGAGCAGAGGAAGAGAATCGCTATCAAGGCTTTACCTTATACTATGGTAGGAGGCAGAATGTATAAGCTAGGACCTGATGGAGTACTTAAACGATGCTTATACCACCATGAAGTAAATAAAGTTTTGGAGGAAGTTCATAAAGGAGTGGCTGGAGGTCATTTTGGAGAAGAGACTACCAGTAGGAAGATACTACTTGCAGGTTACTGGTGGCCTACTTTGTTCAAAGATGTACACAAGTATTGTCAGAGTTGTGATGAATGTCAGAGGCTAGGACCATTGCAGAGATCTGGGAAGATGGCTTTGCATCCTACGATGCCTACTGAACCATTTCAGAAATGGGGACTAGACTTTGTTGGACCAATTAACCCACCAGCCAAGAATACACAGAACAAGTACATAATTACAGCCACTGATTATACTACGAAGTGGGTGGAAGCTAAAGCTTTGAGGGACAACACAGCCAAGTCCACAGCAAGGTTCATGTATGAGAACATACTTACACGATTTGGCTGTCCCTTGGAATTTATCAGTGATCAGGGAAGTCACTTCATTAATGAGACCATTGAACTATTGACTAAAGAGTTCATGATTGTGCATAGGAAGAGTACAACGTATTACCCACAGGGTAATGGGCAGGCAGAGGCTACCAACAAAATACTATGTACTATCTTGGCTAAGATAGTCAATGCAAACAGAACGGATTGGGATACAAAGCTGCTGACAGCTTTGTGGTCATACAAGACTTCATATAAAGTCACCACTAAGTATACACCATTCCAATTAGTTTATGGTATGGAAGCTTTACTTCCAGTGGAATTCCTGTTACCTACCATGAGAACGGAATGGGGAAAGAGAATGGAATTGCAAGATTCAATTAAGGTCAGGAAACATGAATTATACCATGTGGAAGAAGTACGTGCTGATGCAGCTGATAACATGACCAGAATTCAGATAAAGAGGAAGGAACAGTTTGATGAAGGCAAGTTAAAGACTTTTAAGACGAGAGATTTGGTTCTCTGGTTGCAGAAGAAGGGTAAGATTAAAGCTTCTAAGCTTAAATCACCATGGAAATGACCTTATGTCATACAGAAGATGTATGATAACAACACCGCTATGTTACAAACCATTAACAAAGAGATGCTGGGAAGAGTCAATGCCAATAAGTTGAAGGGGTACAGTGGTATCCATGACAAACCATTGCAGCACGATTTGCATGTTGAAACACAGAAGCAGTCACGGGCTGCGCCAGTGATACCAACGGAGTATGGAGCACTTGTCGCTAGGCCGAGCGTATATGACCAGGGCGGGCAGTACAAGCGCGACACAACCTATCACAGCCCATCACAGTGTTGCACAGCCTATCACAGCCCATCACGGCACGACACAGCCCATCACAGTGTCACACAGCCTATCACAATCCATCACAGCGTGACACAGCCTATCACAACCTACCACAGCGTGTCACAGCCTATCACAGCTTAACCACAGTGCCACACAGCCTATCACAACGTACCACAGTATGACACAGCCTGTCACAGTTCAACACAGCCTACTAGGGTTACACAATCCATAGGATCAGTGATAGGTGGACGTGGGATAACATCCGGAGAGTGGCCGGCGGAAAAGTGGACGGAGGCACGTTTAGAAATGGACACGTGGACGCCAGGGCGAGACACACAGCCGGACATGGATTGCAAGAGCGAGTGTCATCAAGGAAGAAGACAAAATTGGCCGTCAAAGTACCTACCCGGCACATTAACTTATTATGGGCCCATTAATGCATACAGGGAAAGGTAACGGAACCCTTTAAAAGTACCGAAAAGCGAAATCCATGTCACGTGTGCTATCCTAGTGGACAGTCCAGAGTGGAAAATCCATGGAAGGGAATTAAATTACAAAACCAATCACACAGCCAACAGCCAATCATGAGCCAGAATTACCGGCAGAGGGTAATTTCCAAGAAGCGAAATCAAGAAAATGAAGGGATTCTGAGCGCAAGAGTCGGCGTCGTTCCAAGTAACGGGCGTCTCGTAGGAGAGACAATCAAAGCTATAACTCTGAAGCTATGGTGGAAATAACAGACTACACGCTCGCCTTACTACTTACGCAGTGGCACAAGGACAGACGAACGGAGAGTACATTTTCTCTAAATCGTTACTTGCAAGCCCCACAGGCTTATAAGCACTTACCCATTTCATTCTGCGCCAACCATACTTTTATGCTTTGTGCCCTGCAGGCCATGATACAATTTCTTCAAAACTTTGAGCCTCAGACAGGAGTTACTCAGGTGAGGGGAGTAGATATAAAAATTACTCCCCAGTACCTGCAGCAACTGTTTGATTTGCCATCAGGACATGTGGAGGTGGATGAGCACAGGGCAAGATTGCAGATAGGGAATTTGTTCCAAGAAGGGAGTTTCTTTAAAACTCAAGGTTTTGCTTGTACCAAAGCCGAGTACCCAGGGCTTAGGGAGGTTGGCCAAATCTTGAACGTTCTGTTTGCCATGAAACAGATTCAACAGTATTTGAGCAGGTCCTTCACAGAGGAGATCCTGAAAGCTTTGAGGGGAGAGGATGTCGCTTGGGCGGAGTTAATGTACAACAGATTGGTGGACGAGATGAAGAGGTTACAGGGCACTGCTGCTAAGTCTCCCATCATTGTGTCCGGTCCAATCATTGCTCAAATAATTCTTGATTCTTGCATACTTGATACTCGGGAGAGAAAGGACATGGGAGTGTTTGAAACAGAAACCACTGCAATTGAAGAGCAAGGCTCTTCACACAGTGAGGGTGGACTGGCAGTGCAACCCCAGTCTAAGAGACAGAGGCGGGGAAAGACTGTAGTGGCGGATCCACTAGCTTCACGGAAACCGCATGATAATGTTTCCCAAGCTCTTGTGCAGGAAGGGGCACAGCAGCACAGAAAGCTGCTACTATTGGAAGCAGGGCCTTCAGAAAGGGAAGAGGAAGTCACTTCGATACCACAGCCACCACAATCAATTGACTCTGTTGTTTTGGAGGCTTCACAATTAGTATATATTGTGGCATCACCACCAATTGCTCAGGAAGGAGAAAGGTTGGACATTCCCACTACAGAGCAGGTCGTGGCCGAAATTGAGAAGGGTGACCTTCTCTATGAAAACTCTGGCTTGGTAAGGGAACCAGTGATTCTAGAGGTACAGCGGTTGTCCAGGGGAAACCCTGCTGTGCATGTAATACCCACACCTGTGACGGAGGTACCACAGGTAGAATATCAAGACACTGCAGCACCTGTGGCGGATGAGGTAATTCAGAAAGAAAATCTGGTAGGGCAATGGCCTGAATGGTTCGTGAGGCATCACACTGTTGAGGATCAGGGAGAGCAGCAGCAAACTCACCATGATGACCCTCAAGCAGACCATGCTTATGAGTTCCATAAGCAGGACACTTAATTTGTTGGGCACTTATGTGAAATCCCATGTTCCATCTACCCAATTGGCAGCTTTGAGGGAGGAACTCAGGAAGGAGTTTGAGGCTCGACTTGCCACTGAGTGTGCAAACAAGGTCGATGAGGAGGTCACCCTCAAATTACAGCAAGAGTTAGAGGATACAACAGCTGCTTTGCAGTTGGCCAAGGAACATTTGATTGAAGCAGGCCTCGCGCAGGACCAGTTGCACGAAGCACATAAGCAACAGCTATACCAAATGCAGGTGAAGCATGAGAGCAAGTTGCAAGAGGTGAATGCATTATATACGGAGTTGCAGATAGTGCATGACAGGATGGCCATACAATGTGCTACACTCACAACTACGCTTGAGCAAACTACATTAGAAGTTAACAGCCAAGCGGAAAGATGTATAAAGGCACAGGCAGATAATGTCGAGCAGACAAAACTCATTATTGATATGAAGAATACAATCTGTCGCAATGAGAATACTTTCAAGCAATATAGGCAGGTTGAAGCTGACCAAGAGAGGTACATCCTGGAATTGCAACAAACGGTCATGGCCAATAGAAATGAACTCTCTAGCGCTAACAAGGCTTGGAAGGAAGCCAATAATCTGGTTGCTGCCTATGGGAGTTTGGTTGAACCTCATGCGAAGCGCATGGAGGCTTTACAGCAGCAGTTAGATATGTACAAACTCAGAGAGGAGCAGACTCTCAGAGGTGCCACAACCAACTTGGTGGATAACCACCTTCTGCAGGTCTGGTTAGCACAAGGACCGGTGGAAGGCAAAGCACCACGGAAGCTCACCCAAGGCGAGATGAATGAGCTCAGACTGCAGGTGCAGAACATTGCCACAACTACTATAGACAATGTCTATAGTAGGATAGCGGAGCTACAGGAGGATGTAGACGGCCTGTAGACTCAGGTGGAGGACCTGACATCAAATATTGACAAGAGAGTCTTTGTACCTGAGGAGCAACTGATGGCTTCTTATTTACAAGCCAGAACTTTAGCTTTTCAGTCTTCTTCAAAGGGGGTGTAGGAGATGCCAGTGGTACAAGAGCCAGTGCTACCAAGTGACTGTGATAGTAGCTGACCCTGTTGTTACTACAGCCACACCACAGCCGCCACAGCCTGAGGTATGGGGGGATGTTGCTTTTAACCCACCTAAGACACCTACTGCACGAGAGTACAGTCGGGCTATGATTATGCCCTTAAACCAAATTCCCATTGTGTTGGATTTGGCTTGGAAGGAATTTAGTCCTCCACAGTCGTTGGCACATTACTACCAGATCATGCGCATTTGGCTGCCAGTGGCAACTTGGACTAAGGTTCTTCCGAATAATCGACCCATTGAGGATCATCACTTTGCGAGGTACTGGCATGAAGCAAATACCATGTTGAAGGAATTAATTGCCTTCCAAGTTGTACATGGGTACATTTATACCAAGACCAAGGAGGTAGCAAGTATTGTCATGGGCTGCGGGTTATACTATGCTGCTTGTTTTCTGGCACGTTATCACATTGAGCAGCAAAAGATGCAATCGCGATTTCTGAGTTATTCCAGTGGGGATCATTGGGTCTTACCTTCAGTGCCACCTCATATGTACTTATATGATGCAAAAGTTATGATGCAAAAGGATTCTCAAATTCGTTCATGGTTTCATTCGGCCTGGAACAATTTGTCAACACAGAAATTTGGCCCTGACGATATTTTCTTTAAGGGACATGAGGCATGGAAATACTTGCACAATTCACAAGTCATTGGCACACCACTCACATGTACAGACAAGGAGTTCAAGTTCTTCACCAATTTTACAATTCAACGCTTACAACAAGTTTTACAGATTAAACTTCCAGACATGGTGGGACCACATTGTATGCCCCAGAGGATTCCAGTTAGAGTTCGACCGTTAAAACACCTCAGGGGGGAAGACGATTATGATACTACTGGTTCTTCAACGGACTCTTTTGATATGGCAGAGGACTATGCAATTCAGATGGCAGAGAAGAAGCGACGGGGGTCTCCTATGCCTGAAAGATTACCTCGATATCAGCCAAAGGAGGGACTGACATTTCCAGGTAGTGCTCAATCATCTCCCTCAACCAGTGACAGAACTCGGGCTCGCACACGGAGTCCTTCACGAGACTCTCAACGTCAGAAGGGTGCTCGCTCACAAAGGTTTGCTAATCCCAAACAGTAAACCGCGAGGACACGACTTTTTGAGAAGGGGAGGGGTAAATGTTAGAGGGCTGCTTGGGACTTAGACTTTTTTACGGGATCTGTGGGGTACCCTTAATTTTTACACAGACTGAGACCAACAGGAGCCTTAGGGGTGACAGCAACAGACTTTAGGGGGGGAGATACACAGCCCGACACAGTCAGACACAGCCGTCACAGCTTCGCACAGCCAACACAGCCCGTCAAAGTTCGACACAGCCGACACAGCCGACATAGTCAGACACAGCCGTCACAGCTTCGCATAGCCGACACAGCCCAACACAGCCAGTTACAGCCCGACACAGCCGCCACAGCTTCGCACAGCCCTACACAGCCCGACACAGCCAGTCACAGCCCGCCACAGCCTGATACAGCCAGTCCCAGCTCGGCACAGCTGGGGGACAGTTATCATTGGCAGGGAACGAATGTGAGAACGACATCTGAAAAAAGAACGTGTACTATAGGGATGACGGTTAGTTAGGAAAGCAGTTAGAACAACTTGTAGGTAGATAAAGCGAAGAATGGGGACGTCTGGGGATCACTTCTTGGGGGGGAGGGACTTCACGCATCACGGCTTGGAAATGAAGGAAAGAGCGCATCTCTGAGTGAAAAGATGGAGAGCACGAAGTAGGAGAAGAGACGATCTGTTGATACTTGATGAATGCAAGCTGTAGAATTGTAATATAGAGTAGATTAGATACACCATGGCTTCAGCCTGATACTTGATGGATATTAATCTGATACATATTTCATACTCACACTGTGTAGAGAGACCTGAGTGAAGCTGTGGAATGAATGGATGAGCGGATGGAACCTGATAGATTTTTGAAGCAATCTGATACTTAATTGCAGACAGTAAGGTAACTCGCTAACATGAATGCGGGAAGGAGTACAAATAGGAAACACCCCCATGATACACTAGCTATAGGTCATGACTGATTGTTCTGAGCGGGCTGAGTGCTTAGAGATTTCCAACTCTTCTATCTTGGAGTTCCCACCTCGGATAGCGAAGGGATGGGTGAGTAAAAGCCGCTCGACACTCGCTCACAAAAGTTTGCTGATCCCAAACAGTAAACTGTGAGGACACGTCTTTTTGAGAGGGGGAGGGGTAATGTTAGAGGGCTACTTGGGACTTAGACGCTTTTACGGGTTCTGTGGGGTACCCTTAATTTTTGTGCAGACTGAGACCAACAGGAGCCTTAGGGGTGGCGGGAGCAGGCTTTAGGGGGGTTAGACAGCTCGTCACAGTCTATCACAGCCAGACACAGCTTTACACAGCCCGACACAGCTTTGCACAGCCAGTCACAGACACAGCTTCGCACAGCCAGTCACAGCCCGACACAGCTTTATACAGCCTGACACAGCTTCACATAGCCTGACACAGCTTCGCACAACCAGTCACAGCCCAACACAGCTTTACACAGCCAGTCACAGCTCGGCACAGCTTGACACAGCTTGACACAGTACATGGGGAACAGTTATCATTGACAGGGAACGACTGTGTGGGAACGACATCTGCAGAGGGAACTTGTTTACTTCAGGGGTGACGGTTAGTTAGTTAGGTGGTTAGAACAGTTTGCGGGTAGATTAGGCAGAGCGGCAACAGGAAGGGGATCACTTCTTGACAATGGCGACTTGTTTAGGAGAGGAGGAGACGTAACGGAGAGCGGAAATAGTGAAGAGGAGATGATGACTTGATTGAGGCTTAATTCATGCAAGCTGTAAAATTATACAGTAGGGTAGATTATGGACACCATGGCATAGGCATGATACATGATTAATCTTAATCCGATACTGAATCGATACAAACATATTGTGTAGAGAGACATGAGAGAAGCTGTGGAATGAATGCATGATTAATTGGAACTTAGTAGATACTGAAACAATCTAATGCTTCAGTATACACGGTAAAGTAAATTGATAACATGGAGGCAAGAAGGAATACAAATAGGAAGCACAACCATGATTCATTAGCTGCAGCTCATGACTGATTGTTTTGAGCGGGTTGAGTGCTTAGAGATATCCAAAAAACGGCGCCGAATTTCCATCCGAGGCCCGTTGGATGAAGTCGTCTCGGGGGGAGAGGCCGACACGTGGCCGACAGAGAACATCCCCCGAATGGAAAAATGGCGCCGAATTTCCATCCGAGGCCCGTTGGATGAAGTCGTCTCGGGGGAAGAGGCCGACACGTGGCCGACAGAAGAACATCCCCCGGATGGAAATTCGGCGCCGAATTTCCATCTGAGGCGCGTTGAATGAAGCCCGTATCGGCACTTCTTCAACAATTTTTAGTCGTTGCATCAAGTTTTTCGTGTTTTTTTGTCTGGTTACACACTAAACTTGGCGTTTTTTGCCTACAGGCCACATTTGGCACGTGATTCCCACCATTCTGGTCCGCTAAAGACAAATTCGTTGCCGGTTTTCCATCGATGAGGTGGACCGAATTACCTGCAGGATGGAAATTCGGCGCCGAATTTCCATCCGGCCGCGCTTCGAATTACCTCCAGGACGGAAATTCGGTGCTGTTTTTCCATCCAGCCGCGCTCCGAATTACCTGGCGGATGGAAATTCGGCGCCGGATTTTCATCCGGCCGCGCTCCAAATTACCTCTGGGATGGAAATTCGGCGCCGGATTTCCATCCGGCGTCTCCTAGATGAGAACGGCTCGGGCGGAGGGATGGCCTCGTTGCGTCATACTTCATCCGCTGGATGGAAATTCGGCGCCGATTTTTTCCATCCAGCGGGCGATTGACGAAGTCTCGGGGGGGGTGGGCGCATGTGACCGACCTCCATACCTACGACATTTAATGGCGCAGTTGCGCATTAAATGTCCTCCGCTGTCGGTTTTGAACCGGGCTGGCGACACAGGGATTCCGCGCTTGCTTCCCGGATACGCCTTGGAAACCTGATGCTAAACTTGGATGAACTTCTATTCGAGGCATGTACGCACACATACTGCGAGATCTTTTTTCTTTTGCTAGGACTTATGCCGCGTGGAGAAGGGCGTGGCTCTCCTGAGAGAAACCCCACATCTAGACCGCGGATGCTCCAGCAGGAAATTCCATTGTCTTGCTCACAGCCCACGCCAACTGAAGCCGAGCACTCTCAGGTTCCGCCCCTTCCTCTTTCGGTTTTCTTCTTTTTTTTAGTTTGTTTTCGCATCTTCCGCCTGGCAGCCCTGGAAGCGCATGGTTGCATCGCAAAAGCACGAGTTGTTGAGAAGAATGATCAAGGTCAGAGTGGTTAGAAAGGAGCCAGGTCGTTGCTGCATTCAGATTTGCAACAGGGTGCACACCTCGCTGTAGATAACAGGTTGCATCTCGGAATTAAGGAAATCCATGCTGAGCTGAGAAGATTGTCTGAGCAGATGAAGTGCCTTCAAAACATTTCACCTTGTTTTCCCGTCTTATGGAATTCGTGTTCATTTGTTCATCGTGTTTCATGTTGATTTCTGCAAGTTACTGGTTTAGTGAACCTTAGATAGTTTGCAATGCGTGTGCAAAGCCGACAGCTCTGGAGAAGGCTGCTTGTGCATGTCATTCTTAGGCATTGGTTGGATTTGTTTTTCATTGTTGTTCCATGCCACTCCATACTTGGTTTTGTTTTGTTTTCATTGTTGTTCCACAATTGTTGCAATGGTGGTTGCGCTGCTCGTTGCGATGGTGGTTTTCATTCCGATGTTGGTTCTCACGATTTTTGGGGATGACAGAGTGACGACGAGCCCGACACGCTGGTGGTATCATCGACAGCTCCAACTGCTCGAGCAGTGACTCCAAAAGCCGCTACTCATCGCATGTTTGGATCGCCCAACTTGGGGCGGGAGGGCAAACTAAAACCTTTCGTTGGTGGACGGGAGGACTTACAGCGAGAGTACGACAGAATAAGCATTGGGGAGGTTGGTGCAGGCGGCATGGCAGGTGAAGGCGGCATGGCAGGTGAAGGGCGTCGGATGAGGACAACAGATCCGGCAATGGAGGATGTTGATGCACATGCAGTAGGGCCCGCCCACGCAAAGAAGAAGAAGAAGAAAGCCAAGCACATGCAATCCCCGGCGAGAGAGCCGTCACGGGCTGCGGAGGGGGGAGTGAGCAGGGCGCGCGAGGGTGTCAGTTCGCCTCAATCAGAGGTGGTCGTCCTGGAGGCCTCCCCTGCTGCTACCCCTAGTAAGAAACAAAAGGCCCGTGAGAGGGCAAAAGAGAGGGCAAAAGAACAGGCGAGACAGAAGGCTAGCCAGGAGGCAAGAGAAAATGCCACTGAAGAGGCCAGGGGTATCGAAATGACAGATGCCCATGTAAGCGAGGGACGCACAGAGACGGTGGATCCCTCCAAGATACCACAAAGAGGCAATAACACACCAGTTACACCATCGCGGGCAGGAGCAGACCCCGCAATTACCCATACGGTGGAGACTGGAGGAGGTGAAAGAACACCACAAAGAGCACGGATTGTGCAAGTTCGAGGTGAAGCCGGGGTGAGGGCAGTAGAGACGGAGAGAGTGCTCCAGGTGCTTCCGCCGGAGGATGACCATGTTGAGGACGACGAGAGGGAGCTTTCTGACCAGGATGACATCCTCCCGGACATCCCCAGGCCCCAAACCCGCAGCATACAAGCTGAATTTGGCGGTCCGGGTGGGCTGTCGGAGAACCCCCCTGCAACAGACGTCATGTCGGAGGCGGATATGAAGTTGGCCGCTGCCAAGATGTTGGAGGCAACCCACAACAACATTGGCAGGATCATGGGGGGCATGGTGTACCCGACCAAGCTTCGGATTCCCCTTTGCACTTGGTTTCATTGCAGGTGGTGAGACCTGCCCGATATCGACAAGCTGAAATTCTCTTTCCGGGAGGGTATCGAATGGGGTCTGCAGCGTTTTACGTTTCCATGGAGAACGACCACGGAGCTTCTCGTGCCTACACTTCCGATGAGGTGGACAAATGAGGTCCCCATTGGCAAAGGCAAAATGAGGAGTTCGAGAGATTGATTGCTACTGATCCTCTTTTCCAGCACTTGTCCGGAAAGATGTTTTACGTGTGAAACAGCAATCATCGCCTCCTGTCATGGATAGAGTACATAGCCCAAGCCCACCCCAACGACCTGGATTGACATTTCGCCATGGAGTGTGTTGTGCTTAAGGTTGCAGGGCCCAAAGATCGTAGTCTTCTCAAAGCGGCAATGGCAGACATCAACTCGTAAGTTACAATGCTTCTTGCTTTGGAACTTTGAATTTGAAACAGTCATTTCATTGCCAATCGTCATATTTGTTGCAAATTAACATTTCTGTATTGTTTAATGGAAATGTGGCATTGCAGGGTGACTGAGAATGCCTTCATTGCCACCAACTTGTCCCATATGCTCTTCCGAGTGAAGGATGTTGGGAAGCAGGGGGTGCAAGAGTTTGCCAATTCGCTCAGTGCTGACCTCCTGCACAAGTCGGAGGCAAAGGCAGACAGAACCTGGTATAGGCTGAGCATGGACGCCATGGTGGACTACATATTTCGGGTAAAGCTCCTCACTGTTTTGTTGAGCTAATCTGTCTCTCCTCCCCCAATAGAAGAAAAAATGTTGAGCAGGATCTCTAACCTTATGTGCGCATTCTTGACAGACGAAAATTCAGCAGGATTTGGCACATGCGCGGAGGTTCTACATGAAGTCAGAGGAGAAAAAACTAACCCTCCCGGCACTGGAATCGTATCTCAAAGCTGCGGAGGCGAAGGCCCGCATCAAGTACAAGTCGCGGATGATAAAGTACGTGGCCATAGCTGATCCCGCCCTTGGTGCCGATTTTCTGGTGGAGGTGGGGAAGCACTACTCCCGCGCTCTGAAGCCCACGATGACATTGGAGAAGCTGCATCATCTAGCCACATCCTGTGTGGATGCAACAGAAAATGTTATATATTCTTAACCAAATTGTAGTGGCAGCAATTCGTTTTTGTGGTGTTTGGCGCTTACTAATATGCTGGGTGGTTGGACAGACCCGGTGGCTCCAAATCTGGAATGGTTCCCAAATTACAAGGGACATGTGGAGCTTCCCCAAACCCGACAAACTGTCCGACCCACATTCGACATGTGGATGAACCGCATGACATGGTGGTTTCAGGTACTTTCCCACGCTTCATTTGGGGCGTCTACTCTTGTATCGGATGGATTTATTGTATTTTTTGAGGAAAGCGGTCTGATGGAGAATCTCCATGGGTAACGACGAATGCGCAAGAGCAGCTTGACACACAAGCACATCAGTTCAAGCTGGAGATTTCTGGTGAAGCAGAGAGCCTACGCGACTACGTGACGAGGTACTTTCTGCTTTACAAAACCGACCTATTCTTTCGAGAGATACCCCATGCCCGCCGGAGCCACGAGTTCACCGACCAGTCGAACGCAGACAAAGCGACAATGCGCCTTCTGTATAGGTACATACGTTGTGCCTTTCTTTTTAGTCCCAACATTTCAAGGATGTAAGAGGCCTTATGTGGCGCATGAAAATTAGTTTTGGTCCTTGGAAAAATGGCGTCGAATTGGGCCCTGGGTGATGGCTGTCCAGGGGATGGCTGGCTTGTGAGTCTGGAAATTCGGCGCCATTTTTCCAGTTGCAGGCCCAGTCAGATCTGGGACTTAGCCATTCTCGGCCCAAACCTGGGAAAATGACGCCGAATTTCCAGTTCAGGGCCCCGAAAATGGCTAAGTCCTTGGGGTGGCTGGCACCGAAACTGGAAATTCGGCGCCATTTTTCCAGTTCCGAGCCCAGTCAGTTCTGGGACTTAGCCATTTTCAGGCCCAACCAGGGAAAATGGCGCCGAATTTCCAGTGCACGGCCCCGAAAATAGCTAAGTCCCTTTAGAGGCAGGCATCTCAACTGGAAATTCGGCGCCATTTTTCCAGTTCCGGGCCTAGTGAGTTATGGGACTTAGGCATTTTCGGCCCCAACCTGGGAAAATGACGCCGGTTTTCCAGTGCAGGGCCTCGAAAATGGCTAAGTCCTTAGTGTGGCTGGCACCGAAACTGGAAATTCGGCGCCATTTTTCCAGTTCCGGGCCTAGTCATTTTCATTCCCTAAAATTTACCTCGTTCCCAGGACCTCATTCTGTGTGTTTCTTGAATGCAGGTACTGCAAGTTCTCCCTTTTGGAGAAATGGCATCTGTCCTTCGAGCCGCCATTCTTCCTCGCATGGAGGAACCCTGGGGCTGACTCCATGTACACTGACGTTATCGTGAAGGAGTGGCATTTGGAACATTTGCGCGACTGCCCTTAGTATGTGGACCTTTAGCCCGGCTCGCTCGACCCATCCGAGTTTCAATTGAAGCTGGATGCTGAGGCTCGACGAAACCGGGCTCCGCTGCCTCCGCTGGGTCCAAAGGAGGCGAGAGCGCTTGCCCAGTCCAGGAAAGTGGCAGAGCTTGCTCAGGCAGGTATTCAAGAGAAATTGAATGAGAAGAATAAAGGACACGGAAACAGGGGAGTACAGTAACCCCCAAAAAACAAAAAACCACCGGGGCACCAGAGGAGGCGCAGGAGGGGCCCCAAGGGAGTGACTCCGATGACGACTTTGTGCAAGGTCTTGCGACTGCTGCTGCTGGTACCAAGTCACCGGTCGTCCGGGTTCCCAAGTCAGTTCGGACTGGGACTGGCTCTACCAAGAAGTTGGCATTTGAGGGCGAGCCTACACGGCGGTATTCGGCGGTGACGTTTCCGAAGAGGCCAAAGCTAGAACCCCCAACCATCATCCAATGTGTCAATGAGAGCTTCCTTGACGTTCTAGCTGCCAGGGCGAAGAAAGTGGCACACAACAAGTCTGTGGAGAAGCAGAAGGGGAAAGCCAAGAAGAGGGCTCCCAGTACAGAGCCTAAAGACATCCCTGGTTTCGAATCCATGATGGAATTCTTCACGACTGTGAGCACGGATTGCAAGAGCACTTGGGGGGGGGGGGGTTTTGAGGTGGAGAGAGCCTGCAATATGATTTTCCTCGATATTCCAGATGGGGAACTGCTGGAGGGCCTAGATGGTGTGCCCACCTGGAACAAGTTTACTGAGGACTACTGGAGAGCCAGGTTTGGGTTGGCGGGGATGCTCCTGGATGACGGTGGATGTATGGTGGTCATTGCCACAAGAGGGAAGACCACAGACAATGCTGTGGCAAGGTGGACACCGAAAAGTGTCACCCCGGTCCCCTTAAAAAATGGTTCTGCATCAATACGCAGGGGTTGCGAACAGAGGGTAGAGTGTAAGTTATCAATCTATTCATATTGTGGTGTATCTGAATTAGACCCTGGAGTTGAAACCTCTTTTGTTGGATATGCAGACATTGGTGTTTGAGGCATATTGTTTTGTGAAGAGAGGGTCTACGTTTAAATTCTGCAACGACGGTCGTCTTGTTGATGCCGCTGTGGACCCTATTACCTACGATGTCATCTACAACTATGTGCCCCACTCCAGTATGCCGAAGGACACAAAGACAGGCAAACCGTGGCGGTACAGCCAGACCCGGAGCCCTGCTTTCATCCAAACCCTCATGGAGACGTGCTCAGATGTCCAAGGGCGGATTCTTGACCTCACATGCGGCACGGGTAAGCCTTCACGTGCACATTTTGTCCCCTGGCCCGATTGCAATTGCATGCCGCATGCTACTAACCGCCCGCTTTGTCCCTCAGGTGCTTCAATGTGGGCAAGGATGTTGTCCGACAGACATGTCTTCGCCTTCGAGCCAGATACTGCCCTCCACAACTCCGAACTTGCAGCGGCTGAACGTCTGCCGAAAGATGAAGAGACATCCTCGGAGGATGAGGAAGAATCCGACAAGGAGCAGGGGGAGGAACCCCCGGTTTACGAGTGAGTGGTCGCATTGTAAGATGCCTCCTGATTTCGTGAGGCACCTCTCTTCGCTCTCTTATTTCATTGAAAGACCCTTTTTTGCTTCTACTGGTATTGACATTCTTAAAGTGGATTTGTTCTTACTGCAGGATGCTAAGTACTGCAGGATGGACATCTACACCGCAGTTCATGGGCAGGAGGAACGTGTTTTTTTTGTCAGGGGGGATTTCATGCCTAGTCCAGAAAGGGACTACATCCTTCCTACTTATGCTACCCGGCTTGCTTTGGTGTCCATTAGGAGGTCTTCCGAACCTAGTCGTGTACAGCAGATTTTAGACGAGGCAAACCTCAAGAAAATGAAGATGAGGGAGGAGGCAGCAGCTATTAGAGCCCGTCAGACTCGTAGATTTGTCTTGGATTCTGCTGAGGAAAGTGGGGGAGAAGAGGCAGAAGATTCCCAGGAGGTGAGGTGGACAGTTCCCCAAGGAGATCACGGAATTTTTTAGAGACATAGTGGAACTGATGCATCACAGAACTCGGAGGATGGAGAGGATGAGGGGGAAGGCGGGACAAGTTCCTCGGAGGGTGTAGGAGAGTAGTGCCCATTCCGGCTATGACAGTTACGACACACTTGTATAGATGTGGCTTGCCACAAAATTTGCAATAAAATGTTGCATTTTATTGCTATGACGAGTCCACGGGTGCCAAATTCCAACTTGATATGACCCTATTTCTGTGCCTCCTAACCCTATTTCCGTGGACAAACAATGGTCTGCTCATGTTTTTTTTTTTTTTCCGCTCATGCTCATGCCGCTCATGAAATAACAACCCCCTCTCTCCACCCACAATCTTGCCTACACTCTCCTACTGCTGCGCACTATTTATCCTACGTCAAATGAAAATTAGTGTACAAATGGACCTCCCTGGATACCTTGACACTATATCACCGCTTGAACGTGCGGTACCTACAACACCTTCATACCTTATTCTGTCACCCGACAGCCTCTTGTACCATTGACTGCGACCTCCCATGCTCACTCTTCCCCCACAACAAACAAGATTTTCTTCCTGAATTTTGGATAGCCCAAGCTGCCTCTATAATCCAAATGCTCAAGGCCTCCCAAACAACTAATGTGTGCACCCCACCAGGCACCTCCCCTCCCCCAACCTACCCCACCTCCCCCATCACCCGAGGCAGAACTAATACAACTCCGACCCACCCCCCTTGACCCTACATACTCGGATCCACCCCCACTTAACCCCACCCCACCAATGCCAACCATCCTGAAGCCTTCATCATCGAAGCGATACTCGGCATAAAAACTCAAACCTCAATTGATTCCTTCGGAGCTACATGTGTTGATACCTATTACCTATGTAAATGGGCTGGCTTCCCCACAGAAGACAATACCTGACAAATCGAAGATGACCCTCTTTGGGTCACATGAAGATTGTGACCCAGCCCACAACCTTGACCTTCTAACCAAATTCCACAAAACAACCAACACCAACTATATCGCACACACTCATCAACATCATGTATCCCAAACCCAGCTGATAGACGCCCGTCACATTCACAAACCCATCGCTGCTCCAAAAATTCACATACATATCACAAAATGCAACCCAAACAAAGATATTAAACACGGCGCTCCCATTACATGCACTAGCCACTTAACGTCCTACCTCTACACCCTTAATGGTAGATATGTTGGATTAATTTCTAATGACATGCTAGCTTGGCTCTAGAAAAAATATTTTGCCTCCATACCCCACACAAATCAGTTACAAACTCCAAGACAAGATTTTGCCACAGAGGTCTGCTGGCTTGTTGAATGGTATCTACGCGAAACCCCCTCCAAAAAACCCCGTACCCTTGACAAACTAACACAAGCCTATGCCCATTATACCATCCCCCTAGACATTCTTAAGCTCCTCATCACTACATTCCTGCTCACACACGCATACTACTCTAGTCCGCTTACATGTCCCCCAGAGCTTTCATCTTTTGACAGCCCGCATCCTCGAGACTGTGTATTCGGTGCTTCCAGGACCGCCACGCAACATACTTGGTCCGGAAGGGGTCTGGCCCACCCGCCTCCCGGACCCCTCACACAAAAAGCACTCCAATGGCGGGCAGCTAGGTCATGAGCCCAGCCCTATGAGCTTGGGAGCTGGGCTCACGCTTTATGCAATAAGCGTGAACCCAGACTTCATTTGCATGACGTGGCATGAGCGTTCTTCACGCCACGTAAGCGTGAGTGTCTGCCATGTCAACAGATGTCAGAAGACATTTGGCGAAAGAAAGGGTGCATATACCCGAGGTACCTATAACTGTGGGAATAGGCATTTACAGTATGCCGACTTATGCTGCATATTCCAAACAAACCGACAATGAAAACAGACTCCATGACTGCAATGTTGTGCAGTCTGCCAACTTAAGCTGCATATTGCAAATAAGCCGACAATGAAAAGAGACCCGTCCAGGTTCCCTTCCCTTCCTCTTTCCTTTGCCTCTCCCTCACCTGCAAATCATTTCTTGCCTTTCAAGGGAGTGTTCTGAGCCGGTTGCTCCTTTTCGTTGAGGACGCGAAGTTTACGTTCGTGGATATCAAGGTCGGAGTGAGGAGCAATCGCAGCTGCATTCTCACTGAGCCTTCTCAACTTGATCTCTTGAAGGGGGTGTCAGAAGCAGGACAGTCCAACTACCAGCCACAGTCAAGGAGGTGGTCTGGGCCCAATCAGCCAATATCCCAGCTGTGAACATTGTCACGCTGGGTTCAGCCAATTGTCAATGAAGTCTAGGTCTTTGTCCAAGTATTTGCCAGGCAAAAGAACATGTTTCATATACCTACAAGCTAGAGAAGGTCACATAAGCACAACTGAGGGAGATCCAGTAGGGGCATGAAAATGGCAACACTGCGTACATGCGTCCCCTAAGCACGAACACAAGAACGACCCCTACAAGTGGTGTGTGTTACCGTATACCACTTTCGGTGGCATGTGCATTTGGGAAAATGACACACTGCAGAGATGTCCTTGCACAGTATACACACAAGGAAATCCCTCTTTGAATGGCACTTTCGTGCAAGGGAAAAAAAAAAAAAAAAAAAAAAATTGCGTGTGTGGGATGGGCAGATTGCAAAGAAGTCGTGCACAAAAGAATATCCCCTGAAAGTGGTGTGCGTTGACGTGGCATTTACGTGGGAAAAAAAAAAAAAAAATGTGGGATGAGCAGACTGCTGAGAAGTCGTGCACAGAAGAGTGAATCCCCTGACAGTGACAGTGACGCACACCAATTTCAGTGGCAAGTGCCTGTGGTGTATGGACACACGTCAAAGCATATTCTCCCACATTATGCACACTCGAAAATCCACTAAAAGTGGTGTGCGTCACCGCACACCACTCAAACGCAGACCACTTTTGAGTGGTATGTGCAGTTGTGGCAGGTGTAGTTGTGGTAGTGGAAAATGGTGTGAGTCAACTCCCACCATTTCCAAGTAACAACTTAGGCAAACATAGACCAAATAATGTAAGATATACCTGTATTTTGGAAGAAGAACTTGGGAGTAACAATCCTGAAGATGTCAATCCTGCTACACCTGCGGGCGTCCATTTCCCCTGAAGTGTTGTGCCACAAAAACCGAGTCCTTAGCTTCTTGCCAGGCATTTCAGACTTCGAAGGTGGGATGGATGATAAAGGTGAAGTCTGCAATGACTGTAAAGGGCAATTCATTCCGCGGAAATAAGAACATCCCACGGAAATACGTCCTGTATGTTCGAAATTAACATATGACGTGGCGTGAGCTTTGCTGGGCTCACAGGCTCATGCTTGCAGGTTCATGATCTAGCATTTCCCCACTCCAATGGGCGCGCTTTGTGGCCCACTTCTCCCCCTCGGATGTCACCATCCTCATTCTCACACAACAAAGGTCACCTAATCACCCACACCCCCTCCTCCAACTTCCCCCGAATGTAACACCATTAGCAGCCATTGAACCAAACCAGCTCCGTTATATGTACAACCCACCATTTCCTAAATACCTCCGCCACAAGGAACCTACCCTAACCCTAATACTGCTTGTCCAAAATACCCCCCTTATCTCCATATCCCCAGACCTTCCCACTCACCTTAATCACCTACTCTCCGGCACCTTTGGTATGACAGTCACCACTTACCCGCCGCACCTTTACCCCCCACCCCCTCCCCCCCCCCTCCCCCCCCCTCCCCCCCCCTCTAGATCATCTGCCAGACCAAAACTGAACAAAGCCTGGATTAAGGCACTCCCGCGCCCAATCACCCCACATGACGTTACTCCCTACGGTGCCCCAACGCTCTACCATGGGAATACTTCCCCCAAATATCCCCCAATCCACTCACACTATACGGACGGCTCCCTCTCCGGCTTCCGTGCTGGATATGGCGTCTACCAAACCACCCCAACACTCTGGATGATACTAAATAGCATGTGCATCATCCGTCTTTTGACCCCTAATACGGATATTGCCTTTTGCCAATACCAGTCTACGGAGGGTGTTGAACTAAGTATTGCAAGTGTTAATACTAAGGGTTTAGGTTCTTAACTTCTAGTATTACAAAAATAGATACCAGCCGGGTCGGTTCTTTAATACCCTAGTTAATACTTGGGTTGATACCCGGCATGACCCTATATACCAGTCCAACACTATTCCCGACAACCTTATACTGGATGAACGTACGGACTCATGAACTCTCTCTGCCGTGACCGTGTTGACAGTTTCGCCCATATGGGAAGTGGGTAGTTTCCCTCGTCCATCCATTGTGGCGTCCAATAAGACTTCCATAAAGGGGCTTTGGTATTGCCTATCATCCACAATATCGCTGACAACTTCCATAAAAATTTTCAAAAATAAAATAAAATAAAAGAGAAACACCTGGGTGCGACAACTCACAAATGGTGACAAATGGCGAGGACTGCGCTTACCCAACGAGTTTAAGGCAAGCCTGAGAGGTGGTGGGGCCTGCTGGCCGGGGCTCCGGCAGACTACCAGTCATATATATCTCTCATAGGGAAGGTGGAACACCCAATCATATATATCTCCTATAGGGAAGGTGGGGAGTGTTCCATACCCCCTGTTCCCTCCTCATGCTCCCCACCTTTAGGACCATGTTCCCAAACATTCTCCAATTTTGCTCCCCTGTTCCCGCTCCTTGATCCTTGTTCCCCATTAGGACAGGGGAGCGAACGGGGACTGGGAACACGGGAGCAAGCCGCATCCCATAAGGGAAGGAGGGGACCGGGGACCAGGAACAGAGGAGCGAGGCGTTTTCCACAGGGCGAGGAGGGGAGCAGGGACTGGGAACAGGGGAGCCAGACATTTTCCACGGCGCGAGGAGAGGACCAGGGAGTGAGCCATTTTCCACGGCGCGAGGCGGGGACCGGGGACTAGGAACAGGGGAGCGGAGCGAGGATCTTGGACTTAGAATTATTTTGGAGATAAAAAGAAATACAGTAGTAGTCACTCATGCATCCAATTACTCAATGTGCATTGATTACAGCATTTTAAACCTCAGACTTGCCACTGGCCTGCATGCCACCGCACTACCATCCGCTTCTTGTCAAACATTTGAACTTTTAATGCTTTATCCTGGAATACAGGCTAGCAGGTGAGAGGGGCAGATGAGAGGGGAGCAAGGGGGAGTGGGGATTTCACAGCGCGCCCCGCCGGAACGTCGCCGGTACGGCCATCCCCCACGACCGTCCTGGCAAGGCTCCCACGCTTGCATTCAACTCGTTGGGTAAGCGTAGTCTAAGCGTAGTGAGAGGAAAAAATGACCTCTTCCAAAGTAACCTTGCCGTGAAGGCTTTTGCATGGGACACCGCTAAAGGGAAGGGGAGAAGACCATACCACAGCCATCAAGGTAGTAGGATTTGTCCCCAGAATCATCTGGGTGGCACTGAGTGCACTATCCAACTGAGCTACCAACTGTTGGTACATAATTCACTTTACAGAAAAATTATTGACCTTCACTAGAAAGTATGATAAATATAGGGAAACTTTATAACCATAGTATCTTTTTCTTTTTTTGAAAAGGTAAACACCCAAGCTCACAAATCAGGCCCCTAATTTTCAGGAGAGGAGGAAAAACCCTCCTTCAGAGTACCCTCGCCTTGAGGCACCAACACAAGGCTCAGGGAACACTGCACAAAGGAAGGGGAAGAAGATTACAGCGCACGTAACAACCTGCTCTAGATTTTCCTTTGTATTTTTTAGGGCAATTTGAAGAAGAACTTTCCCACCAGTGGGCGGGAGATTCAGTGCATGGAACCAGTGGTCCCATTGGGGGCGGGAGCATGGAACGGGTGGTTCCAATTCTGGAACCCCGGTTGCCATAGGAAGATTTGTGGAACACAATCTTGTCCCTGGGATGAGATACCATCTAGGGTTGATGTGGAGCCAGCTAGTCAGAGGGTGGAACCACATGAGCCGATTTTATGCAGCAGAAAGTTCCTGCCCATGGACTCCCCGCCGTTTGCAGGTATGCCCTGGGGCAACGGGCGGAAAGTCGTCGGGCAGGAACTTTCCACTATACACAACTATCTGGGCTGAACCCAGCCCTGATACCTGGTGACAATGCTTTAATTAGTGAAAAAATACTACTTAATTATCCATTCCTTGCTTCAAGAATCGAAAACCCAAAACCCAATCTCTTTATCCATTATTTGTTTGTCATGTTCTCCAAGGAAAAAAATTAAGAATTAAAAAGGGAAAAAGGTTGGCCAGTAAATTGAAGTTTAAAACAATATTTTATGGGGTGAAAACCAAATCTGTGTGGAAAATTAACTGAATTCAAATCGAAAAAGTCAAACATGGTACAATGAAAAAGCTGTGGCATGTTGTCGCCTCCGAGCTGCTGTGTGAAGGCCCGTGTACCTTAAATGATGGTTCCATCCGGGATGACAGCATCCTTGATTATTGTTACAATGCCACTCTTGATGAAATATCCATCTGTTTCCCTTGCTATTTCCTGGACGTCATCTTTGTTTACAATCTGAACAAACACCCATCACAATCCAGGAGACTTCTGCTCAGTACACGTACTTCCATTGACTTGCAACATCAGGCATGACCAGTTGCAGGAGTTCGACGCCACTATCTGGTCAAGCCAAAACAACGGTGGCTCCCACAGCCAAGATTCTCCATTTCCCCACCAAAAATTACTCCGTTTGATACTTGCTTTCAAGTACACCCATCAGATATTTCCAGTTAATACTTTGCCTCTTCGGCGTGAAGGTAATGGGCTTCCAATGGACACGAGAGTTGCTCTCTTGCAGCCTCTCATTTTTGCTAAGAACAGACCGTCCTTCACTTTCTAATGATTTGGGATTTGAGGATTCTAGACAGCGTGAGACATGCATGCGAAAAGCCTATACCTTTACATTTTTGCCAATCCGTGCATTCTTATCAACAATAGCTCTCTTCACCACTGAATTTTTCCCAATGCCAATGGGTATGCCACCTGAGGACAACAACTCGCTCCGTTGCTCATCCGTCTGGCACCCACCAACGTGAAGACAAATTAATGAGTAGCAATTACATGCAGATATAGCAAATCAGTTACAATCTTCAATCACTACAAGAAAGCATCCCATTGTGTTTATCACACCCTCACACAAAAGCAAATGAGAACGAATGATTGTGTAATCGTGGAAAGAAAAGGTTGCAATCAGGTTACACAAACTCTCAAAAGTCCATTGAACAGTAAATGTCTCTATAATGTCAAGCAAGTACTTGCCAAAGTTGGAGTGCCAAGGTCCATCAACATCCATCTGGGGTGTGATCACCTTGTAACAAGAAGACTAGAACCTTACACAGGGGAAACGGACAGACCAGTAGCTTTCTAGGGGGGAAATCAGAGGAAAGGAGGCCTTAAGCCACAGTTCCCAGGGATTTTCCCATATACCAAGAGGATTATGAGTACGAAGTTGACCATGGAAGATAACTACAAAGTTGGTCACCTAAACAATTAATATATCAATGTGAGAGCCTAGTAAACTAACTCACACTTTTGAGACGTTACCAGAGATAGATAGTCACATCAAAGGTAAGGAAGAGCTTTCAAATATTGAAAACATAGGCACCAGGGCAAAATATCAAGGGAAAACACATGGAAGAACAAACAACTCATCGCAGGCATACTGAGTTTCAGAAAGGACAGAAGAGAGCGAGTAAGAGACAACCTAACTAACATAAGTGGAATGAAAACAGCTCCCCACAAAGATTATGCAAACAATATCCCATTCTTTCTGTGTGATATACTCTCAAAATAGCAGTTGTGCCAACACGAACCTCATAGTAATCAGCACCCATGAGAAGTGCATCTTGAATAACTGCACCTTCACCCACCCATGAGCGCAGTCCTACCACCGAGTGAAAGATCTTGCAATTCTGCACAGGAAGATATATTTCAACTTCAAGCATATTTTGAGGTACACTGCGGGGTTCTAATTTTGAGATCAATATCTCATTTCACAAGTTAGGGGAGAAATAAAAGGGGAAACTGTAAATTTAACCACATTCACAAAATGCCTCCTCATCTTAGTCTTTAGGCGAATATCGCCTCTTGTGTAATAAGGATACAAACCAATAGTTGGCATACTCTGCTTCTGTAACTTACACATACATTTGAAGTTCATTTAATGCTGCATACTGCTCACCATTGCACCAAAACCAAATGACTACTTCACAAGAACCTGCATTCAACTTCTGTACGACCTAGGTCAAAGATAGATCAAAATAAACCTACCTTGATGACACACCCTTCACCGATAACACTGTCAGTAACGTCAGCATCCAAAATCTTGGACGGGGGCAGGAAGCGAGCCTGTGTGTAGATTGGGGCAGACCTGTCATAGAAACTGTTCCCCCGACATCCATACATCATAGGACTTCATTAGCAGAGTGAAATCGTTCCAAAATGAAAAGCCATAGGTATAAAGCCCAGTAAACTGGTGAGTATAAAGCCTAGTAAAACTCCCCACTGACTTTGTCAGATCCTGAGAGAGGGTGCAGACATACTGATTTCGTGTCGACAAGGGAAGACTCAGCTAACACATAGTTCTAGCATTTAGTCATAGGAAACACCAGACCAACACACAGACAGGAAGAAGAAGAGAGGTAGAATGTATTCATAAGACATTGTTTGCCGTAGCAGAGAGGGGGAGAGACAACTAACATAGTAAAAATATAGTGAAATGAGAATCAATGCATCCTTTCTGACATCCTTCCTCCCTCCTGCTATAAGCCACATACATTGCGTACCTGAAGTCAGGAACAGGCTTCTTAGTGATGCCCAGGTTGGCATTGTAGAAGGCCTCAATGGTGCCTATGTCCTCCCAGTAGCCATCATACAGATATGCTTGTACCTGCATCCATTCTACACTAATGATCAGACATATGAAGCAACTCAACAAGCACGGCATTGTTAGCCTCTATCCTTCCCTTACCCCCTTCCCGCTCAAACTAATGATGAGGTTGTCTTCATCTAGAAAGCCCTCCACACAAGCATCAATCTGCTGTGTGAGCTGCCCAGCGATTAGACCCCAACAGGATCAGGGCTTCAGGCTCAGCCTCGAGATTTTCAAAGTTGGCAAACAGAGGTGCAGGAATAATGTACTTGATGTTCCTGAAGAGGACTCAATGGTGAGAATACGTTGGACAATGCATCAGAAAATGGATACTGCCTACGGACAGAGAGAATGTACTCATGAAATTCCCTGCGAATGTTGGCTTGCCATAGCCTTACGGCCATTGACCCTGTGAGAAACTAACCCTGCCGGAGGGAGGGAGAGAGGGAGAGAGAGAGAATGAGAATTTATAGCATCACAGAGGGCCACAAGGGCCATAGGACAAGGAAGAACAAACAAAGAAACACTTCAGAATACAGCAAGTGTGGCTCAAAGATGAATGGCCTCAACAGGTAGGCCGCCAGAGTGAGAGAATGTACTCATAAGACGTTGTTTGCCGTAGCCTTGTGGCCATTGACCCCACGCCCAGTTTGAGCGGAACACAAAGGGACAGAACCTACCTTTGTCAGGGGCTGATGCCAGTAGTAAGACGTACCTTGGAATAAACAATTGATCCGGGTTTTCCAGATATCCTCTAGAAATCCCTTTACACAAGAATCAACCTGCTGTGTGTGGTTTGCCCAATAACTAGGTCCCAAAAGTGCCTGGGCTGCCAGAGTGAGAGAATGTACTCATAAGACGTTGTTTGCCGTAGCCTAGTGGCCTTGACCCCGCGCTCAGTTTGAACGGAACACACAGGGACAGAACCTACCTCTGTCAGGGGCTGACGTCGGTAGTAGGACTTACCTCGGTAAAGAACATTGATCCGGGTTTTCCAGATATCCTCTAGAAATCCCTTCACACAAGCATCAATCTGCTGTGTGTGGTTTGCCCAGTAACTAGGCCCCAGAAGGGCCTGGGCTTTTGGCTCAGCCTCGAGACTTTCAAAGTTGGTAAACATAGGTACAGGCACAATTCCCTTGATAGATTTGAGGAGAGCGTCTCTCTGGTGAGAGTACCCTGGACAGTGTATCAGGAAATGAATATTGTCTTCGGGTTGCCCACACAACGGGCAATTGCACTCTCCCTTTCCTCTCTTTTGTTTACTGTTCAAAGGTAGGCTTCCTGCACTGAGTTTAAATTTCAGTCTGGTGCGATAGTGGGTAGACCCTTGAGGTCATCCATGATATCCTCCCCCATGTCACAGACTGAAACAGGTTCAGGGAAGTCTTCTGCCTAACTTCATTTTCATCGGACAATTTTCTGGTAACAGACATGGCTTTAGACACTACAGTCTCTAAGTCAGATTTATCCAGCAAGGTCAAGACTTGCGGGTCCAGATTCAGATCCTTCACAATCTCTCTACTCTCTTCTGCCAGGACTTAGCCTATTTGACAGGGCAGTCTTGTTCCCAAGATATAGAGTCGTTTAACTTAGGATATCTGGTGTTGGACATGTGTTGCAACTGACCCCACCATCTGACCTTCAATTCATCTCGTCGGGAGCTTAAGGAAGGGATGCCAAACTCACCCGGAACAGCCACATTGGCTGTTTTGGAGCATGCTGACATGCACTCCTTAAGCACCCCCACTTGAATGGATTCTAGAGACTTAGCCTGGTTGGATTTATCAACCCATATAGCAGATCCGTACTCCAAGGCAGGTCTAATAACGCGGCAAAGCAAGGTTTTCTCGACCTCTTAATCCCTCTGCAGTGGAAAAATTTAGTGAGACTCAGCGCTTTGCCCTTGCCAGTTTGAACAACTTTCTGGATATGTGCATCCCAGTTACAGTTGGAGGAAAACTCAACGCCCAGGTATGTGTAGGAAGAGAGGACTGGAATCTCTTGGCTACCCCACTGCCACTTAAGATCACCTCCTCCCTCTCCTCTGTCGTTGAATGCCACCACTGCACATTTACTGACATTAGCCTCTAGCCCCCAAAGATCAAAGTATCTCTTCGCGCAATCAATCAATTCCTGGAGGTTGGAAGGAGTCTCCCCTATGCCTGCGAAGTCATCCGCAAACATAAGGGCTGGGATGGTGGCATCACCCACCCTTAACCCAAATCCCTCACGTTCCACATCCTCGAGGAGTTGATTGATGAAAACATTGAAGAGCAGAGGGGAGAGGGTACATCCTTGAGCTACACCTTGGTCTATGTCAAAGAAGTTAGACTTCTGTCCATTAACAGTGACACAGCTTTTGGTGTGAGCATACAAATTATGGACAACTCTCCACATTTTTCCCTTGATTGCTTCGGTGTCCATTAGGAGGTCTTCCGAACCTAGTCGTGTACAGCAGATTTTAGAAAATGAAGATGAGGGAGGAGGCAGCAGCTATTAGAGCCCGTCAGGCTCGTAGATTTGTCTTGGATTCTGCTGAGGAAAGTGGGGGAGAAGAGGCAGAAGATTTCCAGGAGGTGAGGTGGACAGTCCCCCAAGGAGAGGACGGTATTTTTGAGAGGCATAGTGGAACTGATGCATCTCAGAGCTCAGAGGATGGGGGGGATGAGGGGGATGAGGAGGAAGGTGGGGCAAGTTCAGTCTTCCAGATAAGGTTAAAGAGGAGAACTAGGGCCTCTATCACGGGATCGCCACCGTGCTTGATAAGCTCGTTGACTATGCCATCAGGACCACCTGCTTTATATCCATTTAGATGTTCAATTGCTTCCACAATCTCAGAAGAACTAATGGGAGCGTTGTAGGCCTTTGAAATATACTCCAGTTCATCAGGGCTGTTTTGAATCATAGGAACAGTTTTACCAACTGTCCTTCCATTCGTCAGAGGACCCCTCACTGTTAGACCTAGAAGTTCTGCCAAGGATACTGTAGTGGGTTTCAAAGGTTTTGACAATGTCAACCGATGAAGTTACCACTGCACCCTTAGTAGTCTTCAGCGCTTGTACTTGCTGACAGCTTTTCGGCTTGTACAAACATTGAAGGGCCAACCAGAATCTCTTGCCATTACCACTATGGTGGTTTGAGTTTATTTAACTGTATAACTTGTCCCAGTATGATTTCTTCTGAGCCCTTACAAGCTGATTGATATCTTTACGGATCTGGTAGTACCTCGCCCACAAATCTTTGTTGGTTTTCAAATTGCAGCACTCTTTTTAACGTACTCGTCTCTCAGCTATCTTGGGTTTAATCTCATTGGTCCACCAATTAACAGCTCTACCGCAGACAATTAGTTTCCTCCCAATGAGTGCCAGAGTGAGAGACAGACCTTCATTCCAATCTTTGTGGCTCCAGGGATGACTTCACTTCCGAAGTCGTTTGCTTCAGGAAAATCATTACGCAGTAAGCTGATCATAGCCTCCTTGCTCACCACATAGATACCCATGCTTGCAATATATGGCATCTCCTTGGCCCTGTCTGCATCCAATCCCAACACCGTCGTGTCCACCTGCTCCATTGATAACAGAAAAGCACATGGCTGTTGTCAAGATGCATCTAACAGAACTCTAAACCACGACCGTCATTGCCTAGGGACAAATGTATAGTGTGGGCTGACAAGGTAAGGTCTTTAATGATGCTCAATTGTATGAGGCAATCGGGTTGTAATAGTAATGAGCCTTAGTGGCTCTCATGATGTTTTATTTCTTCAACATGCCCTCCTCCATCAAGCCTGACAAGTGTTACCCAGCCCAAAGGAATAGCTCATCTTTGGCATATTGGCAGCATGTAGACAATTTCTTCACTTACCAAAACCCGTCTACCAACTGCAAAGAATGCAACACTCTTCAATTCACCTTAGCACTGAAAGTTGTGGCTAATGTGGCCCAATTCACAGCCTGGACCTTGCCAACATGAACAGGGAAACCCAGGATGAGAGACAATATCTCATCATTTTCCATGCAATATATAAGCTGTGCTTGGCACATGCACAAATTGGTGCAATGCTGATATCTTGGTCAGACATTGCCTCAATCCACCAGTTTCTCTACCTCCCTCTCTTGAAGTCCCTTTGTTAATTTGTCTCAGGCTCTCTGAAGTTTGGTGAACTGGGTCACCAAACTTATTGGTCAGCACTTGTGAAGTGCAGATAGATGACTGCCTCATCCTTACCATTTTCCGCAGCATGCTCTTTTGTTGGAAAACCAACCTACACAGAGTATTCCACACAGTATACACATGACATCAAATTAAACCGTAACTTTAATCGTTAGAGGTGATGAGGGTAGATTGAAGCCTTTTCCCCCTCCCCAGGTATAAGATTGTAATGCACCTTCATAGCTCTGAGGGCATTCCCTTGTGGTTTCTCTGCAAACTCCACAATGCGCCCCTTGTCATTGATCTTCATCAATCCAAAGGCAGTGGCTCGTGCTTCATCCATAGGCAATGCTGCCACAGTAATATCAGCATTCGTTTCCCGGTGAACCTGGATAAATTTCTGGTAGTCCATACGATACAAATGGTCCCCAGCCAACACCACAAACTCCAAGACTTGTGCCTCCTCGAACAGCCACAAATACTGCCTCACTGCATCAGCTGTCCCCTGCAATGAAACCAATCATCATCCTATGTAAGTACATAATAACAACTCCATAGTCTAATAGTGTGGTCAATCACAAATTCTCAGACCATCAACTTCATCATGTGTGAAGTGACAAGCTGCAACCACTCCCCACTGACTTCATCAGCTCCCCACAGTGGGTGCAGATCTTATATTATACTAGATTCAAATTCCTGGGCATACCATTGTACAAGTCTTCATACTGACTTTCTTGTCAGTAACAAGGTTTTGGCAAGAATGTTTTGATACCTGAAACCAGTTTGGGTTTTCAGGACTCTGCTGCGCAGCCAACACCTCCACAAAACCCTCATTCTTGTAGCCTCCCATGTTGCTTGCATATGCACGTGACAGGTGGCGATTCAATGATGCTGAGTTGAATTGGGTGAGCACATAGATTTTGTTGATGTTACTGTTGATGCAGTTACTAACGGGGATATCAATCAACCGGTAGTTAGCACCCAATGGTACTGCAGGCTTTGCGCGCTTCTTTGTCAAAGGGTACAACCGAGTCCCAGCTCCACCTCCCAATATGATTCCCAATACGCTCTGCCAATAGAACTACAGTTGTCAGCCAATTTGAAATAAGACGGCCATATTTGAGGCTGATCATTTACTAGACAGACCTTCAACCCAAGCACCTTTGAATTTCTGCAGCAAAGCTACATAAAAAAATTGCCAGATGTAACCTTATGCACATCTGGCTTGGCGTATGGAGTACATTCTGAGCACAGATGGGGCTGGGACATGTTGTAAGGAAAAGGAATTCATAGGTTTTTGCACCCAACTTGAGCTTACAGCTTCTTTTCAGCTACGCACGGTCCCTTACACACTATGCCACTGTTGTTCTCAGGTACATCTCCATTTGAAAATCGGAACAGAAAAAGTGTTCAAATAGCTGAAATGTACCTTTCACTGCTATTTATACTGAAATACGATCTAGTTTTTGCTAGCAGTTCCATGCTGTGAGGACTGTCACCCTAGCTTTAAGGATGCTTATAAAATGAACATTCAAAATTCCACGAGATAACTCACTTGTTCCTGTCATGAAGAAGCCTTAAGAAAACTTGTTTTTCTTATCAAGGTAAGTCAGTTTCACAAGTCAGGCCACTACCACCTTCCAAATTATTCCAAGACACGGGTCATGAGAAGACGACCCACGGGTGCCCAGACGAACTGGATGGGAGAGCTGCATTCTTGAACATTAATGCATTCATTTGGCTTTTCCGTGATGGTATCTTTGCCGCCCGCATTATATCTAAGTAGATATCTTTCAAGTGCACCATCAAAATCCCACTTCAAGTAAGTAATGGTGTCTGGTAATGCAGCTAGAACTCCTGGAATCTTTGAAGTCAACCATCCAATGCTTCAAGAAAAATTGAACACCTACACACTTTTTGAAGGTCTTAAAGACATATCACAGAAGATCTGCTTCGGCTTTCACAAACAGAATTTCAAGAATAAAGACACCATAACTCCATTCTACGAATCATACTACCAGGATCTCGATTCACTCACTTCTGTCTACATTTCTATCAAACACTACCTGCATTCACCACCAAGATGACATCAAACCACGCGTAATTATTCCGATTTAAGGTTCAAGAATCCAAACCAAAAGACAAACCTAGTACGCCAAATCCAGACCGGTGGACTTACCCGTCCAGCATCAGGGTCCAAGCAAGCTTCTCCGACGATCTGGGAGTCGGAGACAGCCCTGGGGGAGACAATAGCCCTTGAGTGTCGGCCCCAACCCCGTTCATTAAACGATGTGCATGCCACCCCCGTTCCCCGGACCGATGAAGCAATCGACCCCAAGTGTTTGCAACCACCTGCGAAAAATGCACCTCTCCCTGTGGCACTGGCCACCGCTGAGCTCACTCCCCCTGGCGCATTCAGCCTGGCAGTGGAAGACGAAGCTGTTGCTGCCAACGTTCCGGCCATGGCGTCCCGCAACAATGCAGGTGGGGTCAAACGATTCCAACAAACGAAAGGCCCTCAAACACAGCTGCAGCTGCGATGGAGCGGCACTCCAGCCCGAGACAATGGCGATGGATTGCGCCCTGCCCGCACCAGCCCTCCACCGAGTACCCAGCTACGAGGACAAACAACGGCCCAGAGTGCCTGACTGCAGGGCGCTGCCCCGCCCTTACGCGTGTCCACCCATTCTGCCACGTCATCCGACCGCTGTGTCTCGAGTCTCGACCAGTGTTGTACTGGTATCAGTTTTAGGACCTACCAGACTGGTCCTGGTCAGCCCATTTTTTTTCATTTCATGTACAGCGACCATGTGGCTACAAACTGGTGGCGGAGAATGCGTACGTGGCGAACCAGCTGTTTTCCACGTGGATTGTACGTGGCTACAGCTACGCACCATACTGTCGCAATATGGCGACCATATATGACCAAGAAGACATTGCAAGAGCGACACATGTTCAAAGCAGGGCAGATAAACCTGGCTCCAAAGGCCCTTAGGCCCTGCCGCACCGGGCTGTTGGCGTAGAACACCTGCTAACACCTGCTAACGGTTAGCAGGCCCATTTTCATAACAGTTGCTCCAACTAACAATATCCCTGCCGCACCAACATTTTAGCTTAACATGTTTTAAGTGCCTATTGTTAGTTTTAAACATGCGTTCGCCTGCCCCTGCCCGACTTCCTCTCGCCATTTTCTCGCGCCTGCTTCCTTTTCGCCATAGCCAAAGGAGCAACGACGAGACAGGATCACGAGCCAGGAGCACAATGCTGCACATTACTCGAGGCTTTCAATGGCGAATGGGAATGGCGATGGCAGAGAATGGCACGCGCAGCTGCCCAAAAACGGCGCGCCTGTTTAGATTTAGCACTTGGGGGGGGGGGGGGGGGGGGGGGTAGTGCTAGATTCGCTCTAAAGTAGGAAGGAAGTTCTTAGGATAGATAACTATAGTTATGGCTAAAACATTTTAAACATGTCAGTGCGGTTGCAATTTTCTATGTAGCAGTAGTTAGTAGGAGTGTAGCAGTCGATAGCAGGCTGGTGTGGTGGGGGCCTAAGTGGCTACCATAAAGGCCAATGTCATTAATCTGGCTCCATACAGTCGACCCTAGATAATTGTTATTCCTATAGAGCAGAGAAATTATAACATATCTTTTATTTTTTATCACATATCAACCATTATGTTTTTTTTAAAAAGACTTTACCTCAACAATAGTTTTTGAGGGAGGTCAAAAACAATTGTTGAGGTAATATCTATTGTCGAAACCATTGAACAGGTAGCCCAGTGGTTGGGTGTTTGTGCCTTGCCTGTGCATAACCTAGGTGATCCTGGGTTCAATCCTTCAACATGTGCCTTGAGACCGTCCATTGGGCCCTCGATGGCCTGTGTGTTGAGCAGTAGGCTCTGGAAATGCATTGGATGTTAAAGAAACTTTATCTTTATCTTATGTTCATGTTATATTGTTGTTTTCAAGTGTAAATTTTTAGAGAGCCAAGATTTCATAACATTAAGGGTAACATAACAAAAAAGCATTTAACATTTATCCAGGGTCGACTGTAGCCTACTTTGGATGGGACACATGGCAATAATGGATTTTTTTAAATGTTTTTTTAATAAAAAGGGGACGGAGGCCCTTGTACTCAAATTAAATATATATATTGCGTCTTGGGCCCAAAAGGCACTAAGTTGCAAATGTGAAAAACTCTATCCGAACCTGCAGAGACAATAGTGATGCCTCTTGCAATCTGAACATACAAGGGGGAACTAATACTAAGCTACCAGGTCCAAAACAGACTGTCTAGGCAACATGCCCCAATGAAAATTGCCCCAATACCAAATGTCAACGTTGATATTTTCACTACACTTGCAGAGATGATGGAAACAAAAGGGCTCTTGAATATGCCCTCTAGCACAAAAGGAACTCTGTAAATCTAAGCATAGACACCATAACGGCCACGGAGCCACGATCCTAGTGCGATCCAGCGGCCACCTCCGCGCATTGAAGCTCCCCCGCATCCTTGAAGTCCCTCCCAATAAACAAGTGCACACTAAACGAACCTGGCGATGCACATGAACTCAAGGCACAACATAGTAGGCGATGAACTCAAAGTGACAGCCGCCGCGCAGTGGCGACGACCACCCCCTCCAGCCCTAATATGCTTGGCGAACGGACGGCCCTGGGCGGAGCACGTGGCGAGATCCCCCACAGCTACCACGCCAACAGGCGCCGGCCGTTGGATGGCGGGTGCCACAGGAGCCGGTTCCCAGGCGCCAACGGGTGGTTCCTTTGGTGCTTTATGGTGACACTCTGCCAGGGAGCGCGCGCTTTCCGGCTTTTTTTTTTCGTTTTTTCCCCTGTTATTTACAAGGGCGTGTCGCAGCCCACAAAGTTCAAGTGTTTTTTGGCTTTATTTCGCCTAAAAAATATGGGCTGGTCCTGGTACCATACGTATTGCAAAACTTCATACCAGTTTGGTCTATATAGTAATAGATGTATTTTTTTTTCCAGATACTAGTATGAGTATGAGTATCATGACCACAATACCAGCTGGTATGAGATATCAACTCTGGTATCATTCCAAAGCCATCATTGAATAACAAGTTTATCAAATAGCTAGTATCAAGTGAAAAAAAATACAATACAATAAAATATATATATATACATAAGTACAAATATGTAGGCATATGTACACATAAAGTAGTATAGACACACACCAGAGTAAATGAGGAAGACGCGGGGAAGTACTGGTATTGTGGCTGGTATGGAAAAAACTGATACCAGCCTGGTCCTGGTATATGACCAAGTATTCTCCCAAATGATACCAGACTAGTCTGGTATCTAATACTAGTGCATATACCAGTGCACATACCAAGCAATACCCTATATACCAGTACAACACTGGTCTCGATCCCTCCTTCTGCCACCTCCTGCGGCTCCCTTAAATAAATAATTACTGTAATATCAATATATCAAGCGAGACGTTTGTTTTGTTTTGTTTTGTTTTGTAGCGTTAAGGTGATGGTGTAGCGAGATGTAGCTCCGCGTTTTGCGGTGTGTGGAGTGCAAGGACTTCAAATTTTTTCAAGCCTGGCCTCGTCTGAGCTTCATGCTCCTCTCCTTACTCCTCCCCTCTTCCCCCCTCCGCCTCCGTGTGGTAATCATTCTCCCTCTACGTCCTTCGGCTTAGCCTCTATTGAAGCTGAGCCTCCTCCCCCTACCTTGGGTGTATCGAATTGTATGGATGATTCCCAGTGCTCTATAGCCTCCCTGTTGCCCCCCTCACCCCTTCGTCCTTCGCTATCATCCTTGTAGGGCTCGGTTCCTCGCTCTTGAGCTACAGGCGGCGCGCTGTTATGGCTTAAGAGTGTGGTCTCACCTTAATGGCTTTGCCAGCACCCTTTTCACCCCAGTAAAGAGCCGGCCTGCTCTTCGGTGCTTGGGTAGTGGTGCGCAGAGCTGAGTTTGGCGGTTCTCTCAACCGCTCGAGGTTCTTGTCGCCTGGGTGACGGCTCACGTCGATTCGAGTTATTGTTCCGACTTGTTGTCCCCTAGATCTTGAGTGCTAGGCCTTGTCCCCCTCTATATAGCAGGTCCTGCTTTCTCCCCAGCTCCTCCTCTCCCAGGATCAGTCTTATTGTCCATCTTGTTGCTTGGTAGCTCCCAGCGTAGGAAGAACGGTGGTTCTGGAATGAGAGGGAAAGGCCCTTGGGCTGCGTCAGAAGGCTCGCTCCTGGATAAAGGTCCGGAGCCCCTGAACGGCCCTGCCAGATTGGCAATTGTCCCCTGGACTGATCCAGATGTCTCGTGTGAAGATGATGTGCAGCAAGTCCTTTCTCTTAACATGGAATTTGACAAGTCCCAGTCTCGCAAATATATCTCAGCATGGGATTCTGGCTCATTTCCCTGGGAGAGTCCATGAGAGACAGTGGATATGTAAATGGATTATTGAGCACTTGGGGGCGGAAGGTGGTCACAACACCATTTATGTCACTCCATGGGACGTGGATTCTATACGGTTCTTTTCAGTTCCAAGGAGGATGCTTCCAAGGCCCTTGCTACAAAGCTGCCTATGTCAAGGTTTAAGGTTAACCTATTCCCTTGGTCCCCAGACTGGGGGCATAAGAATGGGATCACCTTTAAGCCAAGGGTCATAGCCTTTCCATATCTTCCAGATAACTATCTTGCCTCCCTTCCTGAGATTGGTACTCATTTTGGTCCCTTCATAGACTCTTTGAATGTATCAGTCCTAGGAGATGGAGCCCCCCTTTGTGTGGTCAAGGATAGCTCAGCAAATGAGTCTGCTAGGGAGGGGGGATTCCAAAGGTGGTCGTCATGATGCCAGAAGGCTCAGTGGTGGGAAAGAACATCAAGCTCCCTACTCTAGATGGGCCTTACATCTCTGTTTTGTCTAAAGAAAAGACCCTAAGTGTGATTTGTTTTGCATGTACCGGCAAAGGACATGTCAAGTCTGACTGCCCGCATGTTGGGAAAGGCAAGGCACCCAGGCGATCGGAGACTGTAGACTCAGCTCATCCAGCGATGAAGTCGGCAGTGGGGGCGGGGCTGCTTCATTCTCCTCGTCCATCGCAGATGCAAAGCAATCTGGCGGCCTCAGCGTCTCCCTCCTCGGCAGGTAGATCGCTCAAACACAAGCGCCTGTGTTCTCCAGGGGTGACCTCCCCGGCAGGTCAAAAGCTGGTCCTGCTACCCCGGACAGGTAGAAGCCCCCCTCCACTGGACTATCTGCCGGCCACTTTTCCTTTCTGTAACTACTTGGATGCTCTGGAGACTCCAATCATCAACTTGGCGACCAATTGCCTAGCACTTAGATCCTTGGTGACTTTATCAAAGCTGGAATTGTACCAGATGTAATTCTGAACATTCCCCTGGTGTACATCTACGTCAAATGTGAGCATGGCAACCCTAAAAAAGGCACAATAAAGGTCCACTGTGACATCAACAAAGCTGCAATTGTACCACTCTAAACACTGCCTTGGTGGATATGTATGTCAAGGCAGCCCTGGAAGTGGATGTCACTTTGAGTGACATGGTAGCTAGCACCACCATTCTCTGGAACTACAAGTTCTTGAATTCAATCTCGAAATGATTTCTGATGTTCTCTTGACATGTCCACGATAGTGCTGGACCTAGCTGCACAGTAGATTTTCCTTACTCAATGACTTCATTTCTTCCTAAAGACGGTGAATGACTGACAATAAAGGACAGTAAAGGACAATACAACCTGATCATTTTTGACATATCGATCAGTGAAACCACAGGTCTACTATATCCTTTCAAACTTCGAAAGGATTGTCAGTTCAAAGCACACACCACTTCTGGGTGGGGATCATCATGTCATTCGAGATAAGACTCACCAAGGTTCTCTAGAAGTTATCTGATGCATGTAGATGTCAACATTGTCTCCTGACAGTGGATGCCTGCTATGACTTAGGTGATTATATCAAACAACTCCCACAAAGGCAACAACATGCAACTGGATTATGTCGACCTTCCACTGTTGGCCATGTGAGCCTTCCAAGGCGAGCAATCTTTGAGAGTGCCCATGATAGTTTGATATGATAAATAAATATATGATTCACATTCTTTCCCTCCACAAAACCATGCCAGGAAACAGTACTATGCTGGTCATAAGCTAAAAAACTTTACATACCTGTTTGTAATGAGAGCATTTAAGTAATTGTCGGCTCCCTTTATTTGCACATGATGGGTGTAATTTGCTAGATGTCCCATTAACATTTCCACCTCCATGTGATTTACATAGCGCAAAGTCTTGGTGCCAATTTGCATCACTGGCTGGGTTACTGGCCCTTTATCGGTTTCACAGCTGGCACTAGAGGTGGCATTCATAATGCCAGTATCGATGCGCCACAGCCATTATTACCAACAAATGAAAACTCGAATCCAACCCTCCTCGGGCCTCCGAGGTACCTAGGGTACCCTAGGTACCCTGCGGTACCTTTTCCTTTAAACTCCTGGTGTCCTATGGACACCTTTTTCTTAGAGGGCCCACCCCCCGAGAGGGGGCAGTAGCCATGAGGCAAAGTGGCTCTTAGTTACGTCGGCTTTGGCCGGAGTCTTCTCTCTCTCTAGGATCACACAGTGAGGGCACTTGGCAATTTAGAGTTAGGAATTGTATAGCAATGAGATATCGCAACTACAACAGGACGTTGCATCCGTCTCTCTCCTCCTTCGCATACTCACCTCCGTGTACTCCCCGTCCATGCGCCCAAGAAGTGATCCGTCTTCCATAGCTAGTCCCTATTTTCTACCCGCAAGCTATTCTAACCGTCTAACTAACTGTTACTACTCTAACCGTCGGTCACGTCAGCACGATCTGTACTGCTGTTCCCTATGTTGATGATGTACCGCGTTCCCATTCCCCTCCTGTGATATCAGCATCATGTGACCTGTGTGAGGTTGTGTGGAGCTGTGACCGCTCAGTAATGAGGATCACAACTGTTGTACCCCGTACCTGTGATTGTCTGTGCTGTCATAGCCCGTGCGGACCTGTGTCTCTCCTGCCCTGAGGTCTATGCGAGTCTGTGACTGCCGCACAGTAAGACCTGTGTGGGCCTGTGTCTGCCACACCTTCAGACCTGTGTGGGCCTGTGTCTGCCACACCTTCAGACCTGTGTGGGCCTGTGTTGACTCATGGCAACAAAGCCATGTGTGCGCAAAACTAAGGGTATCCCACAGAACCCATAAATCGTTTAAGTCCCAGACAACCCTGTAACAGCCACTGCTAACCTTAACCATGAATCACAAAACTTGGTGATAAATTATGATTAGGTGCTCCGTAAGTGCCCATAAATCCTTAGGTCAATCAGAGCTAAAAGCCATTTCCAAACGCCATCTTTGTGGAGTCGTCGTATAGGAAGTTCGCTGCTTCCTTGGAAAAACATTCTAATGGTGATGCCCCTGGAGTTCCTGACCCTACCACTTGATCATAAAACCTTGGAAGTCACCTCCAACTACCCTTTGCACCGTCGGCTTGGCCACGCTTCTGTTATTTTAGTGTGGATAGCAGATGCAGAGGTTTGCTTATTGGCTTCTCAAGTGAGGGTTTTCAAAAGGTTGCGTATGGGCCATGGTTCACGGGGATCTGGTATAGGGTATATTAGCCAAAATGGGTGGGTGTGCGCTATGTATATAGGGTCATTGGTGGGGTCAAGAGGGGGTTCGTCGGCACCTTCCTGGGCAAAGAGGTTGGCAGCCTCGTTTCCCCGAATACTTGTGTGTGAACGGACTTTGAGAAAATGAATGGGTTGGTTGATGGAGATAACCAAGTTGGCTATGGCTGCTATGTGATTACGGTCACAGTGGTGAAGGTGAGAGGATGGGTGTGTGATCCTACTGGATAAGCAAAGAGGGAGAAAAGACAGATCACAACCCTTCCTTACAGTCGCCCTTGTATAGTTCAAACAGTTCCAAGTCGCTGCTATTTGTACCGAGTTGGTAGCTTACTACGTTGTCTCTGCAACTTCCTATTGTCGTTTTGACGCCAGAGTCTTGCTCGATGCTCGTCTAGACTTTATCTAAATTCCTAAGTGCTTCACCAGCGGTTCCCAAATAACTAACAAGTTGTTATGTTTTGGCAGTACAATGCCGAAACTGCCTGGCTAAGGATAAAAAAAACGATCCGAAAATAAAATTGTACCCATTTATGCATCTACAAGCGCAAGGCAAGAAGACTTGTTTGCTCCGCGCGGTGTCAACGTGAGCGCTGGAAATAGTCCAGCCAGGAACAGGAACAGGGGGCGACAAGGGAGCACGAGGGCATCAGCGCGAGACAGCACCGGAAAGCGACAACTTCAACGGATGATTGCAATGAAATAATGGGAAAAAGAACAGAGGCAAAGGCAGCAACCCCGAAACCAAGAGCTTTCGATCGGGAACTCAAGAAGCTGGAAAAGAAGGGTTTCCGGCCGTAATATGCAGCGTCGTGCGACGGCCACATCCAAGTACATAGAAATGGCAGACCGTGATTGGCAAATCAAAGTCGGATTGGACAAGTTCTTTCGGGCAGTAGATTGGAAGAAGGCGGATAATGTGGAAGTCGTGAGGCTGATAGACTCATACAATGATGACCTCAAAATAGTGACATGGAGGGATCAGCTTTGGATCAGATTGCCGCCCATACTTCCCCACCCCAGGAGAAGGATTCAAGCTCAAGCAAGGATGCTTCAACTATTTAGAAGCACCAAACAAAATCCACGAGATGAGAATGGAGGTGCTGTCGGAAGTCCTCTAGTGCAAGCAAACACTTCACCTCATCCAGCTCGCACTGATGAAGTGCATAATAATGGCGGAGACTGAGGAGGTAAATTGGGCAAGGGTACTATTCGAGGGCCTCCAGAGGGGCATGAGGGAGGTCGTGAACAAGAAAATAGAACCCGGGAAGCACATCACTCTTCGTTGGGGTCCCCTCATACAACACTTGTTTAAGCGGTGGAACGAGATGCCTGCGACGGAATGGGCGGAATTGGGGCTTACGCCCAGTTCGGGAGGGGTACTTCTGCAGGGTAACAAACCGAGGTAGGGGATTAACCTCAGCGACGACGAGCAGGGTGATGAGGATGCCACGGGCGGTAAGAGACCCATGGAAGACGAGAGGGATCCAGACGCGTCAACTGACGAGGATGATGAGGAGGGCTCCCCTCAGTTGCAAGGGCGGGCCAAGTTTCAAAGAAGAAACAACGGGGGAGAGAGAGTAGTAATGAGGGTGGAGGAAGAGGATGCCTTCCGGACTCTCAAAGTTCGGACCAAACGAAGGCAGGAAGCAAGGGCTCCACCCTCCACGAGCTCCCCACCTACGGGAACGATAGCGCAGACCTTTGAAAACAGGTGCTGGCGCTACAACTGTATCGAGCCCAGCTGGAGGAGTTAGAATCGGTCAAGGAAGAATTAAAGAAGTTAGGACAGGACCACCAACGACTGACAAAGAGTCAGCAAATTCACGTGCAGAAGGGTACCAGCGCCCAGCGGGGGCTAGAGAAAGCCAAACTGGACTTAGCTGAATCCAGGAGGGCAACGGTGCAGACAATTGAGGGACATGAGAAGACAATTAGGGACCAAAAGCACTAATTAGAGACACTACGGGCCCAACTATGGGAAAAAGACCAGGCACTGAAGCTAGCTCGCGATGAGGCCACAAACTACAAAGAGCGGTATCAGAAGGAGAAGGAACAACGAGAGGACTACGGCGCTAGAGCAAAGGAGGCATACAGGGCCCTACGATGGTCCAATAACACGGTGGCCATTTTGCAGAGAGATATGGCAAATTGGAGGACGTGGGCCATCGAGTTTTGGCCGTGCACAGGGCCAAGGATGTCGCAAGGGGAGAGGGTAGAGAAGTACCAACGGAAAGGCTAAAGATGGAGTAGCAATTCGAAGAGTGGGCTAGAACATACGTGGAGTCAATCGCCTCCGAAGCTCAGGCGTATAAACTCACTCTGGAAAGGCTCTACGAGGAACTAGGGATAAGCATGGAGGACGTCTTCTCTCTAACGGACAAGAAACTTTGCCAGAGAAGGATGGGAATCATCCGCTACTAGGAAGAGAAGGCTAAAGAGCTAATCCGCGACGTGTATGTCCGCTTGAGCTCTTTCTCGTATGGCTGGGAATAGCAGTCCCCCGGTTTCCATGTCCATCGCCGTCCGCGTTCTAGGATGGTAACAAACTCCCCCCTTCTGGTGTTTCACACGAGGGGTACCATAGAACTAAGACCTTTCAGGTCCCCCCCCCCGCCATTTCTCCCGCGATAGAAAGTGGTACCCATTGTAATTTACGCTCCCTTCGGGAGGCGTCTATATATATATATATATATATATATATATATTTCATAGGCTCTCTTGAGCAACTTGGGTGGTGCAAGATTGGTCCACCCAACCTAGGTCTATGTGTCCGTCACCCCACTACAGCTGCATCCAATAATACAGCTGGTCCAATCATGACCGGATTTGATGTACACTGGCCATAACCCTAGCCCAAGAATCCCCCATGAGAGGAACATTCTCCAGGATGTAAGCTGGAGGTTGCACTTGCCTCACTAGCAAGTCACGCAACACTCGCAACATCTCCCAGAACAGATGCGATCTTGCATCATGCAAACCATTACCATGACATGTGAGAGAATGTCCTTGCAGGCAAAACCACCCTGCTATCACCAAGTCAATGGGACCATGCCGGTCCATATCTTCTGCCTCCAGCATGGTAATGTCTGCTGGCAAGGCCTTTTGGTACCCTTGAATTGCTGAGAAGGGCAACAATTCAGGATACTGGTGTGCGAGCAAGGCAATATGGCGCATGGAAACACGCCAAGCAATCTCATCCTTCTTCACATAAAAGTACTTGCATACTGGGATCCGTGCTTACAACACTCCTGCAAGCCCAGTGCTCATGCCTCGAAACAAGTCTAGCAAATAAATCCCTGAGTCAGGGGTTTGCCATGTAACGGGCACTATATCCAAAGGTGCTAACCGAGGAGGTCCAGGTGAAGCTGCTGAACTCCCCTCACTCACCGATGGGAAGGCCTCCTGCCATGTTTGCTGCACACACTGACCTATTACCTGATGCAGATTCCCAACTGTACCCACAGTGGGCTATGAACATGCACATGAGGAAGCAACTCAGCCTTGTATGCCAATTGCCTCTCCTCACCAGGTGGTGGGATATCCTTCGCATGCCTATTGCCCTCCAAGAGCTCACCATCCCAAGCCACCACACCTGAGAATGCAGCCAATGTGGGTCTCATATTCATATGATCCACGGCTATATTCCCAATAAACCGCACCAGGAGCAGTGCACGTCGGCCATCCCCTGACTGCCATCCCGACCTATAGGACGTTGTTTCCTCCCAGAAATCAAGAGTGAAACCCATAGGGTACAACACAGCCCTATCAACAAGCACATCGTACGACATTGCATCCGTAATAATGGCTTTTGTTCTCATGACTGAGCCATGTGTAGGATGATCTGACTGCAATCGAATGAAGATCGAGCTCATGGCGTGTGATCCCTCGTGCCTGCTCTGAACCACCTAGAGACATCTGAATCTGGAAAGGGCAAGGCTCCAAATCTGCCTTTGTAAGGCCCAAGCCTGCAATTGCCGCCCTCCCCAATATCAATGGTTGAGCTCTCGAATCCAACAAGACACGCAGTGGCAGTTGGGCCACCCAACTGAGAACAAATTTTTTTGGTTATCCACCAAGACTATTCCAGGAGTCACCATAGCGTGCTCGATAGCTGACCTTGCTGGTAACTCTTGCAACCTTGCAGTTGCTGTCTGCCATGGCGCAGCTATGGCTGTCTTTACCTTTGGATCCACAACATCATGCATAGACTGCACCTTATTTGCTATCCCCACAGACAATGCTGAAGCATCACCATTCTCACATAGTGTAGCTGTCAGTCTTCACTGCACAGCTAGCCGAATCCTCGGCATTGTAATTGTCATTGCAGAAAACAATGGAGCCTGGCAAATTGCCATAGCCGCCCCAACAATGTACTAGTTGTACCTTATGCATTGACATCCCCCAAGCCATGCCAGCTATCTCCAATGGCACTCTTGGCTCTACCTCTGACACACTTGGGCGAGCCGGCACCATCGATGGTGTGATTGGCACTGTCTTGGCCAACGTGAAAGACTGGGGAAGCCTTGTCTGTCGACTTGTTTCCCCTCTCTGTGGATCAAAATCCACATCCGCTCCCCTTGGCTTAGGAGCACGAATTGCTGCTTGAGTGACAGCAGCTACAGAGTCCACATGCAATGGTCCTGCAAGTGCACAGATTGCAAAGTTCACTGTATGGATGAATAAATTCATACATGGATGAATAAGTTCACATATTGTCTTGCTTGTTGGACTTGGTTCGAGTGCAATCTGCCATAGCTTGACAAGCTACTGAGCTGGTTAGGTATACATCGGGGCGCCGATGCAGCTCAAAGGAAAGAGGGAGCGGTGATGGCGGTTTCATAAATGATCGGTGATTGATGATAAAAGGGTCTAAGACGACTGAGAACCTGCATTTTGCTTAAGGGTAGACCCGGCTTATCCATTATAGTGGGAGAGAGTGCCTCAGAGTTATGAGGATGTAGTGAGGTTTATCTAGCAATGGGGGCGGCAAGAGCTGAATGTCATGAGGCCTGGAGGTGAGCAATTGTTACTCGAGCAGCAGCAGCGGTGACGACATGAGCAAGGTGGTGGCTGCAGCGACGGACAGCTCGACAACATGGGGGGGGGAATATAGGCTGAGAAGATCTGCAGTAAGACATAGTATTTAGTCATCGTATTGGAGACTAGCGATTCTTCTTCTTTTTGCTACGACTTGGAGCAGAACATGCAAGTTGGAGAGATAGCTTTGCAATGGCCTTAGGGGGGTGGTGAATGAAGCTGTGACAGAGTGAATTCAAACCAGATGGAGTCCTATGTAGAAAGAGCTGGTGTGTCTGCATTCTGGCTTTGTGAGAAGTGTATTCATTGTTGGTAGTGGTGTAGATGTTGCAACCTTTGTGACAATGAGGTCTATTGTATATGAGCTACAGTTTGTCTTGTTTCAGTAGAACTAAGTCAATTCGTTGTAGTAATGACCACAATGGAGGGGATGTTGAGTAGGTAGGATTTATGGCTCATTGTAGTCATTGGGGTTTATGTTGGAATGTTGCATGTGGTAACGTTTGTATTTAGTTTGCTGCAGAGTATGGTGGTCATAGCAGGTAGGCCAAGGATTCCTGTGATGACATGTTGCACACACAAGGCCAACATGATGGGCTCAATGTATTTGCATAGCATATAGGCTGTAGTAAAATTGGTGTAAGGTATTGTGTTTGCAAACACAACTTGCGGCTGTGAGAAGAGAACATGGGATGGGAGAGAGACCTGAAAATGCACATCATAAAGTGGCTGGGAGCATGCTGAAGTAAGAAAGAGGAAAGACCATGAGATGTTTGCAGGGTTCTGGAGTAATTGTTCATTAAAAAAAAAACCTGCTGGGATGTTGAACTGACTGAATTTCACTAAGTTAGAGAGATAGGCAGAACAAGAAGAGTTGTGAACCTGCCATGTATGTCTGCCTTGTCATGATGTAAGGAAGAGAACAGGGGATGGGAGAATGATCACATCTGCATTCATGATCTGGAAAGAGGGGCTGCATACTCAAATAAGCTAAGAGAAACACCCAGAGATGTCTGCAGTCATACTCTGTTAGAACTGAGACCAAACAAAGGAGTGTTGTCAAGCTGGGATCATCATGAATGTATCTAGAACTGAGGAAGAAAAGTTATAATGAGCAAGCCATAGCTGCATACTTCCTAGTGGAGACACTAACCCAACAATTGTGATGGTGTCTTTTGTGATGAGCACATGACTGACCATGTTGGCTATGCAATCATCAAACATATTGGTAACAATCTGAGAAGTATAAGGGGTAGACAAATTACTTTTATATGGCTTATCTTTATCTTCTCTTCCGCTGTGGTGGGGGTAAGTCTGCACTACTCTGGTCATAATCAATTTGTAAGTAACACTACCTAGGCTTTTAGGCCATTTCTTTTCACCCTACAATGGGGTCCTCCACAAACCCAACATGACACACCCGCCTGTTGCTGACCTGAGAATGAAGGGAGAGACCTCTGCATCTGAGTTCCTCTCTGACCTTCACTGGGCTTCGTCTGAGCCCCCTTGTTGCCTTGAGCGCGTTGGGGTGGTTGTTGTTGTTGGCTAGGAGCATCACCCCGTAGTGACTCCTTACCAAACCCCACCATAACCACCCGCTTCTCCACCATATTGAGCTTTATCCGCTCTGCTAGCAAAAACACATTTACTAAGATGGGTTGGTCCATTTGTAGGAGAGTTGCATCCCATACCAGAATTGGACTGCCTGAGCTTCCGTAACCCCTTGGGTTACATTTATCAAGCGCCTCAAGCAAGTCTAAGCCTCCTGTGGTGCAAATTCTTGTGCCCTGTTTTTCATTTTCATTTTTGATGCACTTAAGGGTTAGTAGCCTGGGTGTGAGCACGAGGTGTGTGCGTAAGGGTAAGGCCTGATTGATGTTAGAGACTACCAGTTTGTCGAGCAGCTCCTGGTCCGGGGGTGAAATACCATTGATGTTATTGTGGTGGGGGGTGACAGTGATGAACCGCCCGTGAAGCTCAAACTCAGGCTTACTGTACCATTTAGTATAAATAGTAGGGTTTGTGCAGGTAATGTGCAACATACCTAGGTGCTTGGTTGTCTCCCAGAAAGCAATCTTGCAGAAATGGGTGTGCGTGATATTTCCGGGGCCAAAGAGGTTGTGCAGTTCGGTCAAGATGACTTGCTGTGGGTGCAACATGCTCAGATTCTTTGCCATTATAATAAGCGCGTTACATTCGGCGATGGTATCTGCGTTGGCGCCACGAGTGCTTGCTTTGCCTTGCTTTCTAGTCCTTATGCGCGGTTTGATCATGAGCACGTTGTCAATGGGAATACCTAGCTCCATGATTCAAGTTCGGGTGTCTCCTGTGACCAAATTGATAAAGCCATAGGAGGATTCAGGGTTAGGCTTAGTCACGTGGAAAACACACATTACAACATACCCATTGTCAAGACAAGAGTGTCTTGCGGTGCTGGACGAGACGTCGTCCGACAACATTACGGGACCTTGAGGGAACGTGCGAATATTCTTGTCAACTTGCCCTGAATCCTCTTCTCCGCCAAGTTGGTCATCAATTCGTTGTCTCACTGGACGGGTGCGAACATCTCCTTCCAGGTGTGAACCTCTCTCGAAGCAATGCAGGCGTGTCACGAAGGTTCTCTTGCAAGGCTGCTGCCCACTTCCGAGGATTCTTGATATGAAGGCCATCCGCATTAGCATTTCCTGTCTGTCCAGTCCCAAGCCCCACTGTTTCCCTTTCAAAAACTTGTTGTACCTGGATTGCTGCATGATTGACCTCACAATGTCCTCCGTTGTGGCAGTGATCAGTTTGTTTACTAGATGTGCCGCAGAGGAGGCACGCCATGAAGAATGCACTGATTCGGCCATGTTTGTTGTCGGCATGTCGGTGTCGGAGTCCAAACACAAATCCTTCAGATGCACATTCTCAGATTAGAAGCAAGTTACAAAGCATTGACAACCATAATATTGTTGGGGACGTGAAATCGTTCAACTCACCTACCGCATATACTCGCCGATCTGTCCAAAACAGTAATGCCACCAAACAAGCCAACTGACCATTGCTCATTTTTATTTTTACAGCACCTGAAGTTGTCCACCAAGCCCGTATACATGCAAACTCTGTCTCTGCATCATCCAAAGTGGGAGGATTCTTCCATGCAAGACACATGGAACGGTGGTCCTCTCTGAAAGCTGGTGCCACGAGTTTGGTTGTGTATTGCGACAAGCTCTGTAGAAAATGGAACCCCCCCGATACACCCTGTTGACTGTTGTCAATCGTTCCATGAGTGGGCTATTCCATTGGCCTATGCCCACAGAATGCTATAGAACTCGGAATCATAAATAGATATCATCATTCTTGGGTACCCAAGACGTCTATAGGATGGAATAGACCATAGTCTCATACGTAACATCGTACAGTTGTAAAGACAAATATATATTTTGATCATGAATGTCATAAATAAATTGCCATTGTAAATAATAAATTGCATATGCTTGAGCCTTACGCGTGTCATATCAACAAAATTGTTTGTGTACCATCTAACTGTTTATATGTTCGAATGTTCTATGTTGTGTAGAAAAGAAATAACTAGATGTTAACAAAAATTACAAAAGAAGTTTTTCAACAACCGTTTCACCACTCCAATTACTGTCTCTTTACGGTGGGATTCTTAATCACAAGAAGTTGGTTTAATATCTTCCCCCTGCACTCTGTCCCCTGCCACCAAAAGTTATTACTCATCCCTCCGATGGTGCTGACCCCCCAATCCACTCCTCCGCTGCCTCGAGCAACTCCTGCACCCGACGGCTCATCAACATCACCATACCCTGAAATGCAAACGCACAATAACTCCGTCCCCCCCGCAGCTTCACAACCGCCGCCCCTGCATAAACATAAAGGTCATTCTTATGACCACCTGCTGGCCCAGCTGCCTCTCTCAATGCAGCTTCCCCCCCTTTGGCTATATTATCAGCCCACAAAGGCAAACTACCCCAGCAGGCACTCCCTCCAGCACCCCAAGTTTTTTCCTCTACTGCACCACTGCCCACTTTCTCTACGCAGGCCTTCACCCGCAATCCTACTATAGTGTAGTGCTCTCTCCACGCAGCTTTTCTTCGCCCTCTCCCTTCACAACAGACCCACGTATGTTTAGTCATAGAATTGGTAGCATCCAGAAGCGCTTTCGCAGTATACATAAACAATCTAGGTCCAACCACAAACCTACGCACAGTTAAAACTCTCTTGCCTGTCCTCACTCCACCCACAGACCAGCCAGAGCCTCGAAATACCAGATGGACAGAGATGCAGAAATGGTACACCAGATGGGGGAAGAAGAAGATATCAGTGACATGCACCTCTCCGAGGAGCAGTACTTTGCAACGGAACACGCTTACCAAACTCGCTCCAAGCAAAATCTGTCGTCTGCCACCCAGCGTCCAAGGAAACAAGACTCGGCTAAGCTACTCAAGTCATTCTCTCAGGCCCCGGATCAGCACCTGCAGACTCAGCCAGCGGACCCACCAGCGATCAACCTGCGCACCAAACGCACCTCAAGCTCCTTCAACAACGACACAAGAAGCACTCATTCAGATTCCAAAAAAATCTGGGGTCTCGCAGCACAAAACTAGTATTGGCGACCCAATCAAGCCAGATTCCCCGCTACTTTGGATGGGTTATGCCACGCTCGAGCAGCATGCAGCCGATGCAGCACATCCCTTTGTCACAGAGGAACGCTCATCCTTCGAACTTCAAAGCCTCGGCCTGGCGGTCTCCGAAATCTATGAATTAAGGCATTGTCTCAAGGCCTTCCCCCATGTGCCGCAGCTCTACTTCCCTGCAATCGACCGGATGGACGCGAGGGCCAACTTTATCCACTGACCCAGCTGCCCAAGGGCACTAAGGTCGACACACAGGTCTTCCCTCCTCACCCTACCATATAATGATTTGCTTTGATCGTGACACAGATCTTCCAAAAGAGCAGGCTCTTTACAGGGCGCGCAAACGTTTTGAGGACATGAAGATACCACTGGGAAACGTTCTCTACTCACCCATCACGGCATACACCAAGCACGGCAGCAGGACATGTTCAGGTCTCCTAAAGATCGAATTGCTCCACCCGGGCGTTGATGGCCTAGCGCTCCTAAAAGGTGATTGTGCCTTTGTCACATGTGGAGATGGCATCAGGTGCGCTGGTCCAGGGGAAAGTAGAGAAAGCATTTGATGTTAGTCCTCCGAAAATGAAGTTAGGCAGAAAAATTCCCTGAACTTGTTTCCAATCTGTGAGAATATGGGAGAGGCCATCATGGATGGCCTCAAGGGTTTATCCACCCTCGGCACTAGACTGAAAACTAAACTTAGGGCAGGAGCCTACCTTTGAACAACACCTGGTTGTCCACCTCAGTATTGGAGCACCCTGGCACCTTTCTTACACCTTTGGCCTGCATCATTTCCCTCACCTTTGCTGTGTCAGCCCACCTGCCAGACAGCGTAGATGTTGATAGTAGCACGTAAATTGCAGCATATAAAGGCGATATTGTCTGGCTTCAAGCCTTCCTTTTGCATTCCTTCAAATAGTTGCAGGGCATTCCTATGACAACCATGCTGGGCATATCCTGCGATCTTCCCATTCCGGGGACACCACATCTCGTTCGATCATATTGTCAAACACTCCCTTGCATCCTCAATGCACCCACATTTGGCATACATGACCACGAGGGTATTGTTCAGAATGACAATGGGTACAATTCCAGCTTTGACAATGTCACCATGGACCTCTTTGCCGTTTTCCAAAGCTGCCAGGCTTGTACATGCATTGCAAATGCACACGAACGTGATGTGGTCGGGCTTCACCCCTTCCCCCATTATTTGATCATAGATCTCCAAAGCTCCATCCCACGTCCCTGCTGTGCATACCCTGCAAGCATCGCGTTCCACGACACCACATCTCGTTCAGGCAAAGTGTTGAAAACTCCCTTCGCATCCTTAATGCACCCACATTTGGCATACATGTCCACCAGGGCAGTGTTCAGAATGACATCTGGTAGAATTCCAGCTTTGACAATGTCACCATGGACCTCTTTTCCCTTTTGCAGGGCTCCTAGGCTTGCACATGCATTGCAAACACCAACAAAATATGGTTGGACTTCACCCCTTCGCGCAGCATTTGCTCATAGGTCTCCAAAGCATTCCTACCACACCCATGCTTGGTAAATCCTGCCAACATTGTATTCCACGTGATCAAAGATCGTTGAGGCACTCCTTTGAACACTTGGTGAGCATTTGTGATGCTCCCGCACTTAACATACATAAACTGACAAGGGTGTTGAGGAGAAAAACACTTTGGTGAATCCACTTTGGATCATAATGTGAGTGTGCACTTGCTTTCCAGCTTGCAGACCTTTCATCTTGATGCATTTAAGCAAGAGAGAGACATACGTATCTGAATCTGCTGAAATGCCTTCTTGGTTTAAAGTCTGTAGAGCCTCTGTCAGTCTATCTGCCTCACAAAGCATCTTCATATGCCACATGAAAAGTATTCATTCCACAACTTCTCCTCATCTCTATTGCGTGTTCTTGGATACTTTCATGTTGTCACATTGGTAGTATCATGTCAAAGTCACTCCAAACTAGATTCACTCAACCAGCTAACTTGCAGCATTCAACATAGAAATTTAGGGCCGATTCTGATAAGAAAGGAAAACAGGGTGAAATGTGTTGAAGCAGGTGCCTTGATTAGCAGTGCCGCATTTTATCAATTGTGCCGCTGTTGCTGCAGCTTCCAGTTGATCATCTACCCATGAAGGTTTCTTGTAGCTATCCTTCTACAGGGAATCATAGGTAGCTGACAGTGACGGCCTAGATTTGTTCTAGCAAAGACCGCAACCCTAATTATCACACTAGTTCCTATGCTGACTTGCGCTTCCAACAGGCATTCATCTTTTTGCCTCGATTGTTCCACCCTTGACTGCGGTCAGAAACATATTCATTCTAGAGCTTCTCCTCGTCTCTGTTATCCGCGTTTCGATACTTACTTGCTGCTACATCGGCAGTAACTTGTCAAAGTCACTCCAAATGACCACCACAGATCCACCCAACGAGCTAACTTACAGAATTCAATGTGCATCTCAGGGCCGAGTCTGATGAGAGGGCAAAATAGGCTGAAATAGGTCGGAGAAGAATCTCGTGTGTGCTGCTTGTGTCTGTATTCAGGTAATGTCGGATTGGTCTGTGAAGCAACATGAGTGATAGATGAGCTCTACCCAAACATGTTCAAGGATCAGGCTGGTGTCTTAACTGACCAGTCTGACCAGAATTGTTCTCTAATTTGTTACAGGTAATTTCTCTTTGCTCTCTTCTTCAAGTGACCCGTCAGTTGGCAGTCACAACAGAGTTCATGTCATTGGGCAGTGACATCTTTGTGACAAACAGCTCAGCGTCCCAAATTTCTCTTTTGCAGCCTCCTCTGAGCATCCCCTACTCTTTGGTGGTGAGTGTTAACGAACATACGCTATGAGTCAGAGTGAAACTAAGTTTATACTACAGGAGAAAAACAGGAGACAGTTAAAAAAAATAAGTTTTGATTCCTCAATGCAACATATATGTAATCAAGAATGGCGTTTTGGCTATGTATGCAGAATGTGCATGTATATTAGTTGTAGGACACTAAATACTTACAGGTTATCCATTACATTGCACATGAATCAAGCAAGCAAAGCTCAGGGTACCTCCTCAGCTGTGGCATAAAATAGAGCAACAGAGGAGCTGCACTATTTGATTCCGCTTCTGCGTTGGCATCTTTTCTCAAGGTCCTCGGTGTGCACAATCCCTCTTTGAACTCAACTTTTCTAGGCTTGAATTCAGTTATAGTGGATAATACCGCCACATGACAGCTCTGGAGAGTTCGTGATACTAGGCTTACATGCCTGCGCTGGCAGCACCTTGTGGACTGCAACCAGCACTGGAAATGAAATGTGTCTGCAACATGAGCAGCCCCTTTTCGATCCCTTGATACTGTTGAAGACCGACCAAGAAAGGAGGAATCACAGGAGCGGCGCATCCAGCATGCACTCTGCCATCTCCTTCCCCGATTTCTCGCACCTGGAAGGATTTTTCAAGCAATTTTAGGGTTTCTCTGTACAGACCACAAAATACAAAGCAGGGCTGGAAATAGTAAAATGGAAGTGGATGGCGAGCAAAGAAGGTTCATGTACCAGAATAGCAAAAGCCATATATTTATACATTCCTATTGCATTTTAAAGGAAACCTGGGAGCGACAGCCCCCTATATACTATATACTATATACCATTCACTTATGGGTCTTCATTTATGAATAGTTTACATGTGTAAGATTCACTTATTGGTCTTATCCAATCAAGGTACATTCAGTTAGCATTTAAGTGGGGGAGGATTATGTGTTTCATGTAGGTATTATCTAATGGAAGTATATCAGGATCTTACTCATTTTTGGCACCAATGCGTGGTCTCTCCCTTATAGGGAGGAGCCAACAAACATCTTACTTCATATATTGACTAGGATAGCCTCTGCCCTTAGCCCAAGTGTCTAGTGTCATCTAAGTCCAAGTGCAATCCCCTATGTATCCAAGTGCGTCTCCTATGTCGAGGCCCAAATGCGACCTCTAGGCCGTTGGCCCAAGTGTCAAGTGTCATCTAAGCCCAAGTGTGAATCTTCTATGTATCCCAATGCGTCTCCTATGTCGAGGCCCAAGTGCAACCTCTAGGGTAGCATGTGCCATTGGCCCAAGTGTCCAGCGTCATGTAAGCCCAAGTGCAATCTCATATGCATTCAAATGCGTCTCATGTGTCTAGGCTATGACCTCCAGGTAGCTTGTGTCGTTGGCCCAAGTGTCCAGTATCATCAAGTCCCAGTGCAATCCCTATGTATCCAAATACGTCTCCTATGTCAAGAATGTGTGAAGAATTGAAATCTAAGCCCAAGTGTAATCTCCTATGTATCCAAGTGCTTCTCCCATGTAGAGGCCCAAGTGCAAGCTCCAGTGTCCAATGTCATCTAAGTCAAAGTGCAATCTCAAAGCCCACTTTGCTATTTTTGCAATCTCCGTTGTCGAGGCTTCATATATTGATATATCCACTTTGCTATTTTTCACGAATTTCCAGCGACCAAAAGCACTTGAAATTCAAATCTGCCACATGATGGGCCAATCATAGCTCCAGGAAAGCCCACTTTGCTATTTTTTTCGAATTTCTAACGACCCAAAGCACTTGAAATTCCACATCTCCCACACCGCGGGTCCAAAAATCATGAGACCAAGCCGGTGCACCCCTCCTCATCGAGGGCTTTCCGACGGCACCAAGCACCGGGGCTGGGCCCGCGGTTTGGGAGATCTCAACCACGCTACAAAACAAAACAAAACAAACGACAAAACAAAACAAACTCTGAATCTAGGCGTTTGTTTTGTTTTGTTTTGTTTTGTAGCGTGGTTGAGATCTCCCAAACCGCGGGCCCAGCCCCGGTGCTTGGTGCCGTTGGAAAGCCCTTGATGAGGAGGGGTGCACCGGCTTGGTCTCATGATTTTTGGACCTGCGGTGTGGGAGATGTGGAATTTCAACTACTTTGGGTAGCTGGAAATTCACAAAAAATAGAAAGTGGGCATTCCTTGAGACAATGGTTGGAGCCTCGACAAGAGAGATATCAAGGGAAAGGTCTCCGGTTCAAATCTGGTCGTAGGCTCTGTGGAAAAAAAATGATTAGATATGGCTTGCTTCATATATTGATGCACTTGGACCTAGATGACATTGGATATTGTGACACTCTTTTATTTAATTTGACTAAAAGGCTGTCCCCTTTCCTATATATATACTAGGGTAGCCTGTGCCAATTGAAAGAAAAAAAAAATGTGAAGAACAAATATACAAGGAAAGAGAGACGGAGAAACCAACAGAAAACAAATGAGAACTTTTTCCCTTGCCCGTTTGATTTCAACAAGGAGGTTTGACTCAGTTGAGGTGCTTGGAAATTGCTTAGGTTTGAATTGAACTGCTTGAAATTGCCTAGTCGTTTGCACTGGGAGAGCTTTCTGAGCTCAGGTGTTGAGAGGTGCAACTCTCACGCTTGACGCAGAGGGACTCAGCTACAGGGATAACCTAGATCAGCTGCCTGTTCTGGTTCGCAGTGCTGCCTCATGAGGTCACCGTGTATGGTCGGAGCTTCTTCAACTCTCTAGATAAAGTTCTGTCATCTCATGTATGTTGACAGTTGGATATATATGATCTAGCTAGTAGCTTGATCAGCACACCTTTTGTAGGGAGTGACGTCGCGGATCGATGATTGGATGCTTCTGACCCTGACAATCTCACTGGGCTGAAGTATTCTATACTGCAGAATGACAATTCCAGATCACCAATACAAATATACGACAGCCAAGGTTATGAGGCTAATAGTCGACCATACTGCTGGTCCACTGAATGCCGCGGAGCTTTGCGTTGCCACACTGAAGTTCACTGCACACCATGAGATCAGCAGCAGTCATCGGAATATATTCACCAAACAATTCCTGAACCCTCGTGCGAGTACTGACTTAATGGGAAGCTCTCTCTCCCTACCACCAAAATATACCCACCAAAGAGTTTTTCAAAATCCATCCGGCTATGGCATGGTCAGTAGAACTTTTTCACCCTTACTGCGGGCTCCTCTCCACTCCCCTACCCTTCTTACCATCTTTTCCCCAGGCATGTAAGACATTGAGTGATCAGCTTCTCACCTATCCATTGTCTAAATTGACCACAACGAAGCCGAGGAAAGTGGTCAAGAGATCCGTTACCATATTTGGCTGAGGCGTCGTTGCAAGCAGCTTAACTGGTATCATTGAAAAAGGTAAGGTTGGCATTGTTGTTGAAACGAAACCCCTCGAAGATCCCCTGGATGCATTTGAGCTGACTCTGCATCTGCTTGTAGCATCCTCTTGTACAAAAGGCCTTAGCATCGCTTTTGGCCACTAATACCATACTGCCATTCTGCGTGAGGTTGCCATGAGGCACCTGGCATACAGCACTCTGTTGCAATCACCCACGAATGATCAGAGAATATCCAATGCGGACTGGTCTCTAGGGACGTACGTATGTTTCCCTTGGGGGCTGGATCATCAGGTGTAGAAGGACCAAATGTTGGGGTTTCTAGTTTCTACTGTTCATGATCAGCCTTTCAATGGATGTTTGCTGGGACATTTACATACATTAGAGTGATGCAATTTTGAAATTTATTGCTGAAATGTTTTCAATGTTTTCAAGGTCTTCTAGGTATTTCATTTCCTTCTATATATTCCATTCTTCAAGTGTATATGGTTGATCTCTAGTTGGTCTCTCATCTTTGGGCAGTAGTCCTGACCCCTTTCCAAGCAGATCCATGGCATGCTCTCTTTTTACAAGGCAAAGAACCTGCAGGTCAGATCAGATAAAATTGAGAACCCAGCAAACTTGTCAAGATTGAAACTCTTAGAAATGGCAAATGTCACTGGTTTCTCCATGAGCTCCAGTCATCTATTTAAAAGGATTCCCTCACTTTGACAAAAACAAGACGGATTGTAACTTATTATATATAGCAGACAATAATTCAGGGTCTCTTTACAGGGGGTTGTAAGCCCAAAAACAAACAAGCCAATTCAGTTAGACAATGGCACATATGGTTTGGCCACAAGACACTACAAGAAACTTGACTCATGATTGTTTCTTGACAGTTTTAAGTTATCTGCTACCTATAATGAGCAGATTTCTCGGAATGTAAGTTAGAACGTTAGAACAGATTACAAAAACCACTAGGTTGTCAGCAGCCGGGTTCTTACCTCGCTGGTCCATTCACTTCCTTCTATGGTTGATCTCTAGTTGGTCTCTCATCTAGACGGTCGCCCTGCATTTGTTCAGATCCATGCATGTTAACTTCCCTTGCATTGTTGCTTCTTCTTGGAGACTAGAGTTCTTGTGGGGGCTCTCTTGTGCTGGCCAGTGGTGAAAGCTGCTTCAATTTCATGTAAACTGCTCTTTTTTTGTACTCTTGTCCCAAGATCAATCTCGCCATGCCCTATCATTTCCAAGTATTCCCTTGCTGGGATAGGAAGGACCTTCCTACTGCACATGTCACTCACACAAATACCACAATGCACATTTGATGGTTAGACTAAATCACAACAGCGGAATGAAAAATGACGAGTACTGTAAGATTTCGATATACCCTTTTTTACAGGTGTATAGAGGGCCACTGTCGGTGTCAGTGTCATTGTCGCTGGATACAAGCATCTTTGGAGCAAGATTTTCGTTGGATACATGCATCTTTGGAGCAAGACTTCCTTTTACCACGGCTTGGTGCGTCTTTGTAGTGCTTATACTCCTTAAACCAATTATAAATGTCCTCTTCTTTCCAGTGCATAGTAAGCATGCTCCCATTTTGCAGGAACAGGAGCCCCGCTAGTGTTGGCTCACGCTCGTGGATAAAGCGCTTGATGGCGTCTTGACCTTCCACATTATGCCGCAAACTCCTAGGCCTCTCCAACAATGATGTAATCCTTGGATCCTGTGCATTCTCAAACCACCCCCGAACCGCCTTGATGTTTTGATTGTACAGCCTCCATTGCGCTGGGTGATACAGCCTCAAATAGTCTCTTCCATATGGTGAATGGCGGTCCCCCTCCCCCTGACTTGAATTTCTCTTCTTCTTGAAGATCCTCTCATAGGATGGGCCATGGTCAATTCCCTCCACAGGCTTGGGATCATTCGTTGCATCTGCACAGCCAGGCCAACCAATTTGTTGCATCTGCTGTTGGGATGGGGCTGGAAGAACAGGCTGTATCATCAACCAAAAATAAATCTATCCCATTAACATGCACAGATTAAACTTAGAAATGTGGTTGGGAACAGTCTATTTAAAACAATGGCACAAATATAAACACCAACCTCCATACTGAGATTGCAAGGCTGCTTCAGGCTTGAATGGCAAGTGCTGCACAGAGAGCTGCTGCAACGGTTGTTGCTGTTTTTTGAGCTCTTGCTGTTTCTGCTTTTGCTGTAACTCCTTCTGTTGCTGTTGGGATGGGGCTGGAGGAGGAGGGAGGGCCGCCTGCAATGTAGGGAAGTCTTGTCCTCTCCGCGCTACAGCCAAGTTTGCCACTGTTGAGCCCACATCTCCTGCTGCAAGGGAGGCAAACTTGGGTTGCAGGGATTGCCCACGAGGCTGTATGTACACATGACTTGATCTGAACCTCAAATCCACAGAAACAAAAGCAGAGCACCAGCAATTGGACCCCAACAGGGCCAGGGCTCATACCTAATGGATCCAGCTCCTCTGTTGGATCAAGACTCTTGATCCACGATAGGAGCGCCTTGCGATGCCGAAAGATTTTAATGCCGAGTGACAGAAGCTCCTCAGCGTTGACTCAAGGAAATCAGCACCACTCACATCCTCCTCAATCGGCCTTTCGTAATAGTCATTGGTGCTCAGTAGTGAGCAGATGTGTTCGGCTAACTTCTGAGCTCCCCAGCTAGCAACCTCCATTTTACAATTAGCCTCCATAGCCAGGCCTCGAGAGCTTGACACTACCAGTGCTGCTGGCGCATGTGACTTTCTAATACTCATGGTGGGAGCTGTAGTATCAAAATGAAAAACTGCTTGAGCTCCAGCAGAATTTGACAGGAAAATACTTTGGTAGCCAAAGATGCTAAAATTGCTTAACAGGATACTGAGAAAAGCCAAAATAGGATAGAGTAAGCTTCCCGGTTCTCAAATCTAAAAAGCAGATGATTTCTCAACTACTGAACGGATAAAGATTCTAACAAACACTACAAAAATCTCAAGACTCTGGCCATAGAGAATGATGTTCGAAAAAAATTCAACCTGTGGGCCCGAGCTCAACAATAGGAACTTGGTGATGTGGCTCAACTGCAGGAACTTGGTGATCTGGAATAATAGTTTGGACTGTTGGTGCTGCTACCGATTTCGAAATGCCAACTACATGGAACGTAAAGCACCATCAGATCAAGTCAGCAACCCAAATCAGAAAAGCAGATAATTGCTCAACTATTGAACGGATAAAGATTCTGAGAAACAATACAAAAATCTCAAGGGTCTAGCCAGAGAGAATGACGAAAAATTCAACCTGTGGGGAGCTCAACAACAGGAACTTGGTGATGAGGCTCAACAGCATGAACTTGGTGATCTGGAATAATAGTTTGGACTGTTCGTGCTGCTGCCAATTTCCGTGGCTTCTGTGTTGGTACCGCCCTGCGTATTGCAATGGGTGGCAGGCCTAGCTCCTGCAATTTGACATTGTTTGCTCGAATCCTTGCCTCCCTCAATAGCAGATAATTGTTTGGAGGTGACTTCGGCATTATCCCTTTGCCCTTAGTAGCCTGTGAAACCTTCATGAGGATATGATCTGGTTAGAAAGTGCAATGGGAAAGGAAAGAACTGATTATATTAGAGAACCCTTTGGAATAGTTGCATTTTTGTAGCCAGTGGATGACTGGCAAGGTTCTTACTACCAAAACAAGTATAAGGTGTACATGTCAAAAAACGCAGTTGCAGCTTAGTCTTCAAGCAAAATATTGGACCTACTGACAGTCACATTCACTTAAAATCCCCACCAGTTTCTTTGGGCAGCAACTAGTACTTGCTGAATACCTACACACCACGAGAACAAGAAAGCTATGCTACTGTCAGCTGGTGTGTACATGTACTGGCTAAATTCCAGTATAAGTTCCAGCGTATATAAGACTGTCACATAGAAGATAATCATCCAGACACCCACTCTATTACAACTGCAGGCAATAGACTGTACCATCTCACATTAACCATAAACTATGCCTCCTCGTCAGTTTCCATGAACCTCATTTCTAAGTGAGACAGCCACTTGATGAGGCGTACATGTCAAGAAATGCAGCTGCAGCTTAGTCTGCAATTAAGTGCAGGCTGACTCACCATGTCTACTTCGGTGAGCTTTGATCGCTCTCCAGATTGCTCCTTGCTTTGGAGCACCAGCTATTAGCTGAATACCTACACGCCAGGAGAACCAGAAACCTACGCTACTGTTAGCTGATGTACATGTGCTGGATAAATCTAGCGTAAATACCCTATGAAATAGAGGACTCCTTCCCTTTGCTGTAAATCTTTAGAGACAATGAGAGGAAGACAGCCAGTAGTTACACCAAGCATACAGGTATACCACCCTCCAGTACACTAGATCAGACGTTTCTGAAAATGATTACAAAATGTAGAGACTTAAAGACAGGAATTGCATCAGAAAGGGCTGCATGAAGGAAAAAACAGTGAAAACAAGGCGGCTGCAGGGAGGGGAGAATAAAGATTGAAGTTACATCAACGGACCTAGACAAAGCAAAACCATCGCATTACAGATGAAAAGAAGCATAATGAAATCTTAGCTTTGATTTCAACCTTCATTTTAAGGCAAGTTGAAAAGACGAACATAGACCACTACACCACACAAATCTAAGGACGCAATAAGTTAAAATCACTTCTTCACGAGAGGAGATGCAGGAAAAGAACAACCATTCAAAAGCCCCCATATACAAACAATGAAATCAAGATAAAAATAAAAAATTCAACATAGACAACAAGGAAACAATTTCAAGGCTAGACTTACTTGATAAGTCTTCTCTGAGCATGATAAGGCAAATTGTCAAGAAGAGTATTTGGAAGAATGCTTACCCTTCCCTTTGCAGTAAGCAGTGGGACAGAAAAAGAATATGAGACAACAAGGACAGATGTTGTTGCAGTGAGGGAGTGAACCTGTGTTCTTCTTGTACAGTCCTCAAAATCTCCAAGGTTTGTGAGTTCTTAACCTAAGTTCTTTAAATTTCTTGAAGTCTCTCTCAACTAAAAAATCAATAGCACCAAAAACAGACATGACAAGAAAAAAAATCATAAGTTCCTAAATGAACAAGACTAGAGCTCTCTCTCTCTCTCTCTCTCTCTCTCTCACATGCCTAGCTATGAGAGATGAGAGAGGGAATATTCAACTATCAACCTTGTACTTCTCTAAAACCTGTCCACTGCTTCTGACAACAACAACCTTGGTCAGGTCTCCAAAGAAGATCAACTAGGGCTAGGCAGGTCCAATAGTGAACCTGAGGTTAAAGGCCTGCATGGAAGTGACAGTTTTCCTCAAAATGCCTAGAAACTTGAAGCTGCGAATAGCAAAAGAGAGTGCCAGACGAGGGAGAGAAGAGAGAGAAGAGAGGAGAGAGAAGAGCTGAAAAGAGACGAGAGATATCTGGATGAACGAATCTAATGGATGAATCATTAGATTCATCCATCCAGTCCTTTACCACTTTAGGCTTTCTGCCAAGTGTGTTGAGTCTCCACTGATTCTCCTTACCTGCCTTACAACGTCCTTTGCAGCTTCAAGTGAGAAATACTCATTGTTTTTCTTATTGAGTCCCAGATGTCCTAGTCCAGAAGCAATACCAAACACCACCCTATGAGTACAGCCTATATCACAAGACTGCCATAGTCTGTTAAGCTCTTGAAAAATTCATATTTGTGCCTCTGGTTTGCGATCCTCAATTTGAAGGGTACTAACTTTGCATTAGAAAGTTAAAGGTTGCCACTTACCCCTATAAGTAAGTGGTCTTTTAGGTTTATAAATTGAGACTGTAAGCTTCTATGCTACTTAGATTTAACCAGTTCGGGTACATTGATAAATGCAAGGAAATGCAGATATGGCAAACCATCAAGCATCCATCTACAAACTTGTCATCAAGTTCTGAAAGCAACCCTTGCACAAAACCAAAGTAGTTTTTCCACTTACCATAAGCTGGAGGATTTTGGATTGCAACTTGGAGCACGGAGAAGAAATCAGTGTACACCGCCCCTAACCCTGACAGCTGGCTCTCAAGTCAGCGAGCATGCTTAATACGACACTGTTAAACCTCAGAGCCATAGTTTGCAGAAAAGGCACACATGCCCCCATGCTGTGGGTATCTGCTGAGCTGTGAGGGGACACACCCCAGTGGTCCAAGACCAGCCACTCCAATCTTTCTGGCCCCAGGTTGTAGAGAAACTGCGACAACACATGGAGGCAATCTGAAATGACTCAACTTCAATTTCACACTTACCAACTTCAGTCCACTGTTAGAAATCTGCACGCCCTACGAGGAAGATCTACATTTCAGAGCTGCATTTCTAGGTGTATACAATAAATCAGTAAGTAAACACACAAGCTTGACAATGCACTTTTGTAGTATTATTCGAAGCCATTGAGAATACAGGATTTTACCCCAATCTGAGAAGATAGCGTTGACATAAGGAGGTCTTGAAACTCCGACGGTGTATACAGGCTGGGCAACTCGCTTTACAAAAACCCATAAATCCATTGACAAAATCGTCAGCCCCAGAGACGATGTAGAAGAGTGACTGGGCAAAGAAATCACGGCTAGCCTCAGGCCCAAGCATCTCATAAATTTCTTCCTTTACTTTCAGGAAGGCCTCTATCTGCCATGAAAATGGAATAACTTCGCCCTGCCATCATTCATGAACATCATCCGTTAATCTTCTTGGAAAACTGACACGGTGAAATTTCCAACTCAGGCAAACATGCATTGAACGTCAACAAAGCCATTTACCACGTCACTGTCAAGACATAACCTAACAAACATACAGCGTCCAAGCCAGTGTAGTTGAGGATGCCCGTGGCCGCTGATGCAAAATTCACGCCCTGCAGTAGACGTTCACCTTTCGTTGCGGGATCAGCACTAAGGGCAAACCCAAGAACTCAGCAGCCTCGGCCTGCTGCTCCAACTCATGAGCACGCTCTCGTTCACATAGATCATGCATCATCTTTTGACGTTTTTTCACTCTGTTGTTTTTCATTATTTGAATGCTCTCTGCGTACAAGAAGTAGCTCATCATAATAACACGGGCATTCTCGTCCCCAAGAACTTCATAGGCCTTTTGCAGCCTCACAAACTCAGCAGCTGCCAGCCAAGGACACACCACGCAGAAAACCTTGACAGTCATTGTGAAGGTCAAAGAGGGAAACCACACAGTGGATCACCGACCACTCACGACAGTATCGGCAACGGCCTTGTAAAATTAAGGCACGTGGAAGCTGGAAGATACGTTGAGGCGGTACGACGTTAGCCTTTGGGCGGCGCTCCCGCCCACTTTTCTCGTTCCAAATGATGTTGTGATTGGTCAGACATGATTTCATGTCATGTGTGGTCTAGTAGTGTAGTGGTCTGTGAAGCTACCTTTATAATGTGTATGTGGGCATTTTCATGTGGGAGTACAGCCAAGGGGCCATAGTATTCACATTACTTTAGAAGCATGAAACAGTGGTCTGATGAATAGTCGGGAAACTGTTGCAGGAGCTTTTGAGGTGTGCACGTACTCCACTGTTTCGTCAAAGTACCGGTGACCATTAAAGATATATCTCACAAAAGAGCAGTGCTAAGAATGTCTATAGGGGTTGTGGAAGGACAGTCTAGCTCATTTGAATAATCACATCTCAAATAGTCAAGTGTCACCATTTGAATGCACTCTTCATCTTACTGTTTGAGTGCTGATCTGTGGCTCGAGTAGTCAAGTGTCACCATTTAAATGCACTCTTCATCTTACTGTTTGAGTGCTGATCTGTGGAAGTGGGCAAGCAGCTATTTGTGGATTCAGTAGCATTTTCGTGAGGGCTAGCAACGACACTTGCAGTGTTGGGTATTGGAGCATCGTTGGCAGGGAAAGCATATGGGCAAATTGGGCAGGCCTTCCAATCGACGTGTCATGTGTGGCTATGCTTATGGGTCTGAACCTGCTTGAGGTATGTATTGTACCGCTCACAAATGAAGGCAACTTGGGAAGGTGGAAAGAGCAACGTGGTGCTGTAGAAGCCTTGGCACCAACAACCCCTTGATAGTAACTTGAGGTAGCAACAAGCACAAAGGTAACCTTGACTGATAAGTGGGGGGCTGTGGGCAATACCACCAGGAATTTTGTACATCAGATACATTACACTGGAGCAACAAGAGAAACTGAATAAAAATTATGCATACAAGCTGGAGAGGTAAGATACAGCTTTTGCTTTCAATACTAATGAGGTCTTTTGGCAGATCAACTGCCTTCTTTCTTTGGCAACTTTGATGCGCGAGCTGCTACAGCTAGCCTTCCCTCAAGTATGAACTCAGTATCCTTGTTTGCAGTGTCCAGCATATTTTTGGTATTCTGCCAGTCTAGGAAGTAGTGCCTGAATTATAGTAAAACAGACCCCAATGAAAGTTGTATCATGCTCAAAAAGATGGTTCATTTTATTGGCAAGGTAGATTGGAGGAATTCTGCTCATTGTCAGACCCATTCTTTTTGAACCCCTGCCGTGCAAGAAACTTCAACCTCTGTGATGGCTGATGGGGGATAACAGGGACTGACATAGGGGTACTCTCAAACTGCAGGATCCACTTGTGGGGGGAACTCTCCTATTGGCATATACAATAGGCTATGTAGCACCACTTCCGGTTGCAGCCTCATTTGCTGGTGCCCTCTAGGTAAGATCTCTCTCTCATACACTTTCTTGCAATGTCAGAAAAATTGGTAAGATATATGTACCGTTCAAAGGAAGTAACCTTATTGTGATGTTGCTTTTGATTGATGCCTTGGTATAATATTTGTTGAGTAAGCAATCCAATTGGAAGGTGGGTAGATGAAGCTTGATCCCTTCCGTATCGCTTAAACTTTTTGGTGTTGTGGATGCAGCGGAGCGCTCTTGCTGGGAGGAGGGTTGTCTTCGTTCTTGACTCGCACCTTTCCAGAAACTTCCATGAGTATGATGAACATGAACATGTAGAAAGGTGGGTGATCATCATTACAATAGACCCTCATCATGCCCATGGAACTGCGAGGGTTCAACTTCCCATATACATCTGGAGATGGACCAGCCAGTGCACAGGTTAGGAATGCTATGCATGGCATAATTTGTTGGGTGGGAGTGGTCGTGAAATGCAGCCCTTTTACCTTGGGAAAATAACTGTTGGGAAAATGGCAAGATGGAAGAGAGGGATTGATTTCTGTGATGTGCGTGTGCGAGAGAGTCTTCTACAGAAATGATCCTTCAGTTTCCATGATTTGAGGACCTGTCCCCACCTATATATTTCGCTCTCTAATGACTGTATCTATCACATCACAGAAGTCATGTGACCTTAGGTGATGGCTGCTACCCAGACTGCAAAATTCCTGGGGATGACTGCCTCTAAGAACGACCTCTGATCCCTTTTATTTGCTGAACAACTAGACCGGCCTTGAATATCTTTGGTAATCATACTGAGTGATACCATGACAGAAGCTCAAGCTAAAAATGTAGTATATCGGTGCTCCTACAAGTGCATGCATTTCCCTCCCGAATTTGCGTGGGTGCCTGAAAGGACGTTCTACAACCATGAGCAATGCTCAAAGGCAGGTAAGATCCATGCGACAGTGAGGAGGCTTCAAAGAGTACCGGAACCACCATCCACTCCAGTCCAAGATGTTGCACAAGTGCCCAACAGGCTGGGGCACATGATTGCAGATGCAGGGGTGCATCGAGAGGTGGTCGAAGAGGGTACGCCTGAAACAAGCTCTGGACAAAAATTTCCATGCTATTGTGCAAGGTGCAAAGGGGCTCATATGTCAAAGAGGACTATATACAGGCATATGAATTCTGAAGACGTATTCGTGAATGAGGTGGAAGAGGAAGCCCTCACAACACCAGTTCTTGACCCTCAAAACAACACATCTTCAGAAGGTGTACATGGCCCTTCTTCTAGTGAGGAACATCCATCTTGCAAATTCGACCTTCAAGGGAGCATGTCCTCAGGTTCACCTAACCCTTCTTCTAATGAGGCACCTCCATCTTGTGAAGCACGAGCTTTAACCCTAGAAGAAGCCCTCACCAACAGAATCGTAGAGCTCAGTAATCATCATGACTATGTAACCTCATCCATGTACACTGTATTCATGGAAATGACTATGAATCATCTCTCTCCTCTGGTGACAATGGGTCCAATGTCAGGCTCCCAATTGTCCTCCGTAACTGCAACCTTAAGTCCAGTGGGCTTAGAGGTAGAGGACGCGTCTAGTGGTTGCTATGTTGCAACCTCTTGAGCAGTACTCCCTACCTACTCAGTCAGTGACAAGGCCTCATCCTGCCCCATCATCTCATCCTCAAGGACTTCCTCCACCTGAGAAAAATCCCCAACCTCATCTATCACCGCCACCTTGGCTGCCAACTCCCTCTGAACCTCGAGCACCTCCCACGTGTGTCATGGATGCCTGCACACCGTGGTCCTCACATGCTCGCCCCCACTCACTGCCTGTACCGTCTCGGTAGGCAGAGAGACCATCGAGGGAAGTGTACTCCGCACTCTGCGTTGCTCAGCCATAGCCAAGCTGATAATCCAGGTCAAGCAATTTAGATCCATTGTTTGCCCCAACTCCTGACGACGTGATGCCTCAGAAAGAGACGACACCGCCGTGGTACCAGTGGTAAAACCCATTGCCCGCTCACGCTCGTCAGCATTAGGCTCCACTAACTGCTGCAACTGAGCATCCTACAGGAGGCCAGGTCCACTATCCCGGAAAGCATGCGATCCTGGGAAGCTGAGCAGTGTAGGTAATGCTACTCGTGGTTGACCCACTTTGTTGACCACTGCCAAAGGCGAATGGTCATTGTGTCTTTCATGCTGAGACTACCTCCCTGTGTCCAGAATGCTATCCACTGTGAGAGGTGTTGGCCGCTGCACCCCATCAAATGCACGCTTTAGCAGTGCGGGTGGCATCAAGTTAGTCCACCATAGTCGTGGACGATAAGCCCGTGACCCCACTGTAGCTGCAACTAGCAACACTGCTGACCCAAGCCACGACCGGACTTGATGCACACTGGCCATCACCCTGTCCCGAGAATCGCCCATCAGTGGCACATTCTCCAAGATGTATGTTGGAGATACAGCTTGATGAAGCTGCAAGTGGCGCAAAACCCGCACCATCTCCCAAAATAGACCCAACCTTGAGTCTCGCAATCCATTGCCATACCCGGCTTATGAATGCCCTTGGCAGGGCCAACCTACCACTACCAGATCAATGGAGCCAACCCGCTCCAAATCCTGCGCCCCCAGCAACGAAATGTCTACTGGCAAGGCCTGCTGATATCCACGAACTGCAGACACCGGCAACAACTCAGGGTACCGCTGTACCAACTGAGCAACATGGCGAAGTGAAATGCGTCGTGCAGTCTCATCCCTCTCCACATACAGGTAACGCCAAACTCGTACACCTGCCTGTAACATAACAGCCAATCCGGTGCTGATCCCGCCAAACAAGTCCAGAAGACAAATGCCTTCATCCGGATACTGCCACACAATAGGTGTGGTGTCCAATGGAGACAACTGAGGTGGTCCTGGTGCAATCCCCGCACTCTCCTCCTCTCCTGACGGTACAAAAGCCTCCACCCAGGCTTGTTGTACCCGTTGATCAGCATCCTGCTGCATTATTTTGCTCGTGCCCCACAATGGAGTCTGAGCAACCATGGTAGGCAACTCCGCCATACCATACATGTCATCCTGCTCTCCCGGAGGTGGCACATCCTCTGAATGAGCGTTGCCCTCAAGCAACTCTCTAGGGCAACTCACTGCTGCTGTGAATGCTGCTAGTGTCGGCATCTTGCCTCGCTGGGCAACCGCAACTCCTCCTATGAACGTCACAGGGAGCTGCACACGCCGGCCCTCCCCTGACTGCCATGCAGGCCTATAGGAAGCTGACTCCTCCCAAAAATCCAGGGTGAAGCCCATGGCGTACAACACTGCCCCACCAACCAGGACATCGTATGAGACCGCGTCTGTCACAATGGCCTTGGCTCGCATTACTGAGCCATCTGTAGGGTGATCCAGCCATAGTCTGATAGCCAACTCACGCCGTGTCATGCCCCGAGCCTGCTCTGATCCTCCTAGAGACGTCTGTATCTGGAAAGGACAAGGCTTCATATCCGCATCCGTGAGGCCCAAGCCTGCAATAGTAGCTCTACCCAGCATCAATGGCTGAGCTCCCGAGTCCAACAAGACCCGCAATGGCCGGTACCTCTTGCCTGCCGGTCCACTCAAACAGAAAATGTCATCCTAGTTGTCTAACATGACAACTCCAGGTGTAACCATGGCGCGCTCAATGGCTGGCCTAGCTGGCAGCTCCAGCTTGCCATGGCGCTGCCGTGGCAGTCTTGACCCTCAAATCCGAGGATCCCTCGAGCACTACACCTCCCACTATCTCCGCAGAAGATGAAGTAACCTCCCCACTCTCACAGAGTGTAGCTGCTAGCCTGAACACCTCAGCTGGTCTTACCCCCGGCATCACAATCATGGTAGCCGAGAACAATGGAGCCTGGCATATAGATGTTGCCGCTCCTAGCAGCACACTAGCTACCGTAGCCTTGGCAACACTAGGTAGCGGTGCTACCCGTGTAGCTCTCCCCAATGGCATAGTAACCTCCGCCTCGGTAACAGTTGGGCGAGAACTAGGTGCCATGGATGGCGTCGACACTGTCTCCGCCAATGTGAATGACTGAGGAAGCCTAGCCTGACGGCTTGCCTCCCCACGCTGTGGATCCAACTCCACCTCTGCTCAAGAACTCGTGCTGCACCTCGAGTCACGACTGCAGCAGACTCCACCTGCACTAGTGGTAGTGCTGCTCCGCACATGAATCCCATGCCTCCCATATCTCCTCCCTCAGGAGCAGGAGGTGGACCATCCGGCCTTGGAGGTGGTACCACCTGAGTTGTAGCCATGGCAGCGAGCCTATGCTCTAGCTATTGAAGCCGGTTGGCCATGCCTTGGTCAACACCCTGACCTCCGCGTCCTTGGCCATGTTGAGCTTGCCCTTAGCCTACACCCCATGCCTGGCCACCTTGTCCTCTTTGGGCTGCTCCCCCTCGCCCCCGGCCACCATTGTTCCCTTGGAACTGGCCTGGGCGAAACTCGGGATGCAAACCATAACATTGGGCCTCTCCATGCCTGTGCTTGCCACAATGCCCACACTGCAACTGTGCAGGCTGCCAGCCTTTTGCCTCCCTCTGGACAATCCTTTTTGACGTGGGGTCCTCCACATGTCCAACACACCACATCCGCCCGTTGTTGGCCTGCAAATGAAGGGAGAGACCCCTGCATCTGAGGTCCTCTCTGCCCTTCCCTGAGCTTCATCTGAGCCCCCTTGTTGCCTTGAGCACGTTGAGGTAGTGGTTGGCTAGGAGCACCACTACCCCGTGGTGTCTCCTTAGCAAATCCCACCATGACCACTCGTTCCTTCACCATGTTGAGCTCTATCCACTCTGCCAGCAAAAACACATTTGCTAAGGTGGGTTGGGCCACTTGTAGGAGAGTTGCATCCCACACCCTTCTCCTCAGCTCCTTGTTCAATATCCCATAGCAGAATTGGACTGCCTGAGCTTCCGTAACCCCTTGGGTTACATTTATCAAGCGCCTCATGCGAGTGAAAGCCTCCTGAAGCTCTCAGTAGGCTTCCGTTGGAACTCTTGCAAGCTCCGCAACTTCTCTGTCCTCACCCCTTGGTAGTTCCCTCTCAACTCTTCGAAGAACCCCACAACAGGGTTGAAGGCAGGCACGGGTACTGGTGCTGGTGCGGTAGTAGCTTGGGTGGACGTCGTAGCTACAGTACCACCAGTCCTACTAGTCCCACTGCTGCTTGCTGAAGCTGTCGGTGCAGCGGCAGGTGTAGCCACTGCCCTCGTGACTCTAGTGCCCGTAGTGATAGAGACATAGTCGGGTGACCAGTACATCCTCCACTCCTCGATCTCAACCTCATGCCCTCGCCTAAACTCATGGTAATCATCCATAGGCGGCCCCTCAAGGTGTTGAAACAGCCCCTTCCATGCCATGAAAGGTGTAAATAGTTGTGGATTGCGCATTTGCTGCAAATCACACCAACTATCAAACTCTTGGATAAAAACATCCAACTCGATGGTGCCCACCACCCCAGAGTACCTTCGTGGCCCCTTGGTAGCTCCATACATCTCCTCCATTGTGTCCCACAACAATGGCCACAGCCTGTCACTTCAAGAGCCATGCTCTATCTAGGCTTGAGGTTGAAACCCCAACTCAGAACACGCTCTACAAGTGTCGGACTGTCACATAAGAGCAGATCAGCCCCTTACCTTCTCTTCTAGTTCTCTAAAGCTTGAAAACAAAAGCCCAATGGACTGAAGGCATGCTCCACACATGCCCCACTCTCACCACCAGAGAATCAGCCCATTTGCTTTCTTTCTTGCACCCACCAACCTGAAAATACACGCTTCAGCGGGCTGGAAGCATGCTCCACACATGCCCTACAGGGAAACCAGCCCCTTCCTTCCTTTCTTGCACTCCCAAAACTGAAAATACAAGCCTTCAACAGGCTGAAAGCATGCTCCACACATGCATTGCTCTCACATAAGGGAAGTCAGCCCTTCCCTCTTCCTTGCTTGCCCTCCAAGCTTGAAGATGGAAGCTTCAATGAGCTGAATACATGCTCCACACATGCAACCTCTTCACACAAGAGGTATCAGCCCCCTATCTTGGTTCCTTAGCTCCTTGATGCTCTCTAAGACAAGACTAAGCACTCCACAGCCCTTGCCAAGCTCCTGAAACCCTAAGGCTTACATTTCCAGCCACAAGACACTCTTCTTGTGGTGCAAGAGCTCTTCTTCCAAGCTCTAAAACCCTAGGTGCACATTCCATGGCCTTGCTGCACCTCTTAGCTCCTGTTCCAGCCCTGCTCTTGCCATGACAAGAGCCCTCTCAATGCTGAAGCTTGAGATTGAAACCCAATCTCAACATACTCCACAAAGTGCACTGATTTGCCCCAAGCCAAATCAGCCCTTTCGCTTGGTCTTGCAATCCTGCAGCATGGTGCTTTCATCTCTGAAGCTGAAGATCGAATGCCAAGGTCTACCACCTTGTAACCCACATCGCCTCCACTTCTAACAACCAAGAGCTCCACGGTGCTCCTTGCATAACAACCTCCACTCCAGGGCCTAAATCTGCCTTGACCCCTGGATTGACACTTGGGCCAATCCCAAATGTCAATATGTAAAAGCTAGCTATTTCCTAGCTAGTTTCACACGGGGGCTGCTATTTCATGAGCGGCATGAGCATGAGCGGAAAAAAAAAAAGCATGAGCAGACCATTGTGAGTCCACGGAAATAGGGTTAGGAGGCACGGAAATAGGGTCATGTGAAGTTGGAATGTGGCACCAGTGGACTTGAAATGCAACATTTTATTGCAAATTTTGTGGCAAGCCACGTCTATACAAGTGTGTTCTAACTGTCATAGCCGGAATGGGCACTACTCTCCTACACCCTCCGAGGAACTTGCCCCACCTTCTTCCTCATCCCCCTCATCCCCCTCATCCTCCGAGCTCTGTGATGCATCAGTTCCACTATGCCTCTCAAAAATCCCGTCCTCTCTTTGGGGGACTGTCCACCTCACCTCCTGGGAATCTTCTGCGTCTTCTCCCCCACTTTCCTCAGCAGAATCCAACACAAATCTACGAGCCCGACGGGCTCTAATAGCTGTTGCCTCCTCCCTCATCTTCATTTTCTTGAGGCTTGCCTCGTCTAAAATCTGCTGTACACGACTACGTTCGGAACACCTCCTAATGGACACCGAAGCAAGCCGGGCAGCATAAGTAGGAAGGATGTACTCCCTTTCTGGACTAGGCATGAAATCCCCCCTGGCAAAAAAAAGGCACGTTCCTCCTGCCCATGAACTCCGGTGTAGACGTCCCTCCGGGAGTACTTGGCATCCTACAGTAAGAACAAATCCACTTGAAGAATGTCAATACCATCACAACCAGAAAGGGTTTTCAATGAAATAAGAGAGCGGAGGGAGGTGCCTCACAAAATCTGGAGGCAACTTACAATGCCACCACTCACTCGTAAACCGGGGGCTCCTCGGCCTCGATCCCAACTTCCTCCCCCTGCTCCTTCTCGGATTTTTCCTCATCCTCCGAGGATGCCTCTTCCTCTTTCGGCAGACGTTCAGCCGCTGCAAATTCCGAGTTGTGGAGGGCAGTATCTGGCTCGAAGGCGAACACATGCCTGTCGGACAATGTCCCTGTCCACATTGAAGCACCTGAGGAACAAAGCGGGCGGTTAATAGCTTGCGGCATGCAATTGCAATGGGGCCAGGGGACAAACTAAGCACGTGAAGGCTTACCCGTGCCGCATGTGAGGTCCAGAATCCGCCCTTGGACATCCGAGCACGTCTCCATGAGGGTCTGGATGAAAGCAGGGCTCCGGGTCCGGCTGTACCGCCACGGTTTGCCTGTCTTTGTGTCCTTCGGCATACTAGAGTGGGGCACATAGTTGTAGAGGACATCGTAGGTTACAGGGTCCACAGCGGCATCAACAAGACGACCGTCGTTGTGGAATTTGAACGTAGACCCTCTCTTCACAAAGCAATATGCCTCAAACACCAATGTCTGCACATCCAACAAAGAAGGGATCAATTCCAGGGTCTACTTAACATACACCACAATATGAAGTGAATGCAATAGATTGATAACTTACACTTTGGCCCTCTGTTCGCAACCCCTGCGTACTGATGCAGAACCATTTTCTGAGGAGGACCGGGGTGACACTTTTCGGTGTCCACCTTGCCACCGCATTCTCTGTGGTCTTCCCTCTCGTGGCAAGGACAACCACACATCCACCGTCATCCAGAAGCATCCCCGCCAGCCCAAACCCGGCTTTCCAGTAGTCCTCAGTAAACCTGTTCCAGGTGGGCACACCATCCAGGCCCTCCAGCAGCTCCCCATCTAGAATGTCGAGGAGAATCATGTCGCAAGCTCTCTCCACCTCAACCCCCCCCCGAGTGCTCTTGCAATTCGTGCTCACAGCCGTGAAGAATTCCATCATGGCTTCAAAACCAGGGGTGTCTTTAGGCTCTGTACCGGCAGCCCTCTTCTTGGCTTTCCCCTTCTGCTCCGCCAGAGACTTGTTGTGTGCCACCTTCTTCGCCCTGGCAGCGAGAGCGTCAAGGAAGCTCTCATTGACGCATTGGATGATGGTTGGAGGTTCTAGCTTTGGCCTGTGCGTAAACGTCACCGCCGAATACCGCCGTATAGGCTTGCCCTCAAATGCCAACTTCTTGGCAGAGCCAGTCCCACTCCGAACTGACTTGGGAACCCGGACGACCGGTGACTGGGTAGGAGCAACAGCAGTCGCAGGACCTTGAACAAAATCGGCGTCGGAGTCACTCTCTTGGGTCCCCTCCTGCGCCTCCTCCGATGCCCCGATGGTTTTCTTCTTTTTGGGTGTTACTGCAGTCACCTGTTTCCTTGTCCTTTTCCTTTGACCTTTACTCTTCTCATGCAATTTCTCTTGAATTCCTGCCTGAGCAAGCTCTGCCGCTTTCCTGGAGTTCGCAAGCGCTTTTGCCTCTTTTGCACCCAACGGAGGCAGCGGAGCCCGGTTTCGTCGGAATTCAGCATCCAGCTTCAATTGAAACTCGGATGGGTCGAGCGAGCCGGGCGGAAGGTCCACATACCAAGGGCAATCACGCAAATGTTCCAGATGCCACTCCTTCACAATATCGTCAGTGTACATGGAGTCAGCCCCAGGGTTCCTCCATGCCAGGAAGAATGGTGGCTCGAAAGACAGATGACCTTTCTCCAAAAGGGAGAACTTACAGTACCTGCATTCATGAAAAACACAATGAGGTCCGAAAATGGCTAAGTCCCTGAACGGCAATAGGCCCTACAACTGGAATATGGCGCCGAATTTCCACTTCAGGGCCACCCAGTCTAGGGACTTAGCCCGAAAATGGCTAAGTCCCTGAACGGCAATACGGCCTGGAACTGGAAAACGGCGCCGAATTTCCAGTTCAGAGCCAGCCAGTCTAGGGACTTAGCCCGAAAATGGCTAAGTCCCTGGACGGCAATAGGGCCTAGAACTGGAAAACGGCGCCGAATTTCCAGTTCCGGGCCAGCCACCCTAGGGACTTAGCCCGAAAATGGCTAAGTCCCTGGACAGCAATAGGGCCTAGAACTGGAAAACGGCGCCGAATTTCCAGTTCCTGGCCAGCCACCGTAGGGACTTAGACCGAAAATGGCTAAGTCCGTGGACGGCAATAGGGCCTGGAACTGGAATATGGCGCCGAATTTCCACTTCAGGGCCAGCCAGTCTAGGGACTTAGCCCGAAAATGGCTAAGTCCCTGAACGGCAATATGGCCTGGAACTGGAAAAGGGCGCCGAATTTCCAGTTCAGGGCCAGCCAGTCTAGGGACTTAGCCCGAAAATGGCTAAGTCCCTGGACGGCAATAGGGCCTAGAACTGGAAAACGGCGCCGAATTTCCAGTTGCGGGCCAGCCACACTAGGGACTTAGGCCGAAAATGGCTAAGTCCCTGAACGGCAATAGGGCCTAAAACTGGAATATGGCGCCGAATTTCCACTTCAGGGCCAGCCAGTCTAGGGACTTAGGCCGAAAATGGCTAAGTCCTTGAACGGCAATAGGGCCTGGAACTGGAAAATGGCGCCGAATTTCCAGTTCCGGGCCAGCCAGTCTAGGGACTTAGCCATTTTCGGAGCCCTGACTGGAAATTCGGCGCCATTTTCCCTAACACCACTTGAGGCCTCTAACATCCTGAAATGCCAGGACTTGAAAGAAAGGCAGCGCGTATGTACCTGTACAGAAGGCGCATTGCTGCTTTGTCCGCGTTCGGCTGGTCGGTGAACTCGTGGCTCCGGCGAGCATCTGCTATCTCCCGAAAGAATAGGTTGGTTTTGTAGAGCAGAAAGTACCTCGTCACATAGTCACGTAGGCTCTCTGCTGCAGGAGATATCTCCATCTTGAACTGATGTGCTTGTGTGTCCAGCTGCTCTTGCGCATTCGTCGTCACCTGTGGAGATTGTCCATCAGATCGCTTTCCTCAAAAAATACAATGAATCCACCCCCTACTAGAGTAGAAGCCCCAAACGAAGCGTGGGGAAGTACCTGAAACCACCATGTCATGCGGTTCATCCACATGTCGAATGTGGGGTCAGAGAGTTTGTCCGGTTTGGGGAAGCTCCACATGTCCCTGGTACTTTGGGAACCATTCCAGATTTGGAGCCACCGGGTCTGTCCAACCACCCAGCATATTCGTAAGCGCCAAACACCACAAAAAGGAGTTGTTGCCACCACAATTTTGTTAAGAATGTATCACCTTTTCTGTTGCATCCACACAGGATGTGGCTAGATGATGGAGTTTCTCCAATGTCATCGTGGGCTTCAGAGCGCGAGAGTAGTGCTTCCCCACCTCCACCAGAAAGTCGGCACCAAGGGCGGGATCAGCTATGGCCACGTACTTTACCATCCGCGACTTGTACTTTATGCGGGCCCTCACCTCCGCAGCTTTGACATACGATTCGAGTTCCGGGAGGGTTGGATTCTTCTCCTCTGACTCCATGTAGAACCTCCGCGCATGTGCCAAATCCTGCTGTATTTTCGTCTGTCAAGAATGCGCACATAAGATTAGAAATCCTGCTCAACACAATTTCTTCTATTGGGGGAGGAGAGACAGATTAGCTCAACAAAACTGTCAGGAGCTTTACCCGAAATATGTAGTCCACCATGGCGTCGACGCTCAGCCTATACCAGGTTCTGTCTGCCTTTGCCTCCGACTTGCGCAGGAGGTCGGCACTGAGGGAATTGGCAAACTCTTGCACCCCCTGCTTCCCGACATCCTTCACTCGGAAGAGCATATGGGACAAGTTGGTGGCAATGAAGGCATTCTCAGTCACCCTGCAGTGCCACATTTCCATCAAACAATACTGAAATGGGAATTTTCATCATATATGAGGATTCGCAATGAAATGACTTCCAAATTCAAAGTCCAAAAGCGAGAGGGGTTGTAGCTTACGAGTTGATGTCGGCCATTGCAGCTTTGAGAAGACTGCGATCTTTGGGCCCCGCAACCTTCAGCACAACACAATCGACAGCGAAATGCCAATCGAGATCGTTGGGTGGGCTTGGGCAATGTGCTCCATCCATGCCAGGAGGCGATGATTGCCGTCCCACACGTAGAACATCTTACTGGACATGTGCTGGAAAAGAGGATCACTAGCAATCGATCTCTCGAACTCCTCATTTCGCGTTTGCCAATGGGGACCCCATTTGTCCACCTCATCGGAAGTGTGGGCACGGGAAGCTCCATGGTCGTTCTCAATGGAAACGTAAAAGGCGGCAGACCCCATTCGATATCCATCCCGGAAAGAGAATTTCAGCTTGTCGATATCGCCTGGGAGGGCAGGTCTCACCACCTGCAATGACACCAAGCGGCAAAGGGGAATTCGAAGCTTGGCCGGGTACACCATGCCCCCCAGCACCCTGCCAATGTTGCTGTGGGTTGCCTCCAACATCTTGGCAGCGGCCAACTTCATATCCGCCTCAGACATGACGTCTGCTGCATAGGGATTTTCCGGCAGCCCACCAGGACCGCCAAATCCAGCCTGTATGCTCCGGGTTTGGGGCCTGGGGATGTCCGGGAGGATGTCATCCTGGTCAGAAACCTCCATGTCGTCCTCCTCAACAGGGTCAGCCACCTGCGAAACCACCTCCAGCACTCTCGTCGTCTCTACTGCCCTCTCCCTGGCTTCACCTCGAACTTGCACAATCCGTGCTCTTTCAGGTGTTCTTTCCTCTCCTCCACTCTCCACCGTATGGGTAATTGCGGGGGCTGCTCTTGCCCGCGATGGTCTAACCGGTGTGCTACTGCATCTCTGTGGTGTCTTGTAGGGATCCACCGTCTCTGTGGGTCCCTCGCTTACATTGGCATCTGTCATTTGGGCACCCCTGGCCTCTTCAGCTGCCTTTTGTCTTTCCTCCTGGCTAGCATTCTGTCTCGTCTGTTCTTTTGCCCTCTCTTTTGCCCTCTCACGGGCTTTCTGTTTCTTACTAGGGCTAGCAGCAGGGGAGCCCTCCAGGACGACCACCTTTGATTGAGGCGAACTGACACCCTCGCGCGCACTGCTCACTCCCCCCTCCGCAGCCCGTGACTGCTCTCTCGCCGGGGATTGCATGTGCTTAGCTTTCTTCTTTTTCTTTGCGTGGGCGGGCCCTACTGCATGTGCATGAACAACCTCCATTGCCGGATCTGCTGTCCTCATGTTCTCACGCCCTTCACCTGCCATGCCGCCTGCACCAACCTCCCCAATGCCTACTCTGTCGTAATCTCGTTGCAAGTCCTCCCGTCCACCAACAAAAGGTTTAAGTTTGCCCTCTCGCCCCAAGTTGGGCGATTCAAACATGCGATGAGTTGGAGCTGTCGATGATACCACCAGCGTGCCGGGCTCGTCGTCACTCTGTCATTGACAAAAATCGTGAAAACCAACATCGGTGCAAAAAGCAGCATCGCAACGAGCAGCGCAACCACCATAGCAACAATCATGTAGCAAAAATGAAAACATAACAAGTTTAGGAAGTATGGAGAGCCATGCAACAACAATGAAAACAAATGCAACCATTGCCTAAGAATGACATGCACAAACAGCCTTCTCCAGAGCTCCGGATTTGCACACGCATTGCAAACAATCTAAGGTTCACTCAACTATCTAAAGTTCACTCATACAGCAAAGCCAGGATGAAGATGCAAAAACAAAGCGAGGTAACAAAGCGAAAGCAAAAAATAAATCGAACAAACCGAAAGCAGAAGTGGCTTGCCTGAGAGTACTCGGCTTCAGTTGGCGCAGGTTGTGAGCAAGACACTGGAATCTCCTGCTGGAGCTTCAGTTTGGCCATGCGAGAGATTGGCCGTCGTCCGTAGTACAGAGCTTTCAACTTCCGCCGCGGTCTGGATGTGAGGTCTCTCTCAGGAGAGCCACGCCCTTCAGGCGGCATAAGTCCCAGCCAAAAAGATCTCCTTTTTTGGGGTACATGCCTGGAATACCATGTTAAGCCAAGTTTAGCATGAGATTTAGGGTACGTGTCCAGGAAGCCATGCGTCGCCAGCCCGAATAATAACCGACGGCCGTCGACATTTATTGCCCAACTGCGCAATTAAATATCGGATGAAGCCCTCCATGTCGGATGAAAATCGACGTAAACAGTCCCGGAATTTCCAACGTACAGGTAATTCGGAGCGCTGCACGTTGGAATTCCGGCGACGGATTTCCATCCTGCAGGTAATTCGGAGCGCAGCAGGATGGATATCCGGCGCCGAATTTCCATCCGCGGAGGAAGGGCAGCGGTGGAAATTTCCCTCACGCAGGTAATTCGGAAGCCCGCGGATGGAAATCCGGCGCCGAATTTCCATCCGCGGAGGTAGGGCGGCGCTGGAAATTTCCCTCACGTAGGTAATTCGGAAGCGCGCGGATGGAAATCCGGCGCCGAATTTCCATCCGCGCAGGTAGGGCGGTGCGCCAAATTTCCCTCACGCAGGTAATTCGGAAGCCCGCGGATGGAAATCCGGCGCCGAATTTCCATCCGCGGAGGTAGGGCGGCGCTGGAAATTTCCCTCACGCAGGTAATTCGGAAGCGCGCGGATGGAAATCCGGCGCCGAATTTCCATCCGCGCAGGTAGGGCGGTGCGCCAAATTTCCCTCAAGCAGGTAATTCGGCGCCGAATTTCCATCCTGCAGGTAATTCGAATCCCGGATGAATGGAAATTCGGCGCCGAATTTCCATCCTGCAGGTAAGTCGGATCGGTGCCGTATGGATATTCGGCGCCGAATTTCCATTCGCCATGTATTTCTGCGCGAGGAATTACCTTCGTGCAGGTAATTTCCATATAAGAATTACCTTCGTGCGGGTAATTCCCATATAAGAATTACCTTCGTGCAGGTAATTCCCAGATGAGAATTACCTTCGTGTAGGTAATTATGGACGAGGAATTAACATCGATTGGAATTACCTGCAGGAAGGTAATTCTCATCTGGGAATTACCTGCAGGAAGGTAATTCTTATATGGGAATTACCTGCACGAAGGTAATTCCTCACGCAGAAATACATGGCGAATGGAAATTCGGCGCCGAATATCCATACGGCACCGATCCGACTTACCTGCTGGATGGAAATTCGGCGCCGAATTTCCATCCATCCGAGATTCCACTTACCTGCTGGATGGAAATTCGGCGCCGAATTTCCATTCATCCGGGATTCGAATTACTTGCAGGATGGAAATTCGGCGCCGAATCTCCATCCATCCGGGATTCGAATTACCTTCAGGATGGAAATTCGGCGCCGAATCTCCATCCATCCGGGATTCCACTTACCTGCTAGATGGAAATTCGGCGCCGAATTTCCATTCATCCGGTATTCGAATTACCTGCAGGATGGAAATTCGGCGCCGAATCTCCATCCATCCGGGATTCCACTTACCTGCTGGATGGAAATTCGGCGCCGAATCTCCATCCATCCGGTTTCCACTTACCTGCTGGATGGAAATTCGGCGCCGAATTTCCATTCATCCGGGATTCGAATTACCTGCAGGATGGAAATTCGGCGCCGAATCTCCATCCATCCGGGATTCCACTTACCTGCTGGATGGAAATTCGGCGCCGATTTCCATTCATCCGGTATTCGATTACCTGCAGGATGGAAATTCGGCGCCGAATCTCCATCCATCCGGGATTCCACTTACCTGTTGGATGGAATTCGGCGCCGAATCTCCATCCGGGGGATGGTCTCTGTCGGAGCGGTGCCGCCTCTCGCCGGCTCTGTTGGATATTCGGTGCCGAATTCCGTCCGGGGGTTGAAATATGACGGCCAGGTGCCGACCTCTCCCTTCTCCCCGACTGCATTGGAACGGCCCCGAATTGAAATTCGGCGCCGTTTTTCCCATCGGTGGAGGTTTTTTATGTCGGCCAGTTTTCGGTCTGACCCCCCGACAAGACTTCCTTTGGGGGGCCCGGATGGAAATTCGGCGCCGAATCTCCGTCCAGGGGATTTTCTCTGTCGCACACTCGCGGCCTCTGCGCCGAGGCGACTTCATCCGGAAGTCCCCTGTTCGATATTCGGTGTCGAATTTCCGTCCGGGGGTTGAAATGTGACGGCCAAGTGCAGGCCACTCCCCCTCCCCGACTGCATCCGAACCGCCCCGGATGGAAATTCGGCGCCGTTTTTCCATCTGGGGATGTTTTTATGCCGTCCTGTTTTCGGCCTGACCCCCCGACACGACTCCCTTGGGGGGCCCGGATGGAAATTCGGCGCCGAATCTCCATCCAGGGGATGTTCTCTGTCGCACACACTCCGGCCTCTGCGCCCGAGGCGACTTCATTCGGGCTTCCTCTGTTGGATATTGGGTGCCGAATTTCCATTCGGGGTAGTAATGTGACGGCACGGTGCCGGCTTCTCCCCTTCAGCCGTCATCATCCGGACGGCCCCCCACTTTCTGACTGCATACCGTTGGCAGTTATTGCGCAAAGACGAGGGGCCGCATTCCGGAGACAAGGTTCATTAACACTCTGACTGTGGATTTTTGAGATAGTTGGCTCCCTGGATTTGGATCAGGCTTCGTCGCTCGGACAAATCGGCATCGCATTCGTTCCCATCGCTGCACCCCCTTCTACAGGGAGCTTCTCCGCACGCCATCCTGGCAGTCTTGTGTGCACATCTCCCATGGCGGAAAACCCGAGCGCTACAGGTACTGCCCTCCTCACGAGCATAGAGCTTCATTTTCGTGCAGAGGGGACACCTGCCGGGTGATGGAGAAATATCTGTGCGTTCGATACCACCTGAAAACGGGGTCGGTTTTTTTGGAGGAGGAAAGGAAGGACTCAAACGGCCTTGTTGTCGAGAGTATTGTTGTGCTCCACGATGATTTCGGCGATGGCAGGGAATGGCGAGTTCCACCATCGGACAGCGTCATATACAGGGCTGTTGGGGACTTCATTTGCCGCCCAAATGCACCGTCTATCCTGGCGCCTTCCACGAAACAATCCGCGAATCAGAGAGTGGTACCTCAAAGAGAGAAGTCCGCAACGAAGTAAATCCAGAGCCGAACCCATCCATGAAGACGACCGAGAACCGGGTTGTCACAACCTGTCCGACTCAGACGAGGTCATGGACGTTCCGAGGTCGTCCTGGAGATCAGGCAAGTCTCAAGGACGTCAGTGGAGGGGGAGTCATATTCAGCACGAGAACCGCAGTTCGATCTATTCTAGAATTGC
>CM060734.1:26228531-26284723 GCA_030704615.1 Takakia lepidozioides
GCCTGTCACAGCACCGGCACAGCCCATCACGCCCAAAGGCCAGGAACAGCCCGTCCAGGCCCGTCACAGCCCCAAAGGCCTCAGGGGCACAGCCTTTGTCACAGCCCCGCACAGGCCCCACAGGGCACATGGCAGAAAGCCTTGTCACAGCCCATCACAGCCTCAAAGGCCTCAGGCACGGCTGTCACAAGGGCCCCTCACAGCCCATCACAGCCCCAAAGGCCATGGGCACAGCCCGTCACAGCCCCACAGGGCCTCAGGGCGGGGCACAGTCTGTCACAGACCCGCCGACCACAGCCCGTCACAGCCCCAAAAAGGCCACTGGGCACAAGCCTGTCACAGCCTGACACAGCCCGTCACAGCCCCACAGGGCACAGGGCACAGCCTGTACAGGCCCATCACAGCCTTTATCACAGCTTGCCACAGCCCGCACAGCCCGTCACAGCTCGCCACAGCCTGACACAGCCCGTCACAGCTGCCACAGCCTGTCACAGCCCACACATGGCCGCTCTGGCAGTTTAGCCATTTCTCAAAGGGGTTTAGCCACGCCAAGCTAGGGTTTGTGTCTCTTGGACTCTAGGCTTCTTTCCACCGAGCTATGGTGGCTGTGAGGAAATCAGCAGGTATCCTTGCTCTTTCGGCTCCCACACACCACCATAGTAGCCCTAAGCCATGAGGTGGTGCCACAAACCAAGCCTTCTTTCTCACTTAGCCTACCCAAACACGCCACTAAAACAATGGCAAACAACCAAGCCCTGCTGGTTCCCAGCCCTTGTGAGCACTCATTCAGCACTCTCCTTGGCCATAGCATCTGTCTTAGAACCTCTTCCAGCCCCCTAACCTGCTGCTTCAAGAGTTGCGCTCCCTTCAAGCTTGAACTTGAAACCCCAACTCACATAGGCCCTACAAGTGCTTTTCTTTCACTCCAAGTGGAAACCAGCCCTAGACCTTCCGTTCTAGCTCTCTAAAGCTTGAAAACAAGAGCCTCAATGGGCTGAGGCATGCTCCACACATGCCCCACTCTCACCATAAAAGAATCAAGCTCCTTTGCTTCATTTCTTGCACCCACAAAACCGAAAATACAACTTCAGCATGCTGAAAGCATGCTCCACATGCCCTACAGGGAAACCAGCCCCTTCCTTCCTTTCTTGCACTCCCATACCTGAAGTGCAAGCCTTCACCAGGCTGATAGCATGCTCCACACATGCATTGCCCTCACATAAGGGAAGTCAGCCCTTCCCTCTTCCTTGCTTGCCCTCCAAGCTTGAAGATGGAAGCTTCAATGAGCTGAATACATGCTCCACACATGCAACCTCTTCACACAAGAGATATCAGCCCCCTATCTTGGCTCCTTGGCTCCTTGATGCTCTCTAAGACAAGACTAAGCACTCCATAGCCTTTGCCAAGCTCCTGAAACCCTAAGGCTTACTACTTTTCCACAAGCACACTTTCTGTGTGTGGCAAGAGCTCTTCTTCCAGCCACAAGAACACTTCTCTTGTGGTGCAAGAGCTTTCTGCAAGCTCTGTAACCCTAGGTGCCAATTCCATGGCCTTTGCAGCACCTTAGCTCCTGTTCCAGCCCTGCTCTCGCCATGACAAGAGCCCCTCTCAATGCTGAAGCTCGAATGAAACCCAATCTCACCATCTCCACAAAGTGCACTGATGCCCCAAGCCAAATCAGCCCTTTCGCTTGGTCTTGCAATCCTTCACACAATGACAGCTCGCATTCCCAAGTCCAGTTCTCAGCTTTGCCACCAAAGCCACTATAACCTGCTCTTGACTGGTCCTCTTCCAATCGTGCTTGCTCATGCATGTACACAATCTGACATCAAGGTGCTCTGGAATTACCTACAGTATGGTGCTTTCATCTCTGAAGCTGAAGATCGAATGCCAAGGTTTACCACCTCGTAACCCACATCGCCTTCGCTTCTAACAACCAAGAGCTCCACGGTGCTCCTTGCATAACAACTTGGTTTCTCTCATTCTCAAGCAAAACCACAAGTGCTACAACTAACTCGATACTAGCACTCATAGATACAGCTCATCTTTCTCGAGTGATAAAGAGGAAGAATACAAGCACAAGCTCATGCGAGCTCACAAAGCTGAAGCATAAACTCATGCATATATAACCTCATCACTCAAATACAAGTCAAACCAAGTGCACCCCACGCCATGGGGAATCCACACTACGGCGCCATAGCTAGGCGCGGTGAGGCTCAACTCGAGAAAGATGAGCCTCCCGCGCTTGCCGTGAAGATAACCACTCCAGGGCCTAAATCTGCCTTGACCCCTGGATTGACACTTGGGCCAATCCCAAATGTCAATATGTAAAAGCTAGCTATTTCCTAGCTAGTTTCACACTAGTGGTAAAATAACTTGACAAACCCTTTAACATATTGATATATGTGGATATGATATTAAGGGTGACTGAGGCTTGCACACTAGAGAACAAATTGATATATGTGTATATGATATTACGGGTGACTGCTTGCACACTAGAGAAGCAGCGGATCAGCCTATATAAAGGGAAAGCAGTTAAGATTCTAGAGAACTGGTAAAGTGAAAAGCCTTGAGTTCAAGATGAGGATAGATCAATACGATTGATATGATGATGTGATGGATTTCATGATTGATTGATGATAGATACAAGCAATAGAACCTCCCGGGTAGTTCGAGAAACCACTTCTTGAAGCGAGCTTTCAGTTTCTAGTTAGACTAGACTAGTTTTACCTAGAGAGGATTGTTATACTTTTTAAACAATCATTCATGGTTACGGTGCCCCATGACGTAACGAATCGATCATTTGGTTCCACATCTTTCTGTACGATGCCCCAGATGGTAACCTTTGTCACACTTCATCTGGGATTTTGGCGTAGGACAGAATGCAGCCACATGACCTTACCACTGGTATGGGTTACACATCTGTGTCACACTAGCTGTGGGCCTACTCCTAGAACTTTGCTGCCCTCTTATCAAAGTACTTGTGTAGTGTTAGATAGAGTGCATCTATGTGTCACCTGGAATTACCATCGATACCTCTTCAACATCTTCTCCATCCAACGGTTTTAAAGTCGTCTCGCCAATTTTCCACAATCCTCTCTCGATTTGGATGGCAGTTCCTACTGCTTCAGCCACAGTCTGAAATCTAGTTCCTAGCATAAGATTCATTATCTCATGACTAAGACCTCCAATGAGCCTATGGCATTGTTCAATGTCAAGGACTTAACCTTTGGTAAACAGTCAATTAAAGCTATCGAAGTACACTTGAACCCACTACTGTAGTTATTGTTTCACTTCATCCATCTTCATCTTTAATTTGGCTATATCCACATGCCGAAATTTTGCTATCATTGCATCCTGTAGAGCCCGCCAATCCAGTGGTTTTGCATTCTGGGTACGTTGCCAGTCATCTGCTTTACCCTTTAGATTCAACCTTGCCACCTTTGCCAAAACTCTAACATCTCCTGCCATTTGTAGTTTTTCTATCCAATCAGTAACATCTTCAGACTCCCTTCCAAAGAATGGAGCTTCCACACCTGATGGACTAGCCAGTTCAACTTCAGCGTTTATATTTCAAGAAATATAGTATTTAAAGATACACATTCTCATTGCTAGTATCCGATATCCAAGAACCACCTTGCAAAGCCTCTTCCCTCGCATTCACTGTTATCCTTCTTGATATAGAAGTCACCATGACCCACGAATGGGACACTCTGACCCACAATACTATCAATAATCTGTTCCCAGCATAGATCACCCGTGTACACACATCACCATTGTGAACCTGTCCCCTTGGTAAGAAAAATGCTGGCCTAGGAAAAATACGGAGGGCTTATCGAAAGGACGAGTTGACGAAGTCCGTGATGCAGGACTTCAGGGAAGGGGCTACGCCGTTACATTCCGACTCTATGTTAACTTGCAGATCTCTCAAGCTCTATGGATTCATCAGCCACTCAAAGCATGTCCAGTTGCCCATCAGTACATACTCGAACCAAGGCCAAGACGACACTCACACAAAGCTTACATATCATGAAATATACAGATTTCCACTTCTCCCTCTTTCAGTTGACATGTCTACTGTCATACTGCCCGCAGGCTTTTCGACTTCACTCACACTTAATACATACTCACGATTCCTACTTACAGGTTTACACACACATTTCTGTGAATCTACTGTCATACTGCCCGCAGGCTTTTCGACTTCACTCACACTTAATACATACTCACGATTCCTACTTACAGGTTTACACACACATTTCTGTGAATCAATACTACTGCGGTCTCCCCGCCACACTCAACCATGCTAGTTCATGGTTTCAAGCATCTCCAGAGCTACAGCTCCTGCTCGCTTCTCACTGCCTAGAAACTGCCTTGCACCCAATGCTCTCTTCCAAGGTGCCTTTCCCAACTAAAATTTTTGGCCAGATTGGGGAGATGGTCACATAACCACGGATTTCCTACTTGCGTTAGATGAAAGGCCTATTACTGTTGGCTTGTCTAACAACCGGGGACTGGACCTTTCCTTGACAATAAACAGCGATCGCTTACTAAGGGAATATCCAACCTCCTGCCCTAATAGTGGTCAACTCCACTGGTTTCTTCACCTACAGCTGACTTTCACCCATGATCAAGACTACAATACCCCAATTGTTGAGATTCCAAGCTAAAATACATCCAACACAAAAAGGTAGGGAGGCCTTTATTAGAAAGTTGCAAGTCATTGATCTCAAGGGGGGATTCTTGCGGAGGCCAACTCCTGTCACATCCCTTTACTGGCCCGGACACCCCTGCCAAAGGGGATCACATGGGAGGCCAGTATCCTGTCCATACCATCACCTTGGTGGGCCTGGACAGCCTGCCAGGGGCACGGATGGCGGGCTTGCTGCTGCCGTGTTCACACACCACCCCACATCAACATCCGTAGCAAAGGCTTAGCCATATGAAGGATGCTGAGGAAGCGACGGTACAGGGAGGGTGGGACACAGCTAGGGCATCCATTGCAACCCACCCCACACGGGGGAGGAGGGACATGGCACCGGCCAAACCTGACTACCGACAAGCTAGTGACATGGACACAGACCCTAAACAGGACCTGAGGAAGATGTGATAGGAAGGTATGCTTGTAGAGAAACCTGGTGTCTTTTGTTTGCCATCATTCCTTTGCTCGATATGGCCTCAGTCTCTCCCTTCAGGTTCTATTCCAGCCAGCATAACTAGCCTCATGATTCTGCACCTTACCTTAAGATCTGCGCTAGTAGGTGCAGCACAATAGATTGACAAATATACTTTACAAACTTATAAAACCACATGCTGACAGCACACAACCGAACGAAGCCCAAGTACTATGCAATAACGCTACTTGTCAAATCCACGCCAAGGAACCACGATCATTTGCTGGTTGTGGTCGCCCTCGTGTTGGTGTCGGAGGCCTTTGCACGTTCAGTTCCTGCATTATTGACACACTTGTAAACAACCACAAACCGGCAGTAGTAAACAAGCAAGTAAGCAAGCTAAGAAGAAACAAAGTACCTGCATCCACGTGTCCTCAAGATGGCGTTCTGGTGATGACTCAGGAGAGGTGATGGCAGGTGGGATCGGATGGATCAGTTTGGGCACCACCACCAGGTCCCTTCCTAGAACCAGAATTGCTCCTGCATTATTAGCAGTACCTACACCCAGCCCAGTCCTCGATCTCTATAACTCTCCGATAATCATGTCAACCTGTCATTGCAATTTTTTTAAACACATACCACCTCTACTTTCGCTATTACCCAGACCACAAAGGACACAGTAAAGAGGCAAGCGTTCCATATAGCTCTCCTATGATGTGAACCCGTCATCTGAACTCTTTCAAACACATACCACCTACATTGGCCATTACCCAGATCACAAGGGACACAGTAAAGAGGCAATAGACTGGTACTTACCACAATAATTTGTGGCAGAAAACAAGGTGATCAGGTGACCTTGAGCAAAGCGTTCAAATCCATCCATCACGCATTCATGCGCCCTGACAATAAGCTGGAGATCATTGTTCTTACAGAACTCCATTACCCGGTCCGGCTGAAAGTCACAGAACAAGTGAATGAACACAGTCCCTTCCACCAAGTAGAGTCTTTGTGTATTTCAAAAGCAACACCAGAGAGCAAGGGCCAAAAAGAAAACGAAAACCCTGCCCAGGGGTTGGCGTAAGGAGTTGTTCTTCATAGAGAAGCCTAGTAAAGAGTTACCCCAAAAGTGACCAATCCTGGGCCTCGTGCATTTGGACGCAAGCCCTCGACACTGTCATTTTCTGTTGGATCTGACCTGCAAACAGCCCCAACATGTTCGGTGACAAATGAATCTCCCCTCCCACTCTAAAATGGGCGTCTCAGCATTTCATCCTCATATAACCTTAAATAGAAATTTAACAACAAATTACATTTCTCGAGTCCTAACACTTGCGCTAGCATGACCAGGACAAGAAGATCATACCAGAGAAGGTCCATTAGTACAACAGAACCCGCCTCCATGGTGATGGGACGTTGCAGTGCTTCAATCTGCTGTACATGATTGATTGACCTTCCGATTCCACCATGCATGCAGATAATTTTCCTCTCTATCAGGGCAGCAAGTGGCAACCAGTTAAACAACTGATTGATACGGTGCCATGCCCATATGCCATCCCGCTCCCCCTACATCCCACCCACCAAACCTCATGAGCACCCTATTGTGCTGTTTTGCTCTAGCACAGGACCTGGCAACCTTTGTTTACCAAACACCATAACCAATTTTACTTGACGGGCAAAACTATCATTCCAATTGTGGGACTTGCAAATAAAGACCTACTAAGAAAGCTGGTATGCTTGTATGTACGGTGAAGGAATTTTGAATATCTTAAAACTTCAAATGTGAAAAGGCTGTATGATATATAAAAGGATCACCACAAGCTGGACAACAGCTTAACAAAACATACACAAGCTCGCACTGCAATGAATGATATGCAGACCATGTGGTCCCCACACTTCCGGTTTTCACATCTGCACTTCCACAACAGAAGACGATGCGATACAGCAGGTAGCAGGTGCAATGCAGGAGATGCAAGAAGAGCACACGGGAGACACATACCCAATGCTGTCCAGCATGTTTCAGCGACAGCATATAGAATATTCCAACATGGATACGCTACAACAAGGTGGGCCCAGCCTTGTGCTTAATTATGCTTCAGCCTGACAAGCCCCACTCTACTGGGACAACAGGGGCCCCATTTTTCCATCCCCCAACCCTAAAGAACAATAACCCTCCATATCCACATGACATCTAGACAAGACACAATCGTGAAAACCCATACTACCTACATTGTCCACACAATGTGACACACACAAGTACACACCATGCGTTCAATGCACTCAATGCGAAACCCAAATAGGGCATTGATGTCTGCTGCTTCATGATTGCCACGTATCAGATGTACGTTTGTGGGGTATTCAATCTGCCAATGCAACAGACAAGTCTCAGCACATGTCTTGTGCATGCAAGGAAACATACCTCCAGAATTCATGCATAGGCATGTGTCCACATCCCTCCACTAGAATTCCCAGCACTAAATCCATTTCAGAAAAGGTACTATATTAGGAAGGTTCATACATAAACAACCATCCAACTTCAACTACAAACATTTGTACAGACATCCAAACTTCATACACATATCATCCATTTTATGTCAAAATTCCATTTAATTGTCAGGGGGGAGCGTTCTGAAATGTGATAGTAGACAACCTATGTAGGTGTGTCGAAGAAACTACCCAATAATCATCGATAAATTGGAAGGGAAACAAAGCACCTTGAAGGCGCTACAAAATGGTGCATGCTCACCTTGAGAGCAAGTAGTAGGGTTATCGTTTCTAAACTGTGTTGCCCTCGGTCAACATAGTCCCCAAGGAAAAGATAGTCGATATACCTGTAAACAGCAACCAATGTTAGGACCTGAAGCTTTTCAAACTAGTATCTCTGGTCAACTCCAACCAAGTGGTAAGACCACTAATAAAAGACAGCTTAACAAGAAATGACCTGAGTTATAAGTGAACCCCAATTCAATAGAAATTTTCCAATTACCAAAAAATATATATAGTCAGACATGCCAGCAAGCAGACCCGTGTAACATGATAATCATGTGATATGAATGCCATTACCCTGCCATGCCATTAATTCTTATGTGCAAGGAAGAACCCCTGTGACTACTAGTAGAAGCTTACGTGATGTCTCCTGCTGTTGAAGGCGAGCCATACTCATCAAATAAGCGCATGAGATCACCAAACTGTCCATGAAGGTCGCCAAAGATCTTGACAGGGGCTCTGATTTGTAAGACACTCGATTCTCGAGCAAACATGCGTTCAGCTGTGTCACAGAGTTCGGCAATTTCATTGCAATCCATGAAAAATTGCCGTTTCACTGGTGGTTTCCAGCCTCGCGGTTTCAGTAAGTGTGACAACACCTGCACACACCAAGGCCAGTAAATTCATAAGCCACTGCACCGTCCTAGCTTAACTTTTCCTGACTTTCCTGGTGTGAAAGAACAGCCAACACACCTTCTTCTGCACTCCGCTTATGGACATTTGACGGTCCAAAAGCCTTCTGGCTTGATTGGCACTATCTGGAGTTCCATAACTAACACGTCGTCCCTCATTCTCAAATTGGTCAATGGAAAGCTGCCTCACCAACCCTCCCAGGGCACCTCCAGACTCTGCAGCCACAACAACCTGCACTCATTCATAGCAAAGGAACAGCTTTAGGTTAGGAACAGCTTTAGGTTAGTAAAATTGGTATATCTCCAGTCAGAGAAGTTGATATGTCACTTCAAGAAGAGCGAACAGAATGGAACCATTTGCCACTGATGCTTACAGCTCTATGATGAAGCCTGACACCTGTTGGGGCAGCGTGATTCAACATGGCAGCACTAGATGCTCTGTTCAGAGCTGTCAGATTTCCACTAGGAGTAGCTTCAGCCCCACGATCTCTGTCAGGACTCTGCTTATCTACCTCCCCATTGGTCTCACGTTCAGCAGCTGCTTTAGCAGCAGCTACTGCCAAGGCTGCACTTATTGCTTCTGCCTCAGCTGCTGATGCCTCCACAAGTGACTCCACCCCTTTTCTTTCCGTCCTGCCACCAGGAACCCACAACAGCATGGCTTATTGCTACCCAGGCATAAGCAACTGCTCACACTTCTGTAAGATTGGTGGAGATGCAGCTGAACCATAATAAGGATCCACATTTCCACATACCGATGTCCATGAGAAACAGCATGTTCAGTGCTGATATCCATGGTTGTGTCACCATTGATCGGAGCAGCCACTGGCATGCCCATAACCACAGCTCCGTCCAATGGTGAAAGCTCTGCCAGAGCAGTCTTGAGGCGCCCATCCAAGACACCTGCCTTGCTCACCAGACTGTTGCTGCCTGCCGCTGAAGCTGGTGATGATGCAGCTGCAGCTGCAGCCTGCAATGCAGCCGTAGTAGTCTCTGCAGCTGCCAGGTCTTCGGCCACTAACAAGTCATCCAGCAACACTCCTGTCCCCCATTCATTCGACATATCAGTGTGCTGCCGCCACTTCACACGCAGCCCAACCACTTAAGTTAAGTATCGAATAAGTTGTCCGATGTGCTTTTAAAAACATGAAGAATCCAAAACTGTCCTGCGAAACGATTCTAGAAGTGAAAGGAACCAAAGATTGTATGGACATGGGGGAAAAAGACATCACAACATGACAAGTGAACAAAGGGACTCACCTCCTCTAAGCCCCCCATACATGAAGATGAGGTCACCTACAGCTGCTGCTGCATGGCGACACCGTCTGGTGAGCTCATTAGAAGCCTCTCCACCTGCTGCATCTGCACTGTACTTTCCAATGCGAGGGCTTGTCACCACAGCCTTTCTGTCGCACCACACCCCAGCAGCTGTATCCAGGACTGCATCAAAATAAAACCAGCCCTGACCGAGCATGTTTGAGGTAGATCATTGAGACAGTGATTATAGGCATACAGAATCATCATACCTCATGACAGTCACATACAGTTACCCCAAACTGATAGCAAAATGCCCCCAGTCTGCCACTGTTCATGTAAGATACAACCGGCACGCAAATCAAAGCATGTCTTTCATGGAAGAGCTGTATAGACAGACCAGAGCAGCGAGACCCAATCAACAGCAAAATGTACCTGCAACACTAGAGGCATCTTCAACCATCCGGCCGCCTCCAAGAGCTCCCCCTGAAACATGTAGCCGTGCATTCACAAACACCTGCAATTCAAAGAACACAAACAACAGATGCCCACTTAGGTAAAAAGAGTGTCACACCAAAAAGAATAGAACATCTTGTAGAACATTTTCAGGACAAGAACAACATACAGAAGTCACTAAGAAAGGTGCTCACCGCTGCGTGCTGATATCGTGGAGAAGGCGAGATGCCTGGAGCGATTGCCCACTCCCACCTTCCATCTCGATGCTTTGCAAGCCCGTATGCACTATCAAGCGGCTACCACCAGACAACCCAACATAAGTTTGCTGCAGTCCCCTCTACGCATGTTTTTCTATATATTAACTGCATGCAAAGTTTTCAAGAGATTCATGCAGCATCAGGAGGATGCCCTGTGTGGATGTAGCGCAGCTGACACTTGTGGAGTAGGCCAAAGTCTATGACCACACATTAGCACTTTACCACACCAAATTTGGGTTTTAAGACCCTGATGTCTACACAGCTGCAAGCATAACAAACCGAAATAACCAGGGAAAACTCGACAAGGTTTGTATACAGTGCACCAATCAAAACCTGCCTACAACTTCAGTCACAGCTACAGATAGGATACATCGCAGCGGGAAATAAGAATGATAATAGGCCACCCATCCCTAACAAATGGTTGCTTGGAGTGAATACCATAATGGCCATTCTGCTGTTGAATTCATCATTCTAAGATGCTCCAGCATAGTCAAAAGAACTAAAAGAAGGGTTCAACAAGGGACACAACATTCTGTCCAAACCAGCTTGTGATGCTCAGAGAGTAAAAGAGAGAGATAATATTACACATGGACCAGTTCCTCTGGCCAACAGTTGTCATGTGCCAGGAGACATCATTCCACAATTAATCTCCAGGGTTTTCACCCACCATGGTAGGAATGTCAAGCCCTGGGTCGCAGCCAACAATGACTTAGGCGCAGGATTGGTTGAAGGGAGCCAATCAATGGAGGGGCAGAAAGGGGTGGGTAGGCAATTATTCACTGGTACCATGAATAATTGCCAAGTCTGTTCAGATTCTCCAAACGGGAGAACTAGTTATTGCAGACAGCTTTACATAGTATGGACATTACACAAACTCCTCAAACTGGAGATGGTTCGAGTTACTGAGATATACCACACTGCTGGTGTCTCTCCCACCACAAAGAAGTAGCAGACCATCTGATCGAGCACAAGCTGTCGCATACCTGTAGACAAGTCGTGCATGAGTCTTACTCTACAGTAGGTATCAAGACAACCCAGAAAAACCACTCTAAGCATGAACTTTTGGCAGCTATGCTGCTCCCTGTGCATGTTTACATGCTACATGGATGAAACAACTACCCAAACATGGATAGTTAATCAGACCCCACAACCAACAGACTGAAACTGAGTGAGTTACAGCCACCCCAGACATACTACATTACTGTTGGAATTGCCAAAATATTATAAGTAATTCATGCTATGGACATACAACAGATAACCAACCCTCAATTAAAACGATCAACCTTTCAAAGGCAACAACATAAGGTAATGCTTAAACATGAAGCTTCCTTGACACCACACATACATGCAAGGGGGGGGACCATCTCCTTCAGGCTCCAGCTTTCGCCATTCATAGGGTTTGGCTGCTGTATCCAGAGCCCACACATCTGCAAGTGGGCGCTTGCCTGCCATGATTCATACCATGTCAGCGCTCACTCATCAACTCAGCAAGCTTCTATGAAATAGCATGAGCAGACAAATCTGCAAAGGACACTTGCCAGCCACAACTCATGTATTGATGTTTACAAAAGCAAACATCCTCCAAGGAATGGGTGACTCACCATCATTACCACTAATAGATAAGAGAAAGCGCTGCCCCACCAAGGACATTACATGCCCATACCGAGGCCCTGGCCCTGGCCCTTGCACTACCACCCTGCACCCTCACCCTGCTCAGCAACCTCTGTATACACCTGCATGTAGTGACGAAGGAAGAGCATGATCAGCAACTTGAGTAGGGAGGCTTGAGTGGGGAGAGCTGAAACCAACCTGTGCCACCTTGGCTTGGCCTGAGTAAGATCCAGGACATGGAGATCATCAGTTGAAAGACCTGCTGGTCCTATCCCCCCCTGTCAGTCACACCATTGTACATCAGAAAAAGCGACAAAGCAGGTTGCCATCCAAGCTCTCCAGGTAACATGTACATCTGCATCCACCCTGCTCTGCCACATATTGGAAGCGGTGCTGTAGTAAACCGTGATGATGAAAACCAAAAGTAACATACCTGAATCACGACCATAGTGCCCACAGCTGTGGCGGCATGTGCTGCACGTGGAGAGGGTGGATCCCCAACAGGAGTGAGTCTGCATAAACAAGTTAAAAGCACTTGTTTGATCATGGGGTCACACACCTAATGCCGACATGATGCAAGTCAACCTTCCTGGCCATACCAAGCCCATCCAACATCAAAAGAACCTCTGAAACCGAACACATACCAGATTGCTGACGTGGCCCTCTGATGTCTAAAATTAAAAAACTTACTACTAATATCAGTAGCCAGATCTGCCTGAAAGAGATGCTGGGATTGACTAGAAATCCAGTGGAAACAATTTCTCTCGGGTACTGATTAGGGCAGAGATGAGGCCAGCAATTTCACTAGGGGAGTGTGGATATGGCTGTTGTCTTATGTGGCTCTTGGAACCTGCAGTCTCCTATTGTGTCTTCCACGTAAACAACTTTTGATTTTTTCTTGAAGTGCCATTTACACACAACTACAGTACTAGCTACTGTAAATATAGTACTGAGTGCTCTAGGTGTTTACTTCACATCTGTCACGCTGTCATGATCACGGATCAGGTTATGGTAGTTGTGTTGAGGGTGTTCTGAGGCAGCTACACTGGTTGTGGTTCAGAATAAGACCCATCACCACAGCAGAAGACCTTCAGCAAGCAAGCGACAGACAAGAGAAACCAAGAATAAAGAATAAAACAAGTGGAATGGCATATATGTAAATGAAAGTGTGCTAAATAGCTCCCCACTTTGATGAAGACACCTCAATCATCTCATACTGAAATGCCTTCAGGTAGTCTGACTGGTGATTACTCCATTCGTAGCAGAAATTAATAAGTTACAGGATAAGTGAGGTACCTTTTATATCTGCCACTATTCCTGTTATGGTTAACCACTGTAAATATCTGCCCCTAACCTTTGCCAGTTTGAGTTGACACTTTGGGTAACCTCAAGTTCCACAAAACAGTAGTGAACACCCGAGGAAGTACAATTCCAGTTGTTAGCTTTGTTGAGAGCAGAGCTCTTCTTTAAAGGCTGGGTCATTTTTATGCACCCCAAAAACTATTGAAGACAGAAACACACAAGCCTTCTACATGATGTCTAATGAATGCAGTTTATGAAGAAGAATATGGTGTGTCTTGGCAGTAACTCTTGCAAGTGCAGCACAAGAGCATGGAGGAACAAATGGAGGGTCTGGTAGGATCCCAAGTTCAGGAGTGACTACATAGAGGTTCGCTGGGAACGACGGCACAATTGGTCCACACAGGGATACTGAAGTGTTGTTTGAACAAACTATTAAACAAAAATATGTGTTATTGATCAAGAGAGTCAGCAATGCATATAGCAAGATTGCAACTTAGTTTAGAACACTCCCTTCCTTTCATTTCACCATCCAAACTCCTGACTAAATACCATTCCTACCAGCTTCAAAATGAGGAGATTTTGAATTAATTGATTACTCACCTCAATGCTTTTGTTCCTGCATTCTAGGTTTTTGGTCTGGAATTGCATTCTGGTCCAAAGGGTGAAGAAATCAAAGGTTTCAAGCTGGATGGGAGTTTCTCTCTAGAGATGTGCAAGGGGTCTTTTAAACTTGAGTGACTTCACGACTCCTTGAGAATCACCTAACACCGAAGTATGCGTTTGGATATCTGTGACTAAGACTCACAACTTGCGAACACAAGCTGATGGAGCTCTATAGAAATACATAAGCCCTCTGGACACAGATGCATCCTCCAGGATCACTGTAGACTTTATTCGTGGATGCAGCTGACTTTTCCTTTTCATAATAGACTCTGGCATTAAAGAAAGGATTGCATCCAATAAGAATCTTGGGCAAGAAATTTGATGAGATTCTGTCTGTGGGTTTATTGATACCTGAAGATTGTACTAACTTAAAGCATCAGTGATGTGCTCATGAAACCAACAGAAGGCTGAATGAAGGGTTTGCCATGCATACAATGTTTGCCTATGGTAGATGACATGACCCCTGTACTATGAATGGGGCTATAAAGGGTCTAGTCTCTGTAGTGTTTTAACAAGATATTGATTCCGTACATGTAAAGGGAGTGCCGACAGGCTCAGGTTTGAATTCCCTACAATGTATGTTACCTTCCTGAAATTTATGCACCTTGTTAGTACATGCTAGGTACGATATATGTACTCATGAGAGACGATGTTTGCTGTAGCCTTGCGCAAAACAAGAGGGAACAGACACCACCTTTGTGAAGGGCTCACTCAAGTAGAACTTACCTTGGTATAAACAATTGGTTCGGGCTTTCCAGATTTCCTCTAGAGATCCCTTCACACAAGCATAGATCTGCTGTGTGTGAGCTGCAATTAGACCCCACCAGGGCCAGGGCTTTAGGCTCAGCCTCAAGATTTTGAAAGTTGGTGAACAGAAGTGCAGGTACTATGTTCTTGATGTTCCTGAAGAGGGTTGCTCTCTGATGAGAAAGCCCCGCACATTGTATCAGAAAATGGATAGTCTTCAGGCTACCCGCACATCGAGCATTGACAATGACCCTTTCTTCTCTGCATCTGTTAAATGTTCACAGGTAGACTTGCCACCCTGAGTTTAAATTTCAGTTAAGTGCCGATGGTAGGTAGGCCCTTTAGATCATCCTTAAGATCCTCACCCATGTCACAAACGTAAAACAAGTTCAGGTAAGAATTTGAGCCTAACTTCGTTTTATTTGGACATTCTTCGTGCTTCCGACATGGCCTTAGACACTTCAGCCTCCAAGTCAGCTTCATCTAGCAGGGTCAGTCTTCCTGCCTCATATTCAGGCGCTTGAAAATCTCCTCTCTACATTTTTCCAATAGGAATTAGACTGTTTAACAGGATGGTCTTGCTTCCAAGAAATAGAGTCGATCATTCTAGGGTATCTGGTATTAGGTGCAATATAGCTGGACTGAGAGGTCAGGCATACCTACTACTGTAGATGATGGTACTTGAGAACTGTCATGGTAATGTAGTAAATCCACTAGTCTAATTGCGAATATCGGGTTAGAAATGCACAACTCCTGAGAAGAGCTGCTTTCGAGCACTGCAAGTATATAATTAGGTCTGCTCTAAGGGTTAAGTAGGTCGTTGATCCAAACAGGGAAAAAACTCGTACATCACAACAGGTGAACTCAAGGATGACTCCAAGATGAATTACCCTGATGTCCCCTGATTGTCAGATGTCTGAGGAGAAAGGTTGAACACTCACTCACAAGAGCCCTATAGATTTGAAAGATAGACAAGGAATCAGAAGGAATCTATGCGCCTCACCATGTTATCCACTACTGTTGTCTGAAGAACAAGCTCACAGAGCCATGTAGTGTTTCTAAATGTGAGAGAGTTGTACCAACTTTCTCACACAACACCCTAAAAAGGAACCCAAACTCCCGCATCAGAAATGGATCCCTATGCATTCATCCTAACCACCTAAGGCAGGTGACAGACATCTTCTTTACAATTCAAACCTGGAAGAAGGGTGGACTCCCTTCTCTCGAACTAGAACTAAGTGAAGGATGAGGTGACCACGAGGCCTACAGACTTCCAAGCATTGGGTAAAATGGTGACATGGGAGAACTGGAGGTGACTACAAGCATAGGCTCTCTCAAGGACTAACTTTTAAACAGATAAAACAGCAGGGAACCTACTCTCATGTGGTGACTGGGCGCGGGGTCAATGGCCACAAGGCTACGGCAAACAACGTCTTATGAGTACATTCTCATGTGGTGACACACATTCTTCATAATAAAAAATGTGAAACCTTGACCTAGCTGTAGATCGGGTCCTCTGCAAATACACAATCATAGTTGGAGGGAGGAAAGCATCGATGAACTATGAAATATGACTAAAACACAGCAGCATGCCATTCGGAATATTCTGAAAATTTGCACATCCAATGAAGGGAATACATAAGGTGTTTGCAAATCCAGGACAATCTAGATTTACAAATAAGTCAAGGCCATTAAACCTTGGCATCCACACTGGGATATAGAATAAAGCCAAACTAGCCTGTCAGAGAATGAAGACTTACAGGAAAGCAGAACAAACAAAAGACAAAAACAACAGGAAGAAGAGAAACTTGGCGGGTTGTGAGAGCCATGAAATGGTCAAGAAGGAAGGAACATCACATAAAATTCACAGAATGCTGGACTCATCCTGCTTCATCAGCACCCAAGCATAGGAACTCATAACAACATATTGGGAAATCTGGGTTGATTCCAAGATGCATTTCTGCACAGACCTTTCCCGTAGGATAGAGACAACAAAAATGAAAAGGAAAGACAATAATTATGGAAAAATAGACCAAAACATTCTGAAACAGCATCGGACTAACAAGAGCAAACGAGCAAGAAGACAACAAGCAATCAAATGAAGGCACATACATAAAAGGGACATCAACACATAGTATAAAATTTTCCATTTAGACTACAGAATAGCCTAGAAGAAAAAACTCAATGACTAGAATTATAAACAGAGTTAAAACAAAGTTTCTGGACGGCTGGGATTTCACACAGCTAACCTTGACCATTTGTTGGACTGTATGTCAAAGCAATGTACATCTGCAGTTGCCCCTGCCAATCCTGTACACACAATGCATTCCATCCATAGACAATGCTTGAAATAACCCAACTGGACAAGAAAATCGAGCCAATGTGGTACGCTGGTCCAGCACACACAAGGTTGACTTCTCTTGTTCTGACACCAAATGTATTCTTGCAAAGCCAGACGCGATTGTGGATCACAACCACTCTTTTCACATAGCATACATAGCAACAAGTATAGCCAAATAAATACATTTAGGGTCAACGCACATACTGATGCCAGCACCAGCAGAAGCCGCCTGTGGGCCGGCCGCACTAGAATTGCCCTCAAGTGCAGTTGCACCTCCAAAGAGAATAAGGCGAGGCCCAATGAAACCAGCAGTGCCTTCCTCGCCGACGGCTGCGACTGCTGTCAGCGTATGACCACACCGAGGCCCTGGACCATCCTCCTTCTTTTCACATATAGCATTCACGATTCTATAAGCCGGTGCTGGCCTGGGTCCCGGCGAATGTTGCTGCTGCTGAGGTGGCGGCAACGGCGGTGGTGATGGCACAGAATGCTGCTGTTTCTCAGCCTCCCCCCCCATACCTGCTGCGTCCACTTCCATAACCCTCCACACCCCCCAATTCTCTCAATTCGTTCCAGTCTACGGTGCATCATGCAGACCCATCAAGACGCGTCACGTAAATGCGTGCCTGACCGACCATCGAAGCCCACCAGCTCCTAATCTGCGAGAAACTTTCCACACATCGCTTGTCCGTTCTCCGCTGTTTCGCCTGCCCCGGTGTGCACCGCCATTTTCCCTCCGAGACTATCCCTAGGATTCACTTCTAGCAGGGACACCGCCCTTCACAGACCGAACAGGATCCTGGCCTGTGCTTGCTTTGCCATGGCACGCCCTACCCATGCATGCATGTGGTAATGGCTCATGCTTTCGGGAGGATCATTCGATTAATATTATATTAATTCAATATTTTTTCTTTTCCTTTTTTGGCGAAAAGGGTTTTCGTTTTTCACAGGAGCCATTCAACATATCACAGATGAATGGGTATAATGTTAGCTGCAATATTCTGTCAAAGAGTGCTTCGGCATTGCGGTCATGGGCTACAAAGTCTACTCACTGGCGTAGTGCATTTCCTTTGCCAAAAACCTTTCCCCACCTCATCTTTTCTGCATTGACAATTTCAATCTGATTGGTGCTTTCTATTGCCCTGCCAGGAGAGCATCTAGCCCCCTCATCCTGGAAGATCTAAACCAGATTTGAGTAAGAGCTTCTTAGTGCACGGATTCTTCATGTGCTTCAAGGAGAAAGACACTTCACGCCGCAAATGTCAAGGAAAGCTGCTTCGGAACACTGTTCCCCCATAGAGAGAGCAGGTGGACCCATAATGCTCTTTGCTCCCTTTGAGTTTGCAAGCTCAGATAGACATACGTAGGTAACAAGCGGCTAGTCGCGTATGGCTCCTCTTTGTGAATAGCAAATTCTACTTTCATCTATGATAAACTTAAAAATTCATCCATTTATTCTTCATAAATTGGTCAATAAGAGAGATGTTACTTGAGGCCCGAGGGAGGTGTTACCTGTGGCAGAGAAGTAGTTTTCAACAAAAGAGAGGAGGTGACACCTGGGGCAGGCAAAACAGGGCTGAGCGATTTTTGACACGGATGCGTGGTCTCCTCTTTAGAATAAAGAGGAGATGAAGTAAAATAAATCTGCGACTGCCAATATGTCGGCGATCGCATGTAATATATAAATACAAAAAATAGGTGCAACCGCCAAAAATTGACGGTCGCATTTAATTTTTTTTTAAACAAAAATAGGTGTGACCACCAGAAATTAGCAGTTGCGTGTACTTAAAAGAAGAAAAAATAATTCAACCGCCAAAAATTGGTGGTCGCATATGTCGCGCACCTCACTTTAGTAAACTCTCATTCGTGTCATAGTTACTCGCTTTGGTGCACCCGCCTAACTCCCAAACTTGTCGTTGGACCAATTTGGAGCTTCGGCTGCTCACCAGGACATACGTTCCCCCACACAGCCCTCGATTATGCAAATTGAGTGGAAATTCCTTTTAGTTGTAGGCAGTCCGGAATAGCTCTCCACATTTGGTCGATTCCTGGTTTGCTTGTTTGTTTTACTAGCTTTTGGTTGTTTAACGGACTTGCACCGTTCTCGGGGTTACTACTCCCTATATATACTTTTGTAGGTGTCGGCGGGGGTCTCACAAACAGCCAAGTCTTTTTTGGTGAACCACCACCGGTGAACCTCAACTCCCTGTGATGAGTCGTCGTGAGTCTTGGCCCACCCACCACGGCCCCAATGGCCCGTGGTGAGTCCTATGCCACCCCCACCAACGACCACCCCACTCGGAGCCCTCACCGCAACCCGATTGTAGAGCTCCACATAGTGAGCGCCTCCGCCATCTTGAGTGCCTTCGAGACTCAAGGGTCGTTCAACCCCCACTCCTCCTGCTGCCGTTACCCCCACCATAGGGACAGCCCCTCATGTGTCCCGACCCCCCTCCCCTCAAGGCAAACGGCTGTGATATACACCCCTACCAAGAAGGAGTCGATGTCCTCATTGACTTGTTCTTTTTTGTGGAAACTAACTTGTAAGTTGTGGCGTTCCACATCAAGAGTTTGTTCCCATGCCATGCCGTCCCATGACAAAGAACCAAACCCCCACTTGACTCTTACCCCCCACTAACTAGTTCGGCCGACTCCCCAAGTCACGGCCAAAGATGGAGCGTCTCAGACTCCACCCAATGCACTCTTCTCGACCCACTTCATGGCCGAGGTATGATCCTCCTTGAGGATCGAATCGCCTTACTGCAATAATAATTGTTTACGACCATTTGTGATGCCACTAGTGGCAGCTCTTTGAGCAAGGGTTCGCCTTGAACCCTTTTGACTAGGAAGCTGCTAACGTTGAACTCAACCTCAAACCAGCAGGTACCACTGCCAAGTTTGGGTCAACTCTGTCATCAACATTGGGAAGGTGACATGGCGCACAATTACGCACATGGTCCTTCCAAGCCATGTCATCCCGACCCTCCAAGATCAGGACTCTTGAGGCCAACACCTCTTGAACCCTCAGAATAACACGCCCTACAGTGACATCCAGGGTTGTAGGAGCAGTCTGCTGCAAATAAACATAGTCACTAGGGCTAAACCTCCGAACCCCGAGACGATATCCTCCACCACGTATAGTGGCATACCTCAACGTATCACGGTGTTGTGCAATGGCAAGGTTCTCAAAAGCCATGGGCATGACTTTCTTGAACAACTTTGCACGCTGATCACATGCACGTCCACACACGTCCGGATCGTCAAGATTAAGGACTTGAGCAGTGTCCCTACGAATGGCTGCAGGCAAATCCGGCTCTCGACCAAAGAGAAGGAAATATGGTGAGAAGGAGGCAAATGATGTTTGCTTGCTGAATCTATAGCCCATGGCTATCCAAGGTACCTGAAGATCCCAATCTCCTAGGTGTCCCTTCTGCAAGCCATACTTGCGCAAACCCTTCTTCACTGTCTGTACAACTTCTCTGCCAAGCCATCGACCTCAGGATGATCCCGAGAAGTGGTACGGTGGTCTATCAAGGCTTTATCACAAAGCCTAAAACCCCCCCAAGAACTCTCTCCCTTGGTCCGTGAATACCTCAGCTAGAGTACCGAATTGGCTAAGCACACGATCCAAGAATGCATACGCAGCTCCCTCACTAGCCTTATCAGGCAATGGAACCAATTCAATCCACTTGGAGAAGTGCTCCATCATCACCAACACATATTTGTGGTGGCGTATCGTCAGTGGCAACGGTCCTGCGAAGTCAAGACTTCACATGTAGCCCCCAATCCCATGATGGGTAAAGGATACAACTGTGGTGTAGGGGCGTTGAATGAAGCACGCACCCTGTCACACACCATGCACCTAGCCACGAGCTGATGTATCTCTGTATGCATACCACGCCACCAATACTGCCCCTGCAGTAGACTGCGAGTGCGTCGCACTCCAAAATGCCCCAACTCCTCATGGGCATGCCGCACTAACCGTGCACGCTGTGTTGGGTGAGGCACGATCCTCATCCGATCATCCTCCCACACTCGAAGTAGGTGTATCCCCTCCCACTTGAACCTCTTGGCTCGTTGCAGGATCCGATCCTTCTCCCTGGCAGTCACAATGGCTGTCGTGTCTCCCGTGCGGAGGTAGTCCAACATAGCCAAATCCTCATATATATCTTTGGCACCACCTGGCTCATCACTAGCCTCAGGGTCCTCAGACACTCCGTCTACAGTCGTCCCTGTTGTAAGTCCAACCTGACCTACCGATGCCAAGATACACAAAAATGCAGATGCGTGACATCCCGGCATCATCTCCTCGTCCGTCTCACCATGCCACCAAGCTCTAGTGTCATCCTACTGGCTCGTGCATGGATTGTGACTCGTCCTCGATTAACCGAACCTGGTCGATGCACAACCTGAAAGTCATACTTTTGGAGTATGAGTGCCCACTGTGCAAGCTTCCCCGTAAGCTTGTCTGACTCCATCAACCACTTGAGTGGCTGGTGATCCGTGACAAGGGTGAAGAGATTGGCATATAAATAGCACCTGAATTGTGCCACGGCCCACACTGCAACTAAGCACTCTCCCTCATATAAGCTATATTTAGTCTCTGCAGCGTTGTTCGAGTGGCTAGCATAAGCCACTACGAACTCTTTTCCCTCATCATCCACCTGTGTGAGCACCGCTCCAAGCCCCAACATGCTCCAATCCATATGCAGCTGAAAGGGACGCCCCTGATAGGTCGTCTGAAGATGGGCGTCGAGGTCAACCTCGCCTTGAGCTCATGAAAAGCTCGTTTCTGCTCATCTTCCCACTGCCACTCCTGGTCCACCTTGGTCAGCTTGGTTAGTGTCACGGACATAGCCCAGAGGAACTTACCAGGAATAAATACCAAAAGTTACCAAGTTACCATGTTACCGGAAGTTACCATGATTTACCGTGATTTACCATTATTTACCAAGTTACCGGGAGTTTATCAAATTACCAAGAGTAACTTGAGAAACTGCTCAGAAAGCTTCCTTTGGAAGAAACTTCTCCATCAAGATACCTTCTTTGTTTAAGGAAACTTCTCCATCAAGAAACCTTTGTTTAATCTTGGAAACTTCTCCAGCAAGAAACCTCCATAGATGAAGCTTCTTAGGGAAGCTTCTTAGTAGCCAGTATATATAAGAGGCGAGATTGGACACTCTTCAGTCTCGCCAACACCAGTTCAAGCTACTCTTATTTCCAGTTCCCAGTACTCTAGCCTAGTTTTCAGTATCTGGTACTTCAGTCTAGTTTCCAGCATTCCAGTATTCAAGTCGTGTTCCAATATATTGTACTCTTGTTCATTGTTATAAAGATCATCTTGGTTCATATTTACTCATCGTGCATACGGCCACGCCGACCTTGATTTCTTGTCTAGTCTTGTACCTCTAGTCTGATCTCTTGTTTGTGTTCAGTCATGTTCTCGTCCTTGATAGTTTGGCGAGACTGAAATTTGTTCCTTAGTTAGTTAAGATGAAAGGTACATTTGCGGAAACGGTCGTCACATTGCAGAGTCTTCAGCTCCAGATGCAAGAACTTCGTGCCTCTACTGCCCAACTACAAGCTGATCAGTCTCAAGATCTTAGCAACACTCTCAACAATTTGCAACAACAAATTTCAGAGTTGAATGAGTCGAACAATGGATCTTCAACCTGACGAGTCTCTACTACAACAAATCCTACTACCACGGTTCCTTAAAATCTTCAACAGATTACAAGAGAACCAAAGGTCAGCATGCCCGAAAAATTTGATGGGACGAGATCAAGATTTCGCGGTTTTGTTCAACAAGTACGATTGTTCCTATGACTACATCCACAACGCTACCCTGATGAAGGTATTCAAGTGCGATTCGTAGACACCCTTCTATCAGGCACTGCCCTATCTTGGTTTGCACCGCTATTAGAGAAAAATTCGTATTTACTATACAATTTTGAAGCATTCATATCCAAGTTCACTACAACATTTGGAGAGAATGATAGAGAGAGAGTTGCAGAGACAAAGATGCGAAATCTTCGACAAGGAGTACATCCAGCTTCCGTTTATGCTGCCGAATTTCGACAACTTGCGTGCGACCTCGACTGGAATGAGAAGAGTCTCATTAGTCATTTTCGATAAAGAAGATGTAAAAGATTTGCTGCTGACGATGCCAAACGTGAGTACACTGAGCGAATTCATCACCCAAGTCATTGCATGCGATAATCGTTTCTTCGAAAAACGTCAAGAGAAGCGATCTGGATGGTCGACGACGCACCATGCCGTTGCTACCACGGCACCAAACACAACGATCCATTAGACATCCAGTAATGATCGTATACAGATTGATACTATCTGATTCAAGCCATTGACGCCACAAGAAAAAACAAATACGGCGCTCAAATGGATTATGCCTTTATTGTGGAGAAGATGATCACATAGCATTAAACTGCCCCAACAAGAGAAGATTCAAAGCTCGGGGCACAACTCAAGTGTTCGATACGCGGAGGTCGGAAAACGAAGATGTCCAGTCACAGTAGGGACCATGCGGCTGAACACCCCAAATTCCTCACAAAAAAAATGTCTTTTTCTACCTCCAGACCCTGTACCTTGTTTCACAGTTCCAGTAAAGATCAGGATGCAAAATCGAGATATCTCTGTAGAAGCACTTTTGAACTCGGGTGCTTCAGCGTGTTTTATTGACAAAGACTTTGCAAAGCAATACAATTTAACGCTCGTAAGAAAGAAATTCTCGGCCCCTGTTGAAGTCATCGATGGACGACCGTTAGCATCAGGAAATATTGACCATGAAACTCGACCCCTTGAAGTGAAGCTTAAAAATCAAGGATCACAGATTGTTTTCAATGTCATCCAATCTCCTACGAATCCTGTGATCCTTGGACTTCCCTGGTTTATACTTCATAATCCTAACATCGACTGACGATCACGAAAATTTTTGGCAAGACAAAAATGCAAAAGTACCAAAGGTATACACCCCCTGTTTCTTGGAGCTAGAGCCTTCATGAGAGCTACGAAGAAAGACGCGACATTTGCACTTTATGCGACTCCGATCAAAACCACAACAGACCAAGGTACTTCGACATTACCCACTCAATATCAAGATTTCAAGGATGTCTTCGAGAAGAAAAATGCAGACATGTTGCCAGAACATCGACCTTATGATTGTGCAATTGAGTTGCAAGAAGGAGCTCAACCACCATTCGCCCCGATGTACAATTTATCTCAGACGGAGCTGGCTGCTTTACGCGAATACATTGATGAAAATTTGTCAAAGAATTTCATTCGACATTCGAAATCACCCGCGGGAGCACCTATCTTATTTGTGAAGAAGAATGACGGATCGTTACGCATGTGTGTGGACTATCGTGGGCTCAACAAAGTCACTATAAAAAATCGTTACCCACTACCGCTGATTTTCGGACTCCTCGAACAACTTGGACGAGCAAATTTTTTCACAAAGTTCGACTTGAAATGAACTTACAACCTTGTACGAATAAAAGAAGGAGACAAATGGAAAACTGCTTTTCGCACAAGGTACGGACATTTCGAATACAGTGTTATGCCTTTCGGTCTTACAAATGCTCCAGCAATTTTTCAACACATGATGAATGACATCTTTCGAGAATTTTTAGATGACTTTGTAGTCATCTATTTGGACGACATTTTGATATTTTCACAGAATGAAGAAGAACATGGTCGCTATGTACGCCTTGTCCTTGATAAATTGAGGGAAAAAAGACTATATGCCAAGTTGAAAAAATGTCTTTTCCACCAATCTGAAGTCGAATTTTTGGGCTACATTATTTCCGACAAATATGTCTTTATGGATCAGAAGAAAATACAAACCATCATCGAGTGGATTAAACCAACTTAGGTCCGAGATGTACAATGTTTTCTAGGATTTACAAATTTTTATAGAATCTTTATCAATGACTAATCCAAAATTGCTGCATCACTGACACAACTCACAGGAAAGGACAAATTTGTATGGGACGAGAAGGCTGACCAAGCATTTGAAAGGCTGAAGCAGACATTTATAACGACTCCAATACTGATACATGCAGACCCATCTAAACCATTCTTTTTGGAAGCAGATGCATCGGACTTTGTACTTAGCGCGGTACTCTCTCAATACGGTACAGATGGCCGACTTCACCCTGTTGGTTTTCGTTCTCGCAAATTTTCCGCTGCGGAGATCAATTATGAAATCCATGACAAAGAACTTCTAGCGATTATCGATGCTTTTGAGGAGTGGCGTCATCTATTGGAGGGAGTTAAACATCAGGTCACAGTCTATACCGATCACAAAAACCTCGAGTATTTTATGAGTGCTCGTGTTTTGAATCGACGTCAAGCAAGATGGAGTATGTCACTAGCAAGGTTTGATTTTGATATTACCTACCGTCCCGGACATCTTCAAGAAAAACCAGATGCTCTTTTTCGACGATCGTATCTTGTGTCAAAAGAAGGGGATGCAGCTTTTGACCAACAGAAATCCATCATCTTGAAACCAGCAAATCTCCAAGTGAATATGTTATCCATGTCCACCTATGACGATGTAGAGATCATAAAGGAGATTCAGGAAGCACTGAAGAGTGACCAATTTGCTACGACACTACGAAGTCAACTAAATCGACCTCAAGACAACCCACATGTTACAAACGACTTCGAATTCAAAGATGGCTTACTTTATTTCAAGGGACTTCTCTATGTACCTCCAGGACCTACACGATTTTGAATTCTTCAAACATGTCATGATCTTCCGGCTGCAGGATATTTCGGCTTCAACAAAACAATGGAATTGATATCCAGGGACTATTGGTGGCCGCAGATGTGGAAACTCGTGAAAGAATTTATAAAATCTTGCGACACATGTGCTAGAGCGAAGGAACCACGACATCGACCTTATGGCCTTCTTCAACCATTACCCATTCCCAAGGGTCCATGGTCGTCCGTGTCTATGGACGGACCTTCCAATTTCCAAGACCACTGATTCAATCCTTGTTATTGTATATCGTTTTACGAAGATGACACATTTCATTCCATGTAATAAGACGGTTACCGGCGAGGAAACTGCAAGACTCTTCTTCAATAATATCTACCGCATTCATGGACTCCCGAAGGACATCGTATCTGATCGAGGACCACAACTCATGTCAAATTTTTGAAGGGGATTATTTCACATATTGGATACTAAGATCAACCTCTCTACAGCTAATCATCCACAGACTGATGGTCAAACCGAACGCGTAAACCAGATTTTGGAGCAGTATCTTCACTGTACGATAAATTATCACCAAGATAATTGGACGGACCTTCTGTCATTGGCTGAGTTTGCCTAAAACAACACTATACATTCTTCGACCAAACAAACTCCATTTTTCTCCAATTATGGTCATCATCCTCGAGCAAACCTTTTCCACATGAAAACTATTGGAAGCCCTGCTGTAGAAAACCTTGCTACTCATCTTGCTACGATTCACAAAGAACTTACATTCCACCTCGCAGAAGCTCAAAAACAATACAATGAGTATGCAGATCAACGTCGCCAACTCCAACCCCAGTTCAAGGTTGGAGATCGTGTGTGGCTTCTTCGACGGGATATACAAACCTCGCGACCATCAAGGAAGTTGGATTATCAATGCCTGGGACCATTCAAAATTATTCGACAAATACATCCGGTGAGTTTTCGGCTTGAACTCCCACGAAGGATGCGCATCCATCCAGTCTTTCATGTTTCATTATTGGAGTTGTATCATCTATCGAATATTCCAGGGAGAGTTTCCGTACCACCTCCACCAGTCGAAGTCAATCATGTCGCGACCCTTTGCCTTGAGGGCAGGGGGTTGGGACACATGAGGGGCTGCCCCTGTGGTGGGGGCAGCGGCAGCGATAGGTATGGGGGGCTGAAGCACCCTTGAGTGCCCAAGGCACTCAGGGAAGCGGAGGCGCTCACTAGGTGGAGCCCCGCACATCGGGTTGCGGTGGGGGTGGCTCCACAAGGGGTGGTGGTAGCTTAGCGGGACTTAGTGGGGGTGGCATAGGACTCACCATGGGGACGGAGACCTCGTGGTGGGAGTCGTGGGGAGTCTTGGGACTCATCACGGTCCATAGGGGCCGTGGTGAGTGGGCCAAGATTCACCGCGACTCATCACCGGAAGTCGAGGGTTTTCGTAGTGGTTCGCCATAAAATGGCATGGCTGGTTGTGAAACCCCCGCGGACAGCTACAGAAGTATATATAGGGAGTAGTAACCCCGAGAACGGTGCAAGCCTGTTGGTGACCAAAAACTAGTGAGTAAGCGAGCGAGCCGGAAAGCGACCAAAGAGTGGGGAGCTGTTCCGGACTGCCAACTACCAAAGGGAATTCCCGTTGGTTCCAAATCGGTGGAGGGTTCTTTGGGAGAACAAAGGGGGACCGTTATGCCCCGGTGAGCAGCCGAAGCTCCAAGTTGGCCCGGCGGCGAGGTTGGGAGTCAGGCGCGCGCATCAAAGCGAGTAACTATGACTTGAGGGGGAGCTTACCGAAGTGAGGTGCGCGACACTTGGTATCAGAGCTTAGAGTTCAGTACGTGATCGTCCTTGGGATTGGCCTCATCATAGGGTCGGGCAAGCCAAAGCGAAAGCGGAACGGCCCAAAAGATGATGATCCTGGTGAGCCCGATGGGGGCGACGTGTCACCGAGGCGGCCGTTTGAGGAAGCGATGCATGTCTCCAAAAACGAGGCCGCTCAAGAGCGGGAGGAATCTGAGGAGTCGGAGCCCGAGGAATCCCTGAGAGCTCCGACCGACCAACAGATGCCTCCCATGCCGGCAGCCTTTTGGGAAGGGTTGTTGGCGCAATTTGGCGGGACGTTGAAAGACGTGTTGAAGGCGGCTAATGCCACTTCCACTAAGGCAAAATTTAAGGTGAAGCCTAAGGAACCCGGTACCTTCGAGGGTGTCCGAAATCGGAAGGCACTCAACACCTGGCTCTTGGAGCTAGAGCAGTACTTCCGGGCGGCCAAGTTGAGTGACGAGGACCGGGTGGAAGTGGCTCCCACCTATTTGAGGGGCTATGCTCAACAATGGTGGCAGAAACGCCTTCACGACCAAGGTCCAGGCCCGAAAACCTTGAACTGGAGTGGGTTCAAGGAATTGATGAAGAGACAGTTTGTGCCCCTCAACGCGTCCTGGCTTGCCCGGGACAAGATGAGGAATTTGAAGCAAACAGATGACATTCGGGGGTGTGTCCAGGCTTTCAATGTGCTGTTGCTCGAAGTCGCGGACATGGCAAAATCAGAAATGGTCTTCAACTTTGTGGCGGGACTGGCCCCATGGGCCAGGCGGAAGTTGGAGGAGAAGCCACCCAAGACTTTGAACGAGGCAATTGAGAGGGCTGAATGTTTCTCGGGTGTCCCTAGGGGTGAGAGACAAGGCCGTACGGAGCTGAACCACAAGAAGACCCGGCGGGAAGGTGACTCCTTCCGACCGGAAAAGAAGTGGGATAGGCCACGCGGTGACAATGGCACGTGGAAATCGAAGGGAGGGCCTTCACACGTCAATGCGGCACCCGGTGCTTTGAAAGAAAAAGCGGGTGAAGCGGCTTATGGCGGATAGAAGGCGACCTTTGATGGAGTGTGTTTCAATTGCGGGGAGCCCGGGCACATGGCCAAGAAGTGCACGAAACCTCGACAATTGAACATGACTCGGGCAACCACGGAGCTGTCGGAAGATACCATCAGTTGCTTGGTGGAAGCGGTGGTCGCCAGGACTTGCAAGGTAGGCAACTATTCTTGTGAGTTGTATCAGGAAACTGGCGCCCTGCATAAAGGGAGTCAGTTATTGTTCGTGGATGGGATAATATCCGGAACTAACGTGTCGTTGTTGGTGGACACAGGAGCGTCGCACTCCTTCATGACGCCGGCGGCGGCGCGAAAGTTGGGACTCCCGACAAGTGACGTGGGGGCCTCTATTGAGGTGCGTTGTGCCAAAGGAGAACCACAGTTGGCGACAAGGTTGGCGTTTGATGTTCCTCTTCAACTGGGGAGTTGGGAGGGACGTGAGAACTTCACCATCTGCGAGATCGATGGAGTGGATCTCATTTTGGGGATGACCTTTTTGAGCAAATCCGGAGTGGTCATAGATGGCCGCAAGAGAGTAGTCACGCTGCCATGTGGGAATGGTGGCGAGGTCTTACGAGTGTCGGAAACGCCCAAATCCGTGGGAGGGCGAATAAACCTTCTGCCAGCAAGGGAGTGGGCCGTGGAGGAGGCACACGAGCCCCAGTTTTTGCTTTACATTAGAGAAGTGAAGGGAGAAGGCGATGGGGAGCTGAGCCTAGATTGGATCAAGGGGATTTTGGAGAAATACCAGGATGTGATGCCGGAGGATTTACCAAGCGGCTTGCCACCGCGAAGAGGAGTTGACCACAAGATTGAGGTGATACCGGGATCGGAACTGCCTGCCAAGGCACCCTACCGGTTGAGCCACAGAGAGTTGGCCGAGCTGAAGACTTAGCTCAAAGATCTAATGTCAAAGGGGTACATCCGGCCGAGTAAGTCACCTTACGGAGCCCCGGTACTATTCGCAGACAAGAAGGATGGGACGCTACGGATGTGTGTCGATTACAGGGCTTTGAATAAGGTGATTATCAAAAACCGGTATCCTTTGCCAAGGATCGACGACCTTTTCGATCGGTTGGCAAGAGCGAAGTATTTCAGCCGGATCGATCTGCGCTCCGGCTATCATCAAATTCGAGTGGCGGAAGGAGATGAGGAGAAGACCGCGTGCAGGACAAGGTATGGTTCATATGAGTTCTTGGTGATGCCTTTTGGGCTCACCAATGCACCCGCAACCTTTAGTACGCTGATGAATAGCCTTTTCCAGGAGTGGTTGGATGACTTTGTGATCGTGTACATCGACGACATCTTGGTGTATTCGAAAACAAAGGAGGAGCACCTGGAGCACCTCAAAAGGGTGTTCCAGAAATTGTGGGAATGGAAGCTGTATGCCAAAGCTTCAAAGTGCGAATTCGGGGTCACAAAAGTACACTCACTCCATAAGGGACTGCCATACCGGGGGCTGGTTGGTGGGATCCCTCTCTCTCCCTCCCTCCTTGGAATTGGAGTTCCTGGGGCATGTGATTACACAGGATGGGATCAAAATGGATGACAGAAAGGTGAGGGCGATCTTGGACTGGGAGCCTCCGACATCGGTCCCGGGAGTGCGGTCCTTCCTAGGACTCGCCTCCTATTACCGGAAGTATGTGAGAAATTTCGCCAAGATCGTGGGGCCGTTGTCAGACCTTCTGTGTAAATCCAAAGTCTGGGTATGGAACACATTTTGTGGCCAAGCTTTTGCTGAATTGAAGCAGCGAATGGCGGAAGCTCCAGTCTTGAAAATCCCGGAGTTCGATCGTCCATTTGAGATTCATACAGATGCGTCGGACTTCGCGATTGGGGGTGTACTTATGCAAGATGGACGTCCAGTGGCTTACAAAAGTAAGAAACTGAATGAAGTGGAGCGACGGTGGCCGACGCACGAAAAAGAGATGAAGGCGGTGGTGCATTGTCTTGAGCTTTGGCGCCACTATGTTGGTTCCAACCCAGTGAAGGTGTTCATGGACAATGTCACAGTGAAGTATTTTGCCACGCAACCCAAGTTGTCCCCAAAACAACTTAGGTGGCAAGATACTTTGGCGGTGTTCGACGTGGATATCCAGTACAAACCAGGACGGGACAATGTGGTGGCCGATGCTTTAAGTAGAAAGCATCAGCTCATGTTGGTGTATAGGGGCGAGACGGCGCTCCAAAGGAAGATCCGGAAGGCTTGCCGGAAGGATGAGCTAGCGAAGTCCGTGATGCAAGACTTGAGGATGGGGGTTAAATCGCAGTTCCATTTGCAAAATGGACTGCTCCGGTATAAGCAAAAGCATCTCTATGTGCCGAAGGGAGGGATCAGAGATAGTCTCTTGAGAGAATGCCATGATGGCCCGTTTGCGGGCCACGGCGGAGCCAAGCGCACCGTGGCACTCTTGAAGAAAGAGTATTTCTGGCCCAAACTCAGGGAGGAGGCAGAGGAGTATGTCAAGACATGCACGACATGCCAACAAAACCGGAGCGAGTACAAAAAGCAAGCGGGGCTGTTACAGCCCTTGCCGATTCCAGAGGGGACTTGGGAAAGCGTCTCGATGGATTTCATGACTGCTATGCCGCTGTCAAAAGGATTCGATGCAATCATGGTGGTGGTGGATAGGTTCAGTAAAATGGGCCATTTCATCCCTACCAAGGAGACGGCAACGGCGCAGGAGACAGGGCGACTTTACTTCGCCAACGTCTTAAAGCATCATGGAGTCCCGAAGGATATTGTCTCGGACCGCGATCCAAAGTTTACGAGTAAATTTTGGAGGACACTTTGGAAGAAGATGGGGACGAGGCTGAAGATGAGCACCGCCTTCCGATCTACGACCGACGGCCAAACGAAAAGAGTGAATTCCGTAGTGAAGCAGATCTTGCGGAATTACGTGTCGGCAGACCAATCAGACTGGGTGGAACACTTAGACGCGGTAGAGTTCTGTTATAATAACACAGAACACTCCGCAACGGGAGTTTCCCCTTTCGTATTGGTCTATGGAAAAGCACCTCTGGTGCCGACAAGTTGGGCCGCCCAGGACGTTGAGGAACCGGCAGTAGCGGCGGTACTGGAAGAACGCGAGTGTTTGTTGAAGCTCGCAAAGTACAACATTGCCAAAGCTAGGAAACGGTATGAAAGGCAGGCGAATCGGAAGCGGAGGGAAGTGAAGTTTGTGGCAGGCATGGAGGTCTGGTTGAACATCAAGAATTCCCGACTACCTCCGGAAGTGAGTCCAAAGTTCGTACCTCCGTATGCGGGACCCTTTCGCATCCGGAAGGTTATGAATGAGGATGTGTATGAATTGGAGCTGCCGGCAAACAACAAGGTGCATCCAGTATTCCACGTCTCCATTTTGAAGCCTTACTTCAAAGATGAAGCGCGTCCGAATCGGCATCAAGTGTTGCGTCCGCCACCTGTGCTGTTGGATCATGAAAATGAACCTGAGTACGAGGTGGAGGCAGTACTTAAATCGAGGAGGTTCAAGAACCGAGAAACGGAGTATCTCATCAAATGGAAGGGCTATCATCATGTGGAGGCATCTTGGGTGCGTGCCTCAGAAATGGGAAACGCATCCGAGGCGGTTGCAGTTTTCGAAGGGCGACCTCAAAAGTGGAAAAAACGTTGATGGGGACATCAACCTTGGAGCGTGGGGGAGGAAATGCATGCTTAGCCCAGCTTAGCTAGCTCAGGAATCCGATTGCAAAAATTTGTATTGTACAAAATTTGCTTTAAATGAAATGGTTTTCAAATGTTGTGCTTCCTATTTTGTTTGGAATGGTGATGCATGGTATGGTTGGCTAGTGTGTAGAATGCATGCTAGCTTACAAAGTGGGAGAGGTAAATTGGGTTAATCGTGTGTTTGCACAGTGCCGAAATCGGGTGACTCCCATCCAAGGGGCAAGGAAACTTGCGCCTTCTTTGGGAGTTCACGTGCTAGTGCGCACCTGGCGCGTGCGCGTACTATAACTGCACTACCGAGGGGGTTGCCTTGTAGTGCGGGCTAACGCGGAAGCTACGTGCTTCCGTTTATGTACTATAATCGTGTAGCCTCGGGACGAAGTCGTAGTGCGGCTTCGGCGTATTCCCGTACCTCAGGCCAGCATTCCAAGGCGGACCCAATTGTAGTGATTGGGGCGCGCGGTTGGTTCAAGGTTATCTTTCTAGTCAAAGAGGGTTCGAGGTGAACCTTGCTCAAGCGATGCCCAAAGCGGCATCATGAGCGGTCGCAAGCAATGTTGTTGCAGTAAGGCGATTCGATCCTCGGGGAGGATCGTTCCTTGGCCTTGAAGTAGGCCAAGAAGAGTGCACTGGGAGGAGCTTGAGAGGCTCCACCCTTGGCCGGGACTTGGAGGAAGTCGGCCGACGCCACAACTTGGATGTTCGTTTCTACAAAATGGACAAGTCGATGAGGACATCGACCCCCTGTTGGTAGGGGTGTGTGTCGCGGCCCTTTGCCTTGAGGGCAGGGGGTCGGGACACATGAGGGGCTGCCCCTGTGGTGGGGGTAGCGGCAGCGATAGGTATGGGGGGGCTGAAGCACCCTTGAGTGCCCAAGGCACTCAGGAAGCGGAGGCGCTCACTAGGTGGAGCCCCGCACACCGGGTTGCGGTGGGGTGGCTCCACAAGGGTGGTGGTAGCTTAGCGGGACTTAGTGGGGGTGGCATAGGACTCACCATGGGGGCGGAGACCTCGTGGTGGGAGTCGTGGGTAGTCTTGGGACTCATCACGGTCCATAGGGGCCGTGGTGAGTGGGCCAAGACTCACCTCGACTCATCACCGGAAGTCGAGGGTTTTCGTAGTGGTTCGCCATAAAATGGCATGGCTGGTTGTGAAACCCCCGTGGACAGCTACAGAAGTATATATAGGGAGTAGTAACCCTGAGAACGGTGCAAGCCCATTGGTGACCAAAAACTAGTGAGTAAGCGAGCGAGCCGGAAAGCGACCAAAGAGTGGGGAGCTGTTCCGGACTGCCAACTACCAAAGGTAATTCCCGCTGGTTCCAAATCGGTGGAGGGTGCTTTGAACAAAGGGGGACCGTTATGCCCCGGTGAGCAGCCGAAGCTCCAAGTTGGCCCGGCGGCCAGGTTGGGAGTCAGGCGCGCGCATCAAAGCGAGTAACTATGACTTGAGGGGGAGCTTACCGAAGTGAGGTGCGCGACAAATCAGGAGTATGAAGTCGACGAAGTCCTAGACTCTCGCATCAAGTATAAACGTCTTGGTACAACTTGGAAGGCAATTAATTCCTTCAACATTGTACCTGCCTCATGCCAGTATTGTGCTCCTACTCGAAGTCTGATAATTTTGTTGGAGGTTGAGGCTTCGGACCCAGAGGGCAACGAAATCATGTTTGAAGGCAACTTCGAAAATCAGAATACTCAAATCACTACGTGGTCCCAAGTTCAAGGTGTTGGAAACTATCGGTGGTTGCAGGGACCTATAAATTATTTGAGTCAAGAACGAAGAGCCGAATACTTGGCAAGTACCATTCACCGGATTTTGGATTTTCTCCAACTCTAAGCAAGTCCAAGATTTTACCGCTCCTCGAGGAACTCGGCGCTAGAGGAGGGGTGATGTCACGGACATAGCCCAGAGGAACTTGCCAGAAATAAATACTAAAAGTTACCAAGTTACCATGTTACCGGAACTTACCATGATTTACCGTGATTTACCATTATCTACCATGATTTACCATTATTTACCAAGTTACCGGGAGTTTACCAAATTACCAAGAGTAACTTGGGAAACTGCTCAGGAAGCTTCCTTTGGAAGAAACTTCTCCATCAAGATACCTCTTTTGTTTAAGGAAGCTTCTCCATCAAGAAACCTTTGTTTAATCTTGGAAACTTCTCCAGCAAGAAACCTCCATAGATGAAGCTTCTTAGGGAAGCTTCTTAGTAGCCAGTATATATAAGAGGCGAGACTGGACACTCTTCAGTCTCACCAACACCAGTTCAAGCTACTCTTGTTTCCAGTTCCCAGTACTCCAGTCCAGTTCCCAGTACTCTAGCCCAGTTTCCAGTATCTGGTACTCCAGTCTAGTTTCCAGCATTCTAGTATTCAAGTCGTGTTCCAATATCTTATACTCTTGTTCATTGTTATAAAGATCATCTTGATTCCTATTTACTCATCGTGCATACGGCCACGCCGACCTTGACTTCTTGTCTAGTGACGATTTACAGGCCGGTAATCACTGCACATACGTCTCTCCGTCCAATTGCCATAGATATCCTTCTTGGATAGCATCACTGTGGCTGAAGCATACTCTCCACCAGAGAGCTCCACCAAACCAGCCTCCCAAAGGTCTTGAGTCCTTATCTGAATCAAAGGCCTCTCTATGTCACTATATCTATAGGGTCTCCGAAAGATTGGCGTGTCAGTGGCCAACTCAATACGAATTTCCTGACCCTTCAGTGCTCCCATGTCCTTCAAACTGAAGGCAAAGCAATTCCTGTAAGCCTCAGAAACCGCCGTATACGTCGTCTCTCTCCTCTAGTGACAATGGGTCCAATGTTAGGCTCCCAATTGTCCTCCGTAACTGCAACCTTAAGTCCAGCAGACTTAAAGGTAGGAGATGCGTCCCGTTGTTGCTATGCCGCAACCTCTTGAGCAGTGGCCACTGCCTGCTCTGTCAGTGACAAGGCCTCATCCTGCCCCATCATCTCATCCCTGAGGACCTCCTCAACCGGAGAAGAATCCCCAACCTCATCCTTCACCGCCGCTTTGGCTGCCAACTCCCTCTAAACCTCGAGCACCTCCCACGTGTGCCATGGATACCTGCACCCCGTGGTCCTCGCCTGCTCGCCCTCATTCACTGCCTATACCGTCTAGGTAGGCAGAGAGACCATCAAGGGAAGTGTACTCCACACTCTGCATTACTCAACCATAGCCAAGCTAATGATCCAGGTCAAGCAATTGAGATCCATTGCTTGCCCCAACACCTGACGACGTGATGCCTTAGAAAGAGACTGCACCGCCGTGGTACCAGTGGTAAAACCCATCGCCCACTCACGCTCATCAACATTAGGCTCCACTAACTGCTGCAACTGATAATCCAACAGGAGGCCAGGTCCACTATCCCGGAACACATGCGATCCTGGGAAGCTGAGCAGTTTAGGTAATGCTGCTCGTGGTTGACCCACCTTGTTGATTACTGCCAAAGGCGAACGGTCATCGTGTCTCACACGCTGAGACTGTCTCCCTATGTCCAAAATGTTATCCACTGTCAGGTGTGTTGGCCGTTGCACCCCATCAAATGTACGCTTGAGCAGTGCGGGTGGCATCAAGTTAGTCCACCATAGCTGTGGGCGATGAGTTCATGAACCCACTGCAGTTGTGTCCAGCAACACTGCTAACCCAAGCCACGACCGGACTTGATGCACACTGGTCATCATCCTGGCCCAAGAATCGCCCATCAGTGGCACATTCTCCAAGATGTATGTTGGAGATACAGCTTGATAAAGTTGTAAGTGGCGCAAAACCCGCACCATCTCCCAAAACAGACCCGACCTCAAGTCTCGCAATCCATTGCCATGCCCGGCTGATGAATGCCCTTGGCAAGGCCAACCTGCCACTACCAAATGAATGGAGCCAACCCGCTCCAAATCCTGCGCCCCCAGCAACGAAATGTCTGCTGGCAAGTCCTGCTTATATCCACGAATTGCAAACACCGGCAACAACTCAGGGTATTGCTGCACTAACTGAGCAACATGGCGTAGTGAGACGCGTCGTGCAGTCTCATCCCTCTCCACATACAGGTAACGCCAAACCCGTACATCTGCCTGTAGCACAGCAGCCAATCCGGTGCTGATCCTGCCAAACAAGTCCAGAAGGCAAATGTCGTTATCCGGATACTGCCACACAATGGGTTTGGTATCCAATGGAGACAACTGAGGTGGTCCTGGTGCAATCCCCGCACTTTCCTCCTCTCCTAACGGTACAAACACCTCTACCCAGGCTTGTTGCACCCATCGATCAGCAATTCGCTGCAAATCCTTGCTCGTGCCTTACAATGGAGTGTGAGCAACCATGGTAGACAACTCCGCCATACCATACATATCATCTTGCTCTGCTGGAGGTGACACATCCTCTGAATGAGCGTTGCCCTCTAGCAACTCGCTAGACCAAGTCACTGCAGCTGTGAATGCTGTTAGTGTCGGCATCTTGCCTTGCTGGGCAACCGCAACTCCTCCTATATTGAACGTCATGGGGAGTTGCACACGCCGGCCCTCCCCTGACTGCCATCCAGGCCTGACTCCTCCCAAAAATCCAAGGTGAAGCCCATAGGGTACAACACTGCCCCACCAATTAGGACATCGTACGAGACCGCGTCTGTCACAATGGCCTTGGCTCACATCATTGAGCCATCTGTCGGGTGATCCGACCGTAGTCTGATAACCAACTCACGTCGTGTTATGCCTCGAGCCTGCTCTGAACCTCCCAGAGATGTTTGTATCTGGAATGGGCAACGCTCCATGTCCGCCTCCGTGAGGCCCAAGCTTGCGATAGCAGCTCTGCCCAGCATCAAATGGCTAAGCTCCCGAGTCCAACAAGACCCGTAGTGGTCGGTACCTCTTGCCTGCCGGTCCACTCAAACAGAAAATGTCATCCTGGTTGTCTAATATGACAACTTCAGGTGTTACCATGGCGCGCTCAATGGCCGGCCTAGCTGGCAACTCCGCCAACTTGGCAGCTGCAGCTTGCCATGACGCCGCCGTGGCAGTCTTGACCCTCAAATCCCCTCCGCCACTACATCTTCCACTATATCCGCAGAAGATGAAGTGACCTCCCTACTCTCAGAGAGTGTAGCTGCCAGTCGAAACACTGTAGCTGGTCTGACCCCGACGTTGCAATCATGGTAGTCGAAAACAATGGAGCCTGACACACAGATGTGGCCGCCTCCAGCAGCACACTAGCTACCGTAGCCTTGGCAGCACTAGGTTGTGGTGCTGCCCGTATAGCTCTCCCCAATGGCACAGTAACCTCCGCCTCAGTAGCAGTCGGACGAGAACTAGGTGCCATGGATGGCATCGACACTGTCTCCGCCAATGTGAATGACTGAGGAAGCCTAGCCTGAAGACTTCCCCTAGTTGTAAATCCAACTCCACCTCTGCACCTCGTGGCTCGGGAACGCGTGCTGCTCCTTGAGTCACTGCAGCAGCAGACACTACAGGAAAAGGGGGGCCTTTGCGACGCCGCGGCGTTGGAAAAATGCGCATTTCAGGCACGCGGCAGGCGCCGAATTTGCGATGTCCGGTCGTTGCCCGACAGTCGCATGGGCGTTGCCAAAAAGACATCGTAAAAATGCGACGTATGGGGGTCGCGAGCCCCCGCCCCAACTCCCGCGATTGCCGGACGTCGCTTTTCGGCCATCCACGCCGATGGCAGGGGCCTCCTTCGAGCGACGTCTCGCCGTCGCGGCCCTCCAGCCGACGGCGTTGGTGGGGGGGACGGCGCGGTGTCGCATCCCTTTTTTTTTCTAACCTGCCTGGGAGTCCTATCCTAAAACCCAAAAACACGTGGCGTAAACCGGGTGGTACGCCAAGCGACGCCAGTGTGTCGCTACAAGCGACTATTGGGCGTGGCAAAAAAAAATAGCAGGAGCAGGAGTCGGGCTCCGCCTAGCCCGGGCTTGGGTTTTCGCCACACTCTGGCGTCGTTTTTTTAATATTTAATCCAAAAAAATAAAAGACGTGGCGCAGGCAGGGTGGCGGGCTCCGCAACACCAGGGCGTCGTGGCTTGCGACCCCCGGACCAAAAAAACACGTCGCAGGGGGTGTCGGGCATTGCTGCCCGCAAATGGGATTTGCGACGCCCGACCGTCGCGGCTTGCGACCCCCGCCCAAAAAACACGTCGCCAATTGCAACGTCCTGCAGTCATGAGGGCAACCTGGTGGGGGGGGTGTTGGGGGTTGATTTTGGGGGTGAATTGGGGGTGGTTTTGTTTTTTGCCTGGTTTTTGTTTTTGGGGATGGGAGACCTTACAGCTTCCATTTCTCTGATTTAGCAGGTACACAATTGAGCAAGCATGAATCGAGGGTGAGGACGGTGCGACACATGAATAAGATGGAAGATGGAAATATGGAAATATATTTACAGGAAATGAGCTGAAAAACTCACAAGGGTTCAGTAGCCTGTCCCTAGGACCTACATGGACTAGGACTAGTCATCCTCATCTTCATCCTCAGTGGAGGACTCAGAGCTATCCGATGAGCCTGATGACTCCGTGCCCTTTGCCAGAGCACCTAAATGAGGCGGCGTTCCCCTAAGTCCCACAGAACTTTCATCCAATCCCTGGCCATGACCCCCGACCTCATCCATACTAGTGCCCTACAGTGCACTCATCCCCTCCGTGTTGGCCATGTTCTTCATGAGGGATTGCCAACCATGCTCCTTGGCGTAGTTGTACTCTACCGGAGATGGCTTTCTCTCAAACCCGCGTTGCTACACATGCCACAAATTAAAGTCAATTCTTCGCGACGATGGAGCCAGAAAGAAGACATAACAAAATCCATAAGGAAGTACGACTTACAAATCGCAAGATAAAACCTTTGGATCCGTCGGCGCCCCACTTGTGTGTGGATTCGTGCTTGTCAAGGCGGACTGTTGTTGCTTCGCGTGCCCGATCAAATTTGGCCTTGTTTGCGGCATCATTCTCTCCCGCAATGAGTGCATCCCACGATACCTATGCCCCCCCCCCCCCCCCCAACAATTAGTGAATTACACACATACGTTGCATCGAATCCACCTCATTAATGCACATGCGACAAATGGAAGGTGAAATGATTCAGGATTTGCCAATCTGTGTAATTTCATAAGGTGGTTTGGGTATGGTAATTTGTAACCAACAGTTAGTGCTAATTCATTGACGTATTTATGAAAACAGTAGTCTAGAAATAAGTAAGGCGAATGTATAATTACTTCGGGATAAATAATTATGATTTTTAGATATATACATACATATACGCATATATATACAATAAAAGAGAGAGCCTAATGTAAATATTAGTTATTAAGCAAACAACAAAATTTAATTTCAACCAACCAACTTTATTTTTTATTTTATTTTAAGGATTTTATGTATATATTTACGTTTAAACGATAGGGATATTGATTTATTTAGTTTTTACTAGTCCCCATTAATTTATGTGAGTCAAGAATAGATAAGCAATTAGATCATTCTAAGGAACAGATCAGCCCAACAAACAATATTAATATAACCAAAATAAAAGAAGATAATCAAAACCAACTATAGGGAAGTAGTGTGGCAGTTATTGGGATTTGAAACCCCAACCTCGAATGCGCGAGTGAAATCTCTAACCGATAAATCCCTCAAGTTATATTCAAAGCTAATTTGCCTATCTAAGTACTTATAGGGCTATTACAAAGATTCTGAACAGATAAGCAAAACTAAATAAGTTGCGGCCGACAGGAGTTGAACCCCCAATCCCGGAAGTGTAAACTACCAAACTAACCATCAAACTAACCTAGAGATGTTCTTATAAGAGGGTTTCTTTTAGTTATTTAAACACAATAGTCAAATCTCACTCTTTCATATGGTCTGGCAGTTAGAATTTCCTGTTTTCAAAAATTCATAAGTCCCTACTAGATTCTTCAATTCATTTGCTGTAAAACAGAAGCTCTAACCTAAGCTTTACTCAACAAGATATTGAAATTAGTTTGTGAATCAAGGTCCATAAAAAGGGTTTAGCTCAAATCATTCAAACATATATGTCTTTGCAGAATCAGTGCCATGGATATGACTTAAAAGTCCCAAATTCTGGTAGCATATACTGCCTACTTTAGAAATTAATATCTCTTAACCTAGGCAATAATTAAGTGAACTACAAAATTCTAGTGCTGTAGTAATCTTAATTTTATGACTCAAAGAAGACTTCACTCAGATATCTTACTAGCAGAAGTAACTAGATCAAATCGTATCAGCCAAAAATAATTCTACACCATAGACTTTTGTTGCTCCAGTTTAAAAACAACTACTTTCAAAACTTCATATTTTATATCTTTGGCTCTAATCTGGCTAATCTTAGGTCCTATTGGAAGTATTAGCCTTATTCTCTGTTATCAACAAGGACTAGTATAGAAAGCTTCCAAGAACATATTCTAAGGCAGATCGATTTTAAAAGAAATGAGAACCCTTTCCTACATGAAAGATGACCAAGTCCCCAACATCTACAATTGTGTGCCAGTGTAAGAAAAACTGATTTCAAAAATTAATTTATGAGGATACAAGGCTCTGATTTCACTAATGTCAGGTTGAGAGAATTATCCTTATTCTCTGCTATTAGAAAGAACTAGCATGGAAATAGGTCAATAGGACCCCACTAGAGCAGATCTATTTTGCCAACAAATGAGCAGAATCCTAAAGCCAAAGACTTGAAAAGCAAAACAAGAACTGGATGTCCTACCAGCCCTTGTCTAGATTAGCGTTACACTTGACACTCCGAGAGGGTTGATCAGATCAAGTCATCACTTCACTCAATTACAGAGCGGAAAGAACCAAATCTGAAACAAAATAGTTGTAATTTCGAGTCCATCGCTCACTACTACTGATTCTCTCTCTATCTGTGTGCTCTCCAACTCTAACGGGTGCCCTCCACTGTGCTCTCTACATCGTGCTAGTCGCTCACTGGTACACTCTCGATTGATACTACTTGTTTCCCACTCCCCAAGCCTCTTTTTATGCTTCTGTTGGGCCAATAAGAAAATTAGGAATTAATCATTAAATTTAATGGGAAGCTTGTTGGCCAAACAAACCTGGATATTTCTGATCTCATCCATCCTGGTAATGTCATCCCTTTTGCATCCATCCTATAAATTCATCCAGCATGTGCTCTCTCATCCGTTCGCTGATTTCATCCATTTTCATTCTTCTTCATAATTTTCATCCATCCAGGGACATGACCAACTTAAGTTGGTACATGAGTCGTTTTAAGTCCTCATGAATGTTGCTCCTCATCCATGTCATTCATCCGTTTGGGAAGTGGGGATCACTACCCTTGATCAACCAATATCCAGCGGTTCACATTTATCCTTGTTTTCCCATTAGCTCCCTTTCCCGTGCTATGTTGAGATCGGGGAGAGGTTCCCATGCTTGAAGTAGCGAGTTGTAGCGTTGTTCTGAGAGTCGTCTGCTGGTGAGATCCTCCAGCAAGATAAACATATTTTCCTACATTTGCTAACTTACAAAGACATCGATCCTGAATCATTTTTGGCGCTGAAGACTATTCATTGAGTTCTAAATCATACCTCCATACCATGTAGCCTCTAGGGTACTGTCCGCAAACCAAAAGCTGAGTTCCTGTAACTGCCGACTCCTTGTCAGAAACTTCAAAGGTATAATCCACAAGGTAGTCTGGCAGACAACGCCAACGCGTACTAACGGAATCAAACGCCCACCACTTCCATGCACTTATGAGAGGCTGTACATTGTGTGTAGGCCAAGCCAGCATGTAAGCCCATTCCTCTTTGATCCCTACCCGTTTGCAAGTCTCAAAGATGTCGTTGCAGCCTTCGTCATCAACCACCGCTAGTGCATTCTGTCATTTCTTACAACCACCTTTCAGCGGTAAATAATAAGAGCGAGGCATCTGTGCAACGCATTCTAGTGTCACATAAAATGGAATTCTAGCAATGGCAGAGCCGGAAGACCAATCGAAGGACAACTCCTTGATTCCGGGATTGACAGATGATTTCTTATTATGATTTCGTACTAAACTTCATAAAATATATAGTAATGTACATAAAATGTGCTATTCTAAATTATGATCCGAAAAATTGATCGACATGTACCCCCGGCTGTGCCTCCGGCATTACATCCTCAACCACTTCCACTTTCATCTCTTCCGCCAGCAGTACTACCTCCACCACCTCCACCTCCACCTCCACCTCCATCTCCACCTCCACGTGCATGTGCCCCCCGAACCCCTATGAGGGGTCGGCTTCGCCCTAGGTTTCCTCCCCTTCGGCTTGGGCGGCCTGAGTCGGATCCTTCGCCCCCGATGGGAAGCGCATAGGACTATGTTACTGAGGACCGTCCTGCCTCGTTGTTGGGGGAATCATCTCGACCCTCCTACCCCCATCCGAGAGAATGTGGAGTTCGAGTATTGGGGTAGACGGTATGTTGTGAGAGCTGCTACTGACCCTGCTATGGGTCGGGGTTTATTCACGGTCAATGATATTGTGGTTCCTCCTCGGAGAAACAACATGGTGGACTTGTTTCCCTACTACGGTCCATACTACACCTCTGGGGACCCGAGATCTCAGGCTCAAGTTCACAGGTTGCAAGACGGCGACTAACGATGGGGCAACTCTTGTACCCGGCCTCTTGATCTATCGAGTTTGAGTGTAGTAGGACAGTGGTGGAGGACTTAGTGAGGCTATGGCCACTATCACATCTTGTGGCTACCTGGACTTAGATGGACCTAAGCGCCAGCTGTGATGGATTAGTGGCAGCCTAGTGGGGACCAGTGGCTGCACTAGTGGTGGCTAGTGACAGCCTACTGGTTGGACTAGTGGCTGCACTAGTGGTGGCTAGTGGCAGCCTAGTGGTTGGATTAGTGGTGGACTAGCCGTACATTACGCCTCAAAGCCCCATACATCCTACCCTACATTTTGTGTGTCAACGGACAGGATGTACGTAGACGGGGGTTGTCTCCCATTGAGATCAGATTTGTGATGGTGACCTCGATATACTTCGGCAATGTTACTGGGCTCATCAACAGTTCTTTTGGTCATCCTAAGAGAACCAATATAGTATGGGACGAGCGAAGCGATGGGTATGAGAGCTTTTGTGGTCATACGTCGGTATATTGTGAGGGGATGCACATGTTTGTCATGACATGTGTTAGTATGACTATTAGGGCTGGCAACAAACTATTTGCCTCATACGAGTTCTCCCGGGATGATTGGGACCTTCGATTACAGCATGAGTGGGATGTGTATGATAGAAATAGGGTTCCTTTGAGACATGGATCGCGTAGAGGGGCATTGTAGATATTCTCATGATGTACTTTATATACATCCGATTAATCGATTGATGTAAATATTTTTCTTGTTGCTCGTGTGGGTTGCAACTTTGCATATGTGAACTGAACATACTTATGCACATGTGGACCAAATATGAGCTTGAACCAAGCTCATTCAATGGGTCATTCTAGTGTTGAACGCAGCTACGTGTTGTAGAGACGGAATATTGCGTTCCGCCTCCACATGATTTTTATTTTATTTTATTTTTAAATTTTCAAACCATATGCTTAATGATAGCATATGCAATGTGTGTGCAAAATTTTGGTGTAAACAAAAGTCATTTGGACCTAGAACCATATTTTGTTCTCTCATTTGTACTCCAAAGTTGAGTTATCTTCAACTTCATGCACTCTTTATAGAAAATTCTACAAAAGTGACCCTAGAAACACACTTATTTTTTTTCCATTTTTTTTTTGTCCAATTTTTTGCATGGATGTAGTGGTGCAAACCCCAATGTCGCAGAACAAAATAGATCCAAAAATAAAATCATTGCGCCCCTCAAAACCGCAATCATATATTTTCTAATTGTAAATATTCATTTTAAATTCGATTTAATTCAAAATTGGTTTAAGGGTGAGTGCGTCGTTGGGGAGCCAAATGTTTTTTTTTTTGGCTGGATCTTTGCACATGTGTTGCACACATATTTAAGCACATGTGGGAAAAAGTGAAGCTTGAGCCACATCCGTTTGATGGGTGCAATGGCATGAGAGGATTTTCTTTCACATTAATAAACAAAAATTGGTTGATAGGGTGAACGCGTCCTTGGGGGGGCAAATGATTTTGTTTGGGTTTGAAACTTTGCATGTGTGACGTTGCGCACATACATGTAATTAGTGAATGACATATTTGATGCATGCACACATTGAAGGTTGTTGTTTGCATTTCGCTTATAATAAGTTGTATGGTTGGAATTACACATTATAATATATGCCTGTATGTTCATTTGTTCATATCAGGACTTTGTCCATCCCTTCCCGATGCTTTCTTGGGGGACCCCATCCAAAAACAACCCAAGTACATTAGGTGGGAGCCGTGGGCGACACGCCGCCCCGACCGGCGATCAAGTATCGAACGATGATGACGATGACAGTGACATTGATAGCAGCAGTGAGGATGGAATTAACCAGAAGGATGTACAAACTATGGAGGATCTCTTAATGCATCATATAGGCGCTGATGCAACCCATGGAGAAGAAACCAGGCCAATCGCTGATCCTGAAATGGGCCACTCAAATGACATGGAGAGGGAGGCGATAACTCCATTGTACGATGGGGCGAAAGTGAGTCGACTTTCAACAATCTTACTATTGCTCAATCTTCAAGTTCGATTTGGCATAAATAATGTTGGGATGTCTGCCATAATGCGAACTATTGCAGACTATATCCTTGCTCCACACTTGAAACCCAAGATGCCACGGTCGCGGAAAGAGGCGCGCGAAGTGTTGGACTCCGTGAGGATGGGCTATAAGATTTTTCATGCATGTCCATGTGATAAAACCCTATACTATGGAGAGGATTCGCGTCTCACCAAGTGCCCAAAGTGCAAGGAAGATCGATATCAGGATGATGTCCAAGGGAAAAAAGTACCACGCAAGGTATAAGCGTCATCCCCCCTCGCATGGAAATTTTCTTCTTTAATCTTGTCAATGCATGTCAAGTATATTCCACAAAGTTTGGGGTTTAGCGAGTACTACTCATGCAAGATCTGATTGTGGCTTTGGAAGGAGTGAGTAATACTAGCGACGTTTGGTTTTGACCATTCACGCCCAAATGAGGGAGAGGCTGTATAAAGGGAAAGACATAAGGGTGTTGTATTATGTGTGCTAATGGGATGATTATATGTGGGGGACGTGGGGTATTTCATAAAATGCATTACTTTCCGTTCATCTCGCGATTGAAGGCACATTACCGAAGCCCGGAGTTGGCAACACTGATGAGATGGCACACCTCGCATCGGAGCCCCCCGGGAAAGGTGTGCGGGCCACAAGATTCACAAGCATGGAGGCATACTGAAGTGATGTGGCCTTTTCGCTTGGAGGACCCACGACATGTCCGCCTCGGCTTCTCCTCGGATGCGGTCAACCCATACTCTGTCCAGTCATGTAGTCATTCCACTTGGCCGGTGACCTCAGTGAATTACAACATCCCTCTATATCTTTCAATAAAAAAATGCCATATCATGTTGGCTGCCATTGTACCAGGTGAGTGTACCCATTTCATGCTTATTATTCCATTGGACTTTACATTAATCTTATGATCTCTGGCGCAATTCGGATGCAAGATTGATGAGTGACATAATCATGGAGTAAGACTTGTAATTCATTATGTAGTATAATTTGCATATTAGTGGAGCATTGAAACAATGATGTGAATGTATCATAGGGAAAAAACAAGTGACAAAGATGGACACGTACTTGCGACCTCTAGTTGATGAACTTAAGGAGCTATGGAGGGGGGTCCCGGCATTGGATGCTTCACTTGACCCTATGACCGGACAATCTTTTCAGATGAGAGACATATTGCTTTGGACAATGCATGATTATCCAGATATATTATGTTCCCCATGAAGAACCCGCGAACATTTACTTGTCAAGGCCGGATAGTCTTGTCAAGGCGACAGTCTTGTGCACCGTAGTGGGGGTAGATGGCACTATGGGCCATGCACATGAGAACTTCTTGTCTTGGCTAATGTGGCGGGATGTGTACAGGACTAACTGTTTGCTCGGGGCTAAGCACCAAAGGGTACCATGCGTGCTTGCATTGTGGCGATGATCTTGATGCGCATAGCTCCCGCCATCTTCGCAAGATGGTGTATCCCAACTACCGCAAGTTTCTTCATATGAGCCATCGATGGAGAAGAAGAGAGAAAAACTTGTTTGATGGCAAAGAGGAGGTACGTCCCCCCCCTATGACACCATCCGGGCAGTTTTGGGAAGACCGATGGAAGGAGGCCCATGCGGGCACGGTCGGTGAAGTGGACGTACCCGGCATGAAGCGACTTTCAATCTTCTACGAGTTGCCATATTGGGCGGTACGTATTCCACAGAAACACCGTCAATATCCCTATGCATGCATGTGATATTGCACATTTGGTATGCATTGCATTGTCACTTTCACGTCAAAAAAAATTGTGTAAGTATTTGTGGGTGGGGATATATGTAGGACCTGAAGATTCGTCATCTTCTAGATCCCATGCATATTGAGAAGAATGTCTGTTCGTCCAATTTTCGGGTTCTTCATGGCACGCCGGCAAAGAAGGGAGTGGCTGCAAAAGGAGATTCTCTCGGTGTTAGAAAGGAGCTTGAGGAGCAGGGTCGCATGCGCCATCTATGGGCCGAACAAAATGGTATGGACCCAAAGGGTGTTGTACGGTGGAAGTATAGGCACGCACCTTGGCAATGGACAAAGGAGGAACACAAGAATGTGATAGCCACCATAGGTGTTGTCCGAACACCAACTGGTTATGGGTCATCCCTCCGTATGAAGTTCAACGAAGACGGGGTCCATGGTTTGAAGTTTCATGACTACCACAATATTTTGCAAGACATCTTACCCATTGCAGTACGTGGGACATTGACGCCCGAGGTCCATGAGACAATCTACAGATTGGGAGGCTTGTTCCGGTGGATTTGCTCCAAAGAGTTGGAGGAAGCGGATTTTTCACGCATGAAGAAGGAGACGGCGGAGGTAATGTGTATGTTGGAGATGAACCTTCATCCCTCATTCTTTGACATCCAAGTGCACTTGGTAGTGCACTTAGTGGAAGAGGCTTCGATTGTTGGCCCTGTTCATTCTCAGTGGATATACTGGGTAGTGGCAGACTACACTGGCTCAAAAGCGGCAAATATGCCCTCCACTGAAAGTCCATGAGAAAAACTCAATGCATCTTTAAATTAAGGATATTTGTTCAAATATATTTTTATCTTCATAGGTAATGGTATACTAATCATATTTAATAAATGGTCTCATCCCAAATATTTGAGATATTATTATTATTATTATTATTGTTTATAATTATTTTTCCCTTATTTAGAAATAATAGCTATTTATTATTATCTTGTAGTTTATGAAATTTGTCCATATAACAATAAGCTCCTAGAGACAATAACAATAACAAAAACAATAACAATAACAATATATATATATTGTTAGCAAAGATGAAATTTTCAAAATGCTATGCACAAATCGTCATTTTGGGGGTTTTTTTGTTCAAAAAAAATCCATAGTGCCTTACATGAAGACTTTGAAAGCATTTGTAAGACAAATGGCGCACCCGGAGGGTAGAATGGCGAAGGGGTATACATTTCAAGAAGCTATGTTCTATTGCATGGAGTACATGGCAAAGGGTGAGGAGGAAGCCCCTCGGATGTGGAAGAAAGAGGAGGATGCACAAACCAATGACATCGTTTTGCCCAAAAAATCGAAGAAGGTAAAATTGCCGACCTTGGTTATTGAGCAAGCGCATGACTTCATATTGAAGAACACCCCATCCATACATGAGTGGGAGACAAGATACAATAACCTTGTTCAACAACGAGAGGATGAGACGCTTGAATGGAGGTGGAACCATCCAAGGCCGGTTACTAGACGTCGTCGACGAGGAGCGGGCCGCTTCACAAGATTTGCCCGTGGAATTGAAGCCTCTAAGTTCATTCCAACAGTGGCTCAAGACTTCAGTTTATGACGCCGTTTCTCAAGGTAAGGTGGTTTCAGATTGGTGCAAGATTTGCAAGGGGCCCATCTCAATTCGCGACCTCATACACACGGCGGTTTGGGATCACGGTCGTCATTTTTCGCATTGTGTGTGCTCTTGACATGAAGCGCAAAACAACGTTTGATTCTGGCTGTGTGCCACATATTGGCAAGACCCCGTGTGGGTAAGGGAGATACACGACACATGCTAGAGCAAACTTGAGTACATTGGAGAGCTTGAGAGCATACTCCAACTTCAGTATACAAGGGTACGGCCACGGCCTCTTCTCTTCAAGGGAAGGTGGTTCCAGGCACATCTTGTGGGGTCTCCGCAACACTAGTGCGAGATGATTGTGGTTTCATGCGCGTCAATGCAGATAGGCTCAACCCTACTCATCGTCCCTCCGATGAGCCTTTTGCATTTCCTTCAGACATGGAGCAAGTTTTCTTCTCCGATGACAAAACAAGAGGGGGAAATTGGAAGGTGGTTGTGCATGCTCGGCCAAGAGGAAGACGTTCTATCATGGTCTCGGATTTGCACGGGGTGAGGCAATTACGGTGGAGGGACGGACTGGTCATAATAATGATGCTGATGATGGAGTTTGGGTTAGGGGGTAGAGAGGATGATGACGCCCCAGAGAATGCATCCCGGACCCTATATGATGAAGCTCCAGAAGATACGGATGTTGGACAAGGAGATGAAGATACGGCCATTGACAACAAGGTGGAGGATGATTCGGAGGTGCCTTTTGAGGGCCGGGCCATTTATGACGATGACTCCGATGGCCAAGAAGACTTGCAGCTTGATGAGGATGAAGAAGCTCCGGATGATGATGTTCAAGTTGATTAGACACGTAATCAAAGCTACATAATAATTCTCGCACCGAACTGTACCCATCATTTCGAGTGATTGTACATGTACATGCATATTGTAGCTTATTTCTATGATTTCCCTTGACAAGTAACTGTACGCGGGTTCTTCATGGGGAACGCAAGATGCCTCTCATCTGAAAAGATTGTCCGGCCATAGGGTCAAGTGAAGCATCCAATGCCGGGACCCCCCCTCCATAGCTCCTTAAGTTCATCAACTAAAGGTCGCAAGTACGTGTCCATGTTTGCCACTTGTTTTTTTCCTATGAGACATTCACATCATTGTTCCAATGCTCCACCATGCTAATTATACTTCATAATATTGAATGACACATCTTACTCCATGATTACTTTGACCACTCATCAATCTTCCATCGGAATGGGTTGACCCCATCCGAGGAGAAGACGAGGCGGACATGTTGTGGGTCGTCCAAGAGAAAAGGCTATCTCTCTTCAGTATGCCTCCATGCTTGTGAATATTGTGGCCCGCATACCTTTCCCCAGGGGCTCCGATACGAGGTTTGCCATCTCATCAGTTCTGCCAATGAGGGGCTTCGTTAGTGTGTCTTCAATCGCGGAATGATCGGAAAGTAATGCATTTTCTTATGAAATAACCCCCATGTCCCCCACATATAATCATTCCATTAGTACACATAATACAACACCCTTATGTCTTTCCATTTATACAGCCTCTCCCTCATTAAGGCATGAATTGTCAAAACCGAACGTCGCTAGTATTATTCACTCCTTCCAAAGCCACAATCAGATCTTGCATGAGTACTACTCTCTAAATCCTAAACTTTGTGGAATATACTTTACATGCATTGAGAAGATTAAAGAAGAAAATTTCCATGCGAGGGGGAATGGCGCTTATACCTTGCGTGGTATTTTTTTCCTTGGACTCATCCGATATCGGTCTTTCTTGCTTACTTGTGGGCACTTGGTGAGACGCGAATCCTCTCCGTATATAGGGTTTATCACATGGACTGCATGAAAAATCTTATAGCCCATCCCTACAGAGTCCAAGACTTCGCGCGCCTCTTTCCGCGACCGTAGCATCTTGGGTTTCAAGTGTGGAACAAGGATGTAGCCCGCAATAGTTCGCATTATGGCAGACATCCCAACATTACTTATGGCAAATCAAATTTAAAGATTTAGCAAAAGTAAGATTGTTGAAAGCCGACTCATTTTCGCCCATTTGTACAAGGGAGTTCACGCCTCCCTCTCCATGTCATTTAAGAGGGCCATTTTAGGGTCATCGATTGGCCGGGTTTCCTCTCCATGGGAGGCATCAGCGCCCACATAATGCATTGAGAGATCCTCCATGGCTTGCACATCCTCCTGGTTAATTCCATCCTCACTATTGTTGTCACTGTCACTGTCATTGTCATTGTCATTATCGTTCGGCACTTCATCAACGGTGGGGGGGCCTTCTCGCCCACGGCTCCCACCTGATGTACTTTGGTTGTTTTTGGATGGGGTGCCAAGAGAAAGGACCGGGAAGGGAACAACAAAGTCCTGATAGGAACACATGAACATACGGCATATATTATAATGTGTCAATTGCAACAATACAACTTATTATAAGCGAAATGGCAACACACAACCTTCAATGTGTGCATGCATCAAATATGTCATTCAGTAATTACATGTATGTCACGCATGCAAAGTTTCAAACCTAAACAAAATCATTTGCCCCCCAAGGACGCATTCACCCTATCAACAAATTTTGTTTATTGTGAAAGAAAATCCTCTCATGCCATTGCACCCATCAAATGGATGTGGCTCAAGCTTCATTTTTTTCCCACATGTGCTTGAATATGTGTGCAACACATGTACAAAGATTCAACAGAAAAAAAGAACATTTGCCTCCCCAACGACGCACTCACCCTTGAACCAATTTTGAATTAAATCGAATTTGAATGAATTTAAAATAAATATGTGCATTTAGAAAAATATAGGATTGCGGTTTGGTGTTGGGCGTAATGATTTTATTTTTGGCTCTTTGTTCTGTGACATCAGGGTTTGCACCACTACATCCATGCCAAAAATTGGACCAAACAAAAATAAAATAAAATAAAATAAAAAATTCTTGCTCGCTTTTGTAGAACTTTCTATGAAGATGCACGAAGTTGAAGACAAATCAACTTTGGGTGCAAATGAGGGAAGAAAATATGGTTTTGGGTCCAAATGACTTTTGTTCACTCCCAAAATTTGCACGCACATTGCATATGTTGTCATTAAGCATATTACTTGAAAATGGAATTTAAAAAAAATCATGTGCAGGCGAAACGTAGTTTTCGTTCTCCATGACACGTAGCTGCGTTCAACACTTGAATGACCCATTGAATGAACTTGGTTCAACCTCATATTTGGTCCACATGTGCATAAGTATGTTCAGATCACATATGCAAAGTCGCAACCCGCACGAGCAGCAAGAAAAGATATTTGCATCAATCGATTAATCGAATTTATACAAAGTACATCATGATATATCTACAATGCCCCTCTATACGCGCGACCCTGTCTCAAAGCAACCCTATTTCTATCATACAACATCCCACATGCTATAACCGGACCGGAGGTCCCAATCATCCCGAGAAAACTCGTATGATGCAAATAGCTCGATGTCAGCCCTAATAGTCCTACTAGCACATGTCATCACAAACAGGTGCATCCCCTCACATTATACCGACGTATGACCACAAAACCTCTCATGCCCATCGCTTTGCTTGTCCCATACTATTGGTTCTCCTAGGATGACCAAAAAAACTATTGACCAGCCCAGCAACATTGCTGAAGACATCGGGGTCACCATCACAATATCTAATGTCAATGGGAGACAACCCCCGTCTATGTACATCCTGTCCGTTGACACACAAAATGTATGGTAGGATGTATGGGGTTCGAGGCATAATATACGGAATCCCCCTGTGGTGTAGTATGGACCGTAGTAGGGAACAAGTCCACCATGCTGTCTCTCCCAAGATGAACCACAATATCATTGACCGTGAATGAACCCCGACCCCATAGCAGGGTCAGTAGCGGCTCTCACAACATACCGTCTCCCCCAATACTCGAACTCCACATTCTTTCGGATGGGGATAAGAGGGTCGAGATGATTCCCCCAACAATGAGGCTGAACGGTCTTCAGTAACATAGTCCTATGCGCTTCCCATCGGGGGCGAGGATCCTCACGCCCCCCAAGCCGAAGGGGAGGATACCTAGGGCAAAGCCGATGCCTCCTAGGGGTTCGGGGGCCACATGCACGTGGAGGTGGAGGTGGAGGTGGAGGTGGAGGGGTCGGTGGTACTGGTGGCGGAAAGAGATGAAAGTGGAGGTGGTTGAGGATGTAATGCCGGAGGTACAACCGAGGTGGATCAGGCAGAGAAACAGACGGAGGGGGGGCCCCACAATCGGCCTGCAAGCTGCTACTGCATGTAGGGCGCGGAGAATCATCAGATGAGGACACCGGATAAGGGGCCCGCCTGAGGACACCGGCCGAGGGGGGGGGGACCCTGCTCGTCGCCGGCCATAACGCCTGCGACACCTACGATACCCCCAAGACCTTACGCATCTCATCTATCTCATGCTGGGGGACCAACTGGTCACAATCGGACACAGGGCTCTGGCCAAATTGTGCAAGCCCACCACCCCCGCAAAATGCCTCATGTGCAATGTGATTGCGAGCTTGGCATCAAGTCGTGCTAACAATTATGCGTTATATGATGCATCGTATTTGGGGTTGACGTATGAATACCAATCATACTATATTATTAAAATACCAATGTACTATGACTGAACGTTAATGAGAGGGGGTGGAAAAGACTCACCTTCGCCGCATCCGCAATCTTGTTCAGCTTGTAATGTTCTTCGACAACATGCTCGCCGTCTCGGTGGTCTGGTGCTGCCCGGCGGTATCCGTGCCCAATACTTAGTGCACCAGCACTCCATCCTGTCGGGGGGGTCAAAGGTGGACGTGCTAGGGTATCTGGACTAGCAGGGCTCTCACCACGGGGTTTGTCACGAGGGGGCAACCCGCGGCACACCCCGACTTGATCCCGGAGTGTCAACATCCCCGCATCACCTGAAATTTGCCCCCGGTCCCGTCTACGATTGCGTCTGCCCGGCCCGTACTGAATCAGTTGCAATATGCCTTGCCTCATGTTCATGAATGCCCTAGGGTATTCCAATGGTTGCCATTCCGGGTGTGGTACCGCATACCCGTCCGCGAGGTTGATGGGTCGATGACTCCTCACCTTCGCATCCTAATTAACACACACCACCATTTCTTTCATTCCTATAAAGAAAAGAAAAAAACCCCAAAAATGCCAGGCCCACATTCCTGGAGGGCCTGGGCCTTTGCCTCAACAAGGAAGGGACTTTCAAATTGATAAACAGAGGCAGAGCATCCCTCAAACACTTGAACCCAGGACAATGAACCCAAAATGATATTCTCTTCAAGTTGCCCACACCATGGAAAAATTTAGTGAGACCCAGCGCTTTGCGCTTACCAAATTGAACCACTTTTTGGATATGTGAATCCTAATTAACGTCTATCCTTTGGAACCCAAAACCCAAAACCCAACACCAAAAGAAAAAAAAAACCCTACCCCAGTACCTTAAGGGAAAAAAAAAAAAAAAAACCCCCCTAAGAACCCCAAAAACCATTAAACCCTAAACCAAAAAATAACCCCCTATTTGCCTACCTTACAAGGCTGAGGGAAGGCGTGTCTTTGCGACGGCCGGCACAACGTGTCACTGCGATGGGTTTTTTTTTATTGTGACGCAGGGAGGTCGCTCGTAAACGCCCCAATTTTTAAAAAACGGGCGGGGTTTACTTGCTCAAGTAGGAGTGGAGAGACTAGGGTTTAGGGTGGAGAGAAAACAGCTGCTTGCAAGGTCGAGAGGAGAATCGAGGCGCCGCCCCAAGCGTTGCGACCTCCACCGCCGCGCAGGTAAGCCGTGCCTCTCCTTGCTCTTTTGCTTTTCAAAATCGCCCTAAGACCATATCCTCCCAGCTCACCTCTCTCTCTCTTCTGTGGTAGAAGTGCCGCGCAGAGGCAGGGAGAAAATGAAGGGGCATAGGCACGGTTTTCGCGGCGGGGGGGGGGGGGGGGGGGGGGGGAAGAGAGAGAGGGCGGGGGTTCGCTGCGCCAACGTTGGCAGCAGCGGCAACGGCGACAGCAGCAGCGCTTGGATGAGGTAAGTTTTCTCCTTCCTCCCTCCCGGCCCGTCCTCTCAAGAATGGAGGGACCACAGTTAGCAAAACTGTTCCTATGATTCACAACAGCCCTGATGAATTGGGTATGATTCAAAGGCTTACAACGCTCCCATTAGTTCTCTGAGATTGAGGAAGCAATTGAGCCTTTAAACGGATATAAAGCTGGTGTGTCCTGATGGCATTGTCAACGACTTATGAAGCATAGGGTGGACAGTGGTCTATGGCTTCCGCCTTTGGTCATGTGAGATCGGGAAGATGTGGAGAGTTGTCCATAACTTGTATGCTCACACCAAAATTTTGTGTCACTATTCATGGGAGAAGGAGCAGAGTCGATAGTGGAGGGAGTAGAGGGAGAGATGAGGGGAAAAAAGATAAATGAAAGGTGGGGGAGGGGGGGGGTGTGGGAGTGGTGAGTACTGAGCAGCTCATCTCTCCCTCTCTCTCCCTATGTCCCCTCTCTCCACATCCTGATGTGACAGCCTGAGGAGAGGGAAAAGAGGGAGAGCCAAGGATAGAGGGACAGAGGCGCAGCTCTGCTCAGTCATTCCCCCCTTCCCCCACCCTTTTTTTTTTTTTTTTTTTTTTTTTTTTTCCCTCATCTCTCCCTCTCTCACCCTCTCTCCCTCTCTCTCCACATCCTGATGGGGCAGAGGGAGAGATGAGGGAAAGAGGGAGAGACTTGAGAGAGGAGGAGAGAGGGACGAGATGAGGGAAAAAAAGAAAAAAAAAGGTGGGGAGGGGGGAGTGACTGAGCAGCTGCTCAGTCCCCCCCCCCCCCCCCGCCCCCATTTTTTATTTTTTATTTTTTTCCCCTCAACCCTCGCTTTCTCTCCCTCTCTCTCCACATCCTGATGGGACAGAGGGAGAGATGAGGGAGAAGAGGGAGAGACAGGGACAGAGGTTTAGTGAGGATGTGCGAGGTGACTAATAGGTTCCATATGTGCTATAGATGTCAATCTGGTAATCAAAACATCAAAGAGCAGTTCAAATGAGTAGCATTCTCCATAACATAGAAGGTCTATGGAGGCTGCGCAAGCAAGATCTTGCATGCTTGTCCCTTGTTATATGCATAATGTTAAAGTTGTAGACAGGGTGAAGAAAGTACTCCCTAAGTACTTACAAGCAAAACTGGGTTGCATGTTTGAACAAAGGGGTACCAGGGTGGTTTCCACAACCCATATCATTCAAACCATGTAGTGATTCAAGCCAAGTTTAGAATCCAAACCAGGTGATAGTCCAAACCATGTATTAGAATTCATCCTTAGTGTCATACCCTGTTGTACACCAACCAGATGTGCAAGCAAAATTTCCATCACATAGAATGTATACCCTGCATAGCTTTTTAAATTGCAGAAATTCCAGGCTCTTAGTATACTCAAAGCCTTTGCAATGAAATACTACTTTTAGTCTTGTGGCTGCTGTACTGTCTGTGACTTCTCCCTTTCCATTCTATGAGAGACCTTCCAAACACTCTAGGCCAGATTAGGTAATAGAGGAAGTAAAGGAGGTACTTCCTGAGTTTCCCAGGTTACATATGCAGAAGCGCACCAGGGTAATACTTTCCTCAAAGCATCTGCAATGAAATATGTCAGTCCTTGAAAG
>CM060734.1:26285223-26336886 GCA_030704615.1 Takakia lepidozioides
GGAGGTTGGTGCAGGCGGCATGGCAGGTGAAGGGCGTGAGGACATGAAGGACAGCAGATCCGGCAATGGAGGTTGTTCATGCACATGCAGTAGGGCCGCCCACGCAAAGAAAAGAAGAAAGCTAAGCACATGCAATCCCCGGCGAAAGAGCAGTCATGGGCTGCGGAGGGGGGAGTGAGCAGTGCACAGAGGGTGTCAGTTCGCCTCAATCAAAGGTGGTCGTCCTGGAGGGCTCCCCTGCTGCTAGCCCTAGTAAGAACAAGAAAAGCCCGTGAGAGGCAAAAGAGAGGGCAAAAGAACAGACGAGACAGAATGCTAGCCGGAGGAAAGACAAAAGCAGCGGAAGAGGCCAGGGTGCCCAAATGACAGATGCCAATGTAAGCGAGGGACCCACAGAGACGGTGGATCCTACAAGACACCACAGAGAGGCAGTAGCACACCGGTTAGACCATCGCGGGCAAGAGCAGCCCCCGCAATTACCCATACGGTGGAGAGTGGAGGAGAGGAAAGAACACCTGAAAGAGCACGGATTGTGCAAGTTCGAGGTTGAAGCCAGGGAGAGGGCAGTAGAGACGACGAGAGTGCTGGAGGTGGTTTTGCAGGTGGCTGACCCTGTTGAGGAGGACGACATGGAGGTTTTCTGACCAGGATGGACATCCTCCCGGACATCCCCAGGCCCCAAACCCGGAGCATACAGGCTGGATTGGCGGTCCTGGTGGGCTGCCGGAAAAACCCCTCTGCAGCAGACGTCATGTCTGAGGCGGGATATGAAGTTGGCCCCTGCCAAGATGTCTGGAGGCAACCCACAGCAACATTGGCAGGGTGCTGGGGGGCATGGTGTACCCGGGCCAAGCTTCGAATTCCCCTTTGCCGCTTGGTGTCATGCAGGGTGGTGAGACCTGCCCTCCCAGGCGATATCGACAAGCTGAAATTCTCTTTCCGGGATGGATATCGAATGGGGTCTGCCGCCTTTTATCGTTCCATGAGATACCGACCACGGAGCTTCCCGTGCCACACTTCCGATGAGGTGGACAAATGGGGTCCCCATTGGCAACGCGAAATGAGGAGTTCGAGAGATCGATTGCTAGTGATCCTCTTTTTCAGCACATGTCCGGTAAAGATCTACGGTACGGCAATCATCGCTCCTGGCATAGGCTGGAGCACATTGCCCAAGCCCACCCCAACGATCTCGATTGGCATTTCCCGTCGATTGTGTTGTGCTGAAGGTGCGGGGCCCAAAGATTCGCATCTTCTCAAAGCTTGCAATGGCCGACATCAACTCGTAAGCTACAACCCCTCTCGCTTTTGGACTTTGAATTTGGAAGTCATTTCATTCCTCCCCTATATTTGATGAAAATTCCCATTTCAGTATTGTTTGATGGAAATGTGGCACTGCAGGGTGACTGAGAATGCCTTCATTGCCACCAACTTGTCCCATATGCTCTTCCGAGTGAAGGATGTCGGGAAGCAGGGTGGTGCAAGAGGTTTGCCAATTCCCTCAGTGCCGACCTCCTGCGCAAGTTGGAGGCAAAGGCAGACAGAACCTGGTATAGGCTGAGCGTCGACGCCATGGTGGACTACATATTTCGGGTAAAGCTCCTGACAGTTTTGTTGAGCTAATCTGTCTCTCCTCCCCAATAGAAGAAATTGTGTTGAGCAGGATCTCTAATCTTATGTGCGCATTTCTTGACAGACGAAAATACAGCAGGATTTGGCACATGCGCGGAGGTTCTACATGGAGTCAGAGGAGAAGAATCCAACCCTCCCGGAACTCGAATCGTATGTCAAAGCTGCGGAGGTGAGGGCCCGCATAAAGTACAAGTCGCGGATGGTAAAGTACGTGGCCATAGCTGATCCCGCCCTTGGTGCCGACTTTCTGGTGGAGGTGGGAAGCACTACTCTCGCGCTCTGAAGCCCACGATGACATTGGAGAAGCTCCATCGTCTAGCCACATCCTATGTGGATGGCAACAGAAAAGGTGATACATTCTTAACAAAATTGTGGTGGCAACAACTCCTTTTTGTGGTGTTTGGCGCTTACGAATATGCTGGGTGGTTGGACAGACCCGGTGGCTCCAAATCTGGAATGGTTCCCAAAGTACCAGGGACATGTGGAGCTTCCCCAAACCGGACAAACTCTCTGACCCACATTCGACATGTGGATGAACCGCATGACATGGTGGTTTCAGGTACTTCCCCACGCTTCGTTTGGGCTTCTACTCTAGTAGGGGGTGGATTCATTGTATTTTTTGAGGAAAGCGATCTGATGGACAATCTCCACAGGTGACGACGAATGCGCAAGAGCAGCTGGAACACAAGCACATCAGTTCAAGATGGAGATATCTCCTGCAGCAGAGAGCCTACGTGACTATGTGACGAGGTACTTTCTGCTCTACAAAACCAACCTATTCTTTCGGGAGATAGCAGATGCTCGCCGGAGCCACGAGTTCACGACCCCAGCGAACGCGGACAAAGCAGCAATGCGCCTTCTGTACAGGTACATACGCGCTGCCTTTCTTTCAAGTCCTGGCATTTCAGGATGTTAGAGGCCTCAAGTGGTGTTAGGGAAAATGGCGCCGAATTTCCAGTCAGGGCTCCGAAAATGGCTAAGTCCCTAGACTGGCTGGCCCGGAACTGGAAATTCGGCGCCATTTTCCAGTTCCAGGCCTATTGCCGTTCAAGGACTTAGCCATTTTCGGCCTAAGTCCCTAGACTGGCTGGCCCTGAAGTGGAAATTCGGCGCCATATTCCAGTTTTAGGCCCTATTGCCGTTCAGGGACTTAGCCATTTTCGGCCTAAGTCCCTAGTGTGGCTGGCCCGCAACTGGAAATTCGGCGCCGTTTTCCAGTTCTAGGCCCTATTGCCGTCCAGGGACTTAGCCATTTTCGGGCTAAGTCCCTAGACTGGCTGGCCCTGAACTGGAAATTCGGCGCCCTTTTCCAGTTCCAGGCCATATTGCCGTTCAGGGACTTAGCCATTTTCGGGCTAAGTCCCTAGACTGGCTGGCCCTGAAGTGGAAATTCGGCGCCATATTCCAGTTCCAGGCCCTATTGCCGTCCACGGACTTAGCCATTTTCGGTCTAAGTCCCTACGGTGGCTGGCCAGGAACTGGAAATTCGGCGCCGTTTTCCAGTTCTAGGCCCTATTGCTGTCCAGGGACTTAGCCATTTTCGGGCTAAGTCCCTAGGGTGGCTGGCCCGGAACTGGAAATTCGGCGCCGTTTTCCAGTTCTAGGCCCTATTGCCGTCCAGGGACTTAGCCATTTTCGGGCTAAGTCCCTAGACTGGCTGGCTCTGAACTGGAAATTCGGCGCCGTTTTCCAGTTCCAGGCCGTATTGCCGTTCAGGGACTTAGCCATTTTCGGGCTAAGTCCCTAGACTGGGTGGCCCTGAAGTGGAAATTCGGCGCCATATTCCAGTTGTAGGCCCTATTGCCGTTCAGGGACTTAGCCATTTTCGGACCTCATTGTGTTTTTCATGAATGCAGGTACTGTAAGTTCTCCTTTTGGAGAAAGGTCATCTGTCTTTCGAGCCACCATTCTTCCTGGCATGGAGGAACCCTGGGGCTGACTCCATGTACACTGACGATATTGTGAAGGAGTGGCATCTGGAACATTTGCGTGATTGCCCTTGGTATGTGGACCTTCCGCCCGGCTCGCTCGACCCATCCGAGTTTCAATTGAAGCTGGATGCTGAATTCCGACGAAACCGGGCTCCGCTGCCTCCGTTGGGTGCAAAAGAGGCAAAAGCGCTTGCGAACTCCAGGAAAGTGGCAGAGCTTGCTCAGGCAGGAATTCAAGAGAAATTGCATGAGAAGAGTAAAGGTCAAAGGAAAAGGACAAGGAAACAGGTGACTGCAGTAACACCCAAAAAGAAGAAACCATCGGGGCATCGGAGGAGGCGCAGGAGGGGACCCAAGAGAGTGACTCCGACGCCGATTTTGTTCAAGGTCCTGCGACTGCTGTTGCTCCTACCGAGTCACCGGTCATCCGGGTTCCCAAGTCAGTTCGGAGTGGGACTGGCTCTGCCAAGAAGTTGGCATTTGAGGGCGAGCCTACACGGCGGTATTCGGCGGTGACGTTTACGCACAGGCCAAAGCTAGAACCTCCAACCATCATCCAATGCGTCAATGAGAGCTTCCTTGACGCTCTCGCTGCCAGGGCGAAGAAGGTGGCACACAACAAGTCTCTGGCGGAGCAGAAGGGGAAAGCCAAGAAGAGGGCTGCCGGTACAGAGCCTAAAGACACCCCTGGTTTTGAAGCCATGATGGAATTCTTCACGGCTGTGAGCACGAATTGCAAGAGCACTCGGGGGGGGTTGAGGTGGAGAGAGCTTGCGACATGATTCTCCTCGACATTCCAGATGGGGAGCTGCTGGAGGGCCTGGATGGTGTGCCCACCTAGAACAGGTTTACTGAGGACTACTGGAAAGCCGGGTTGGGCTGGCGGGGATGCTTCTGGATGACGGTGGATGTGTGGTTGTCCTTGCCACGAGAGGGAAGACCACAGAGAATGCGGTGGCAAGGTGGACACCGAAAAGTGTCACCCCGGTCCTCCTCAGAAAATGGTTCTGCATCAGTACGCAGGGGTTGCGAACAGAGGGCCAAAGTGTAAGTTATCAATCTATTGCATTCACTTCATATTGTGGTGTATGTTAAGTAGACCCTGGAATTGATCCCTTCTTTGTTGGATGTGCAGACATTGGTGTTTGAGGCATATTGCTTTGTGAAGAGAGGGTCTACGTTCAAATTCCGCAACGACGGTCGTCTTGTTGATGCCGCTGTGGACCCTGTAACCTACGATGTCCTCTACAACTATGTGCCCCACTCTAGTATGCCAAAGGACACAAAGACAGGCAAACCGTGGCGGTACAGCCGGACCCGGAGCCCTGCTTTCATCCAGACCCTCATGGAGACGTGCTCGGATGTCCAAGGGCGGATTCTGGACCTCACATGCGGCACGGGTAAGCCTTCACGTGCTCAGTTTGTCCCCTGGCCCCATTGCAATTGCATGCCGCAAGCTATTAACCGCCCGCTTTGTTCCTCAGGTGCTTCAATGTGGGCAGGGACGTTGTCCGACAGGCATGTGTTCGCCTTCGAGCCAGATACTGCCCTCCACAACTCGGAACTTGCAGCAGCTGAACGTCTGCCGAAAGAGGAAGAGGCATCCTCGGAGGATGAGGAAAAATCCGAGAAAGAGCAGGGGGAGGAAGTTGGGATCGAGGCCGAGGAGCCCCCGGTTTACGAGTGAGTGGTGGCATTGTAAGTTGCCTCCAGATTTTGTGAGGCACCTCCCTCCGCTCTCTTATTTCATTGAAAACCGCTGGTATTGACATTCTTCAAGTGGATTTGTTCTTACTGTAGGATGCCAAGTACTGCCGGAGGGACGTCTACACCGGAGTTCATGGGCAGGAGGAACGTGCCTTTTTTTGCCAGGGGGGATTTCATGCCTAGTCCAGAAAGGGAGTACATCCTTCCTACTTATGCTGCCCGGTTTGCTTCGGTGTCCATTAGGAGGTGTTCCGAACGTAGTCGTGTACAGCAGATTTTAGACGAGGCAAGCCTCAAGAAAATGAAGATGAGGGAGGAGGCAGCAGCTATTAGAGCCCGTCGGGCTCGTAGATTTGTGTTGGATTCTACTGAGGAAAGTGGGGGAGAAGACGCAGAAGATTCCCAGGAGGTGAGGTGGACAGTCCCCCAAAGAGAGGACGGGATTTTTGAGAGGCATAGTGGAACTGATGCATCACAGAGCTCGGAGGATGAGGGGGATGAGGGGGATGAGGAAGAAGGTGGGGCAAGTTCCTCGGAGGGTGTAGGAGAGTAGTGCCCATTCCGGCTATGACAGTTAGAACACACTTGTATAGACGTGGCTTGCCACAAAATTTGCAATAAAATGTTGCATTTCAAGTCCACTGGTGCCACATTCCAACTTCACATGACCCTATTTCCGTGCCTCCTAACCCTATTTCCGTGGACTCACAATGGTCTGCTCATGCTTTTTTTTTTTTCCGCTCATGCTCATGCCGCTCATGAAATAGCAACCCCCGCCTGGTTGGAGTTATCAACCCATATAGCAGATCCGTACTCCAAGGCAGGTCTAATAACGCGACAAAGCATGGTTTTCTTAACCTCAGAGTTGACCCCTCTACAATGGAAAAATTTAGTGAGCCCCAGAGCTTTGCCCTTGCTAGTTTGAACAACTTTCCGGATATGTGCATCCCAATTACAATTGGAGGAAAACTCAACGCCCAGGTAAGTGTAGGAGGGACCGGGATCTCTTGGCTACCCCACTGCCACTTAAGATCACTTCCTCCCTCTCCTCTGTCGTTGAATGCTACCACTGCACATTTGCTGACATTAGCCTCTAGCCCCCAAAGATCAAAGTATCTCTTCGCGCAATCAATCAACTCCTGGAGATTGGTTGGAGTCTCCCCTATGCCTGCGAAGTCATCCGCAAACATATATAAGGGCTGGTATGGTGGTATCACCCACCCTTAACCCAAATCCCTCACTTTCCACATTCTTGAGGAGTTGATTGATGAAAACATTGAAGAGCAGAGGGGAGAGAGTACATCCTTGAGCTACACCTTGGTCTATGTCAAAGAAGTTGGACTTCTGTCCGTTAACAGTGACACAGCTTTTGGTGTGAGCATACAAATGGTGGACAACTCTCCACATCTTTCCCTTCATCCCACAAGACCAGAGGCGGAACCATAGGCCATCTCTCCACACCGTGTCATAAGCCTTTTTGACATCCAGGAAAAAGACATAAGTGGGTTTCCCTTCTTTTTTCCTTCCCTGGATAATCTGGCTTAGAGTGAAGATATGATCCACACAGCCCCTGTTTCGCCGAAAGCTAGCTTGGCCTTCGTGGAAACAACCTCTAGACTCCAGATCAACCTCGAGACGAGTACTTATAACTCTGCAGAATGTCTTGCCAACAGCATTGAGGAGCGTGATGCCACGGTAGTTCCCCGGTTCTTCTCTGTCACCCTTCTTGTATAGATTGACAATGACCCCCTGTCGCCAGCGAAAGGGGATCATTTCAGTCTTCCAGATAAGGTTAAAGAGGAGAACTAGGGCCTCTATCATGGGATCGCCACCGTGCTTGATAAGCTCGTTGACAATACCATCAGGTCCACCAGCTTTATATCCATTTAAATGTTCAATTGCTTCCACAATCTCAGAAGAACTAATGGGAGCGTTATAAGCCATTGAAATATACTCCAGTTCATCAGGGCTGTTTTGAATCATAGGAACAGTTTTTCCAACTGTGTCCCTCCATTCAGCAAAAGACCCCTCACTGTTAGACCTAGAAGTTCTGCCAAAGATACTGAGTGATTTTCAAAGGTTTTGACAATGTCAACCGATGAAGTCACCACTGCACCTTTAGTAGTCTTCGGCGCTTGTACTTGCTGACCGTTTTTAGGCTTGTACAAACGTTGAAGGGCCAACCAGAATTTCTTGTCATTACCACCATGGTGGTTTGAGTTCATACCCCTGTATAACTTATCCCAGTATAATTTCTTCTGAGACCTAACAAGCTGATTGATATCTTTACGGAGCTGGTAGTACCTCGCCTACAATTCTCTGTTGGTTTTCAAATTGCAGCACTCTTTATAGAGGGCTCGTCTCTCATCTTGAGTTTGATCTCATTGGTCACCAATTAACAGCTCTACCGTAGACAATTAGTTTCCTCCCAATGATCTTGTCAGCCACGGAGGAAACGAAACTCTCCCAAGAGTCCACTGCTCTTTCAACTTCATTTCTTGCTTTGTCAGAGCGAGACTGAAGTTCTTGGAGTGATTGGACAAAGTGAGGGAGAGCCTCTTGCAAGGCCTGGACGTACTCAGCCTTGACCTCCTCATTATGAAATTTTTCTATGCGCCACTTCCGAATCGAACGTTTCAGAGATCTCTTGGTGTTGGGAAAACACCTTTTGATCTTAGTCCAAACCAGAAAGTGGTTAGAGGTACCAATATCAGTTCTGTCAATCAACACATTGGTACACTGGGGAAACAAATTTTTGTCCATTATGATATAGTCCACAATGGAACGTTCCCCAGTTTGGGATTTCTCACGAGTCCACTGCACTTGGTCACCTCTTGTCCTGTTATTCAAGGTCAAAAGCTGAAGCTCTTCCAGACAGTTAATTAACCGTCTGCCATTAGAATTCAGCTCGTCCTCACCAAAAGGCCCAATGATATCGTCCTGATGGAGCCCTTTGCCCACCCGGGCATTGAAGTCACCCAATAGCACTACCTGACCTTTGGCAAGGAACGAAGCACAGTCCAGCTTTACATCTTCGAAGGAGAGAGTGAAAGTGAAAGTATGAGGAAGCAATCAGGGTTAGCTGCTGGAGTCAGAGTCGTCACTAGGGCCTGAGTGAGAGAGATGAAAATTGGGAAGAGCGGAAGTGACTTGGGGTTTTCTTTCACCAAATACAATTGTCAGTAATCAGCAGGAAATAGCTGAAGGGGTGTGGCTATGTTGAGGCCAGTGTCTTGTGGATGTTGGGTCAAGTTTGAGAGTTTTCATCGAGAGAGAGAGAGAGAGAAAAATCTGAGAGCTATGATAGTAATCTGCTCTGGTGATTCTTATAGGGCCCACCCTCGACAGAGGGCAGTATGCGTGAGGCGAAGTGGCTCTTAGTTACGCCGGCTTTGGCCGGAGTCTTCTCTCTCTCTCTCTCTGCTCTGGTGATCAAGTGTTGCTTAAAGAAGAAGATGGTGATGAAGCAAAGGGTAACCATGCAGCAAGTATGAGCGTGCTTAGTAAGTTAGCATAATGAAGAGTGAAGGGATTAGAGTGAAGGGAGGGCGGGGAGTGGAGGGGGAGAGTGAGGGACGGAGGGGGCAGGGAAGGCAGGGCAGGGTAGGGAAGTGAGGGGAGAGTGAGGGAGGGAGGCCATGATAGGGAGTGCAATATTCATGTTTTAATACAATTCTGATATGGGTCATTGTAAGGGTATCAGTGTGTGATGTTCCAAGCATTCACAGCATTGGACATTCTGCAATTTAAGGCACTTTGGAATATGAAGGTTTGTATGCAATCATACTCTGACCTTCTCATCTCTCTAATCATAAGTTCTAATTTCTATGGTTTTTTTTGTCAAGCTGCACCAAAGCACACAAAAGACATGATGACAACCCAGGCTGGAGGTGCAAGTGGCCCACCCCCGACATGGGTGCAACAAGGCCCCAATAGCCCTTGGGTGTGTTCAGCAGGAGTAGTTCTGAAATGTGTGTTTTGTTGGTGGGAGTGCAGATAGCTTTCACCGGTGTGGTATATTCATGTCTGCTACTTGCATATATGGGGCAGGCTGTTTCTGTCCAAGAACCAGAATGACATCTCAAAGAGCTTCTATAAGTCCATCCCAAGTATAGCATCTTTGCCCTGGAGTCCTGATGTCTGTAGCTCTTCTGTGCTACATTTTGCAAGTTACTTTCACATTAAGTATGAGATGAATAGAGAGCAGCGTGACTAACGCATGTAACGGAGTGGCTCTTTTGGCCAGCAATTGTTTCTATGCTGCTTGTGGGTGGAAGACTTTTCTCCCTGTCTGTGGCTTGGCCTCCAAAAAAAGAAAGAGTAAGACGTTTGACTAATGACTTGCAAGGGCATAGAACAACACATACAAGGAGAAATGCTTTTTGGTAACTTACATTTGAGAGCCTATATTTTGTGGTGGCAACACTAGCATCTATTGTGGGGAGTCAGGCCGTCATATCAGCCACATTCTCCATCATTAAGCAATGTATGGCACTTGGTTGCTTCCCTCGTTTGAAAGTGGGGCACACCTCTGAGCACATTAATGGGCAGATCTACATCCTTGAGATTAATTGGACCTTATTGGTGTTGTGTCTACCAATCACTATCTGTTTCCAAGACACCATCAGTTCAGGGAAGTTTTCTGCCTAACTTTATTTTCATCAGACAATTTCCTGGCAATGGACATCGCTTTGGACAATTCAGCCTCTAAGTCAGATTTATCCAGCAGGGTCAAGACTTGCGTACTTAGATTCACATCCTTTTCACTCTTCCGCCAGGACTTGGCAGCCCTAGAAAACAGCCAAGGTGACCCTGAGTTGTAGGAAATCCCTATCCACATTGGCATTGTTCATTTCAAACTATCATTTGCAGTAAAGTTTTCATGGTATTTTGCATGCTTGTGATTCCTAGGCCATTCTTTATTTTCTTTAGTTTATGTGGCCTTTGTCGTTCATGGTTGGTTTGGTAGGATGTAGTGATTAATGGAAATCTTGCCTGCCCAGCCAGACCCCAATGGGCTCCTATCCCGACTACTATCACTGCCCTCTGCTCGCTAAGAGTACCCCGTCACTCCACCCCCTGATCCTCTCGCAAGAATCGTGCCAAGGCCCTCTGGATGAGCTCGTCCAGCTCGGCTATACATGGGCAGTTATCCTCGGGCTTCTTGCTACTTTCTATCAAGGCTACGACATAGCCTAGAGCTGCAATATAACAAAGCCAGCAATCGTGCTCGTTTCGGGTGTAATAGAGTTATCTGTGGGACCAAACTGCTAGGACCAGGAAAATGGGGGTGGCAGGAGTTTGGTGCCGAGTTTTGTTCGTCGTTCTTGCGGAGGCAGTCAAAGGTCACGAGCTCGCGCCATAGCAAGCTACTGGCTCCAAGTCGCGCATCTGTGGAGCACGTTTGCAGTTGTGCTCGTTTGCAGGTTGGAGTGCGCGCGGTGGGGAATCGTGGCCAGCGGCTGGTGTTTTCTTTTTTTTCAGTTGCGTGCATTCTAATCCTTAGGTGGGCTTCGGTGACTTCTTCGGAGACTTCTCAGCTGCAGGTTGTTTCACTTTGGGGGTTTGGGGGCAACTCAGCTGTACCTATGGCAGACTGTGAGTATGAATTGGACTACATCCTCAAGGAGTTTCAAGACATAGAGGGCACTCAAGCATTCCCTGAGCCTGAAGCATTCCCGGACGATGATGTTCCTTGTAGCCAAAAATTGCCAATGAAGAGGAAGAATCCGGCACCATGGATGGACAAGGCTAATTGTGGACTCTTTCCACTTGAGCACCATGGCTACGGCCTACAATCACCATTTTTCTTTGTACAGCAAGGGCAAGAAGCAGGTCACCCAATTGATTCCATCCGTTGTGTGGAAGGCGGTATACACACACTATCTGGAAGTCCACCCTAATTCTGAATTTGCTGAGGAGACTCTGAAGGACCGTCTACGGGAAACGCTCAAGGAATTGAAAACAGGCACATCAAATGAAGAGGATTATGACAAGGCGGTGTTACAGAGTGACGAAATGTTGGTGAGATTAAAGAGTACCGATGGCCATGCCACTCGGAATGTACTCAAGAGGCGAAACAACTTTTTACAATCAGGAAGTCCGTCCCTGATCCCATCAACAGCTTCTACTGGTGTGGGGGAATCGGATGCACCACCGCCTGTACCTAGTCTTGGCACCGAGTGTAGTCCTGCAATTTCTAATGCAACTATAGGGTCTAAGTCCTCAGATGAAAAACCAATGAGCAAGTCTGAGATGCTCCAGCAGCAATCTCGTAGCATTGCTACCATGGCCCAGCAATTTCAGACTTCATCTGTTCCGTGACGCCCTCTTAGCTGCCAAGTTGGAAATCAGCCAAGAGAAGCATAACAAGGTCAAAATCAGCAATTTAAAGCAGGCCGAGACCTAGGTGTGATAAGTGACGATGAGTTTAAGCTGTAGGTTAAAGCTATCTTGCATTTGTAGTGATCTGTCTAGTAGTCCCCATCCCAGCCTGTGATGATCGGTGCCGATCATTACTTCTAGTTATTTATTTATTTTTATTTTTATTTTATTTTTTGCTTTTGATATTTGGCATTTGGGTGGATGTGATGATCGGTGCCAGCCATCACTTCTGTCGGTGCCGCCGATCATTTAAATTTTATAATTTTTAAATTAAATTAATTTTTTTTTAAATTTATTAAAAAAATAAAAAATAAAATAAAAAAAAAAACCTTTTCCTTCATTCGGCATTTGGGTGCCGACCATCACATCTGTCGGTGCCGCCAATCATCACTCTCCGTTTTTTTTTTTTTTTTCCTTTGGGACATTCGGCATTTGGGTAGATGTGATGGTCGGCACCGACCATCACTTTTGTCGGTGCCGCTGATCATCACTTTCTGTTTTTATTTTTATTTTTTAATAATTAAATAATAAATTAAAATTAAAATTAAAATAATAAAATTGGCTTTTGACATTCGGCATTTGAGCGGATGCGATGGTCAGTGCCGACCATCACTTCTGCCAGTGCCGCTGATCATTATTTTTTTTTATTTTTTTTTAAATTTGTTTTTTGACATTCCGCATTTGGGTGGATGCGATGGTCGGTGCCGACAATCACTTTTGTCGGTGCTGCCGATCATCACTCTCCGTTTTTTTTTTGGCTTTTGGCTTTTGGCTTTTGGCTTTTGATATTCGGCATTTGGGTAGATGTGATGGTCGGTGCCGAACATCACTTCTGTCAGTGCCGCCGATCTTTTTTTTTGGCTTTTGACATTCGGCATTAGGGCGGATGCGATGGTCGGTGCCGACCATTACTTCTGTCAATGTCGTCGATCATCATTTTCTGTTTTTTTTTTTTTTTAATTTTTTTGGCTTTTGACATTCGACATTTGGGTGGATGTGATGGTCGGTGCCGACAATCACTTCTATCGGTGTCACCGGAGTCATAAGAACGCTCCCCTCCAAGGCTACGTCCTCCCAAAATCCTAGATTTTATCTACCACTGGCGCCTTAGATAATGGCTCCTAACCCTTAGAGGGGTATAAATTAAATCTAATAGCTAAAGGTAAGAATACCCTCCTTTAAGGGAATTTGCAGACGCATTGCCCGCTGGGTAAAATGCCCCCGCCACGTGGCGGGGCGCAGATCATCCGATTTTTTATTATATAAATATATAAATATATAAATATATAAATAAATTTAAGGTGGCTTTTGACATTTGGCATTTGGGTGGATGCGATGGTCGGTGCCGCCGATCATCACTTCTGTTTTTTTTTTGTTTTTGTTGTATGCCCAGGGAACGCCACTTGTTTCTAGAATTCCACATCTTGAAGGGGAGGAGAGATTCGGCTCCTGTAAGAGGAAATTGAACACCCCACCTGGTTCGGATTCCGATTCGCACAGGGCAGACCGTGATAACTTCTCGAAGCCTCGTGTTCCTCTGCATGACAGATCCATGTCCGGGACCTCCATCCTGGAAGAATCTCCGACACGACGGTAGGCTCCAGCATCAAGACGATAGATGTGTGCATGGAACTGTGCATCCTTCCGTGGTGATGAAGCCAACTCCTCCAACCGTTTGGCCCGTCCAGGTGGGAACACATCTCACGAGTCAGGAGATTGCAATGCTGGAGGAGGCAGACTTTTCCCTTGCGAAACAACCCCAACTGCATGCATGTGCTTTTACTTCTGCATCCTCTCGGGTCCCTCCGGCAAATCCTCACTTGTGGCCAACCAAACGAGATGGAAAGCTGGTTCGGCGTTTCAATCCAACCGCTGAGCACTTCGGCAAAGTGGAGTCCGCAAGAATGCTCCAAGCTCGTGTTGCAAACACCACGGAAGTGCCCGATCCAGGATATGGTCGGGTGTACAAAATGATCACTTCGACATCTGCTGTTCATGACAGGGCCTACGACATCACGGTTTCCAATTTCCCCAATTGCACATGTCCTGATTTTGTGAATATGTTATCAACCAGTTTGGGCAAGAGAGGTAAATTCATACCCTGCAAACATTTGTATTTCATATTTTTGAAGATGATGGTTTGCGATCCCAAACATGACAACTTCGTTCACCAGGCCACTCTGAGTTTCAACGAGGTCGATACTCTATTGCAGCGGGATACAACACATAGGTAGCATCTGCTATGCAATGTGGTATGTGGCCGACCATGCTATGAAATGTGCAATTTGCAACATTGTCATGGAAATTCAATTCAAATCAATTCGTTTGCAACATCGTCGGCGGTGCAATGATATGACGTCCCTTATCCCTCCATTATGCTTCCAACTATACTGAGTGAGCTCTGAGTGACAACTTTTAAAAGCACGTGCATCATTGCACCTTTCGAAGTCTACATGTTTTCCTGTCGCTATGCACTGCAATCATCTTTTGAAGATGATCCTAACTCTCATTGTTATTTGGGGAGGGAGCAAGGACTTTCCGTGGCAGCCTCTATGGCGCATACTTTGTGAGGATATTTTCTCGTCCTTGTAATTGTAAAAGTGAAACAAAAATTTGTAATTGCACAATGTTGGATGCTACGATTGTAGGAACCATGGTAGTCTTCATTGTATTCAACCAAGGATTCCCTGCATTAATCCCACGGTCATAGGACCATCCTCGGTTATAGGCGGCGCATGTTCATGCTGACGTGGCAGATGACGGCGCAGTGCCACATCAGCATTTGTCGCCATATCAGCCTGCTGACATCATGCTCACGCCACGTCAGCGTGGGTGCACGCTCACGCCACGTCACTCTTGCGTGAGCGTACGCTCACGCCATTGCGTCGTTGCATTCAACTCGCACGCGGTAGCCGACATGCATCTTGTTGTAGGCCCTCACTGTTCCTTCATCAACATCCATAGGTACTTCGCGCCTGCCAATCCTTCGCATTATGAACATTTCTTCCCCTATGTAGCCCGGGTCCCCCAGGAGATATTCGAAGTACTCATCTTCGTGCATGAAGTACTGCCGCCAATTTCTATGAATGTCAGAATGTCGCAGGATGGTAACGTCATGAAAGGACCCCGGGTACCCTGAATCTATGTAAATAAACAGTCCATGATGGCCAACCACGACGGTGTTGTTCATACAGTAGATCTTCTTGCGGCCGTTAAACCATGTTTTGTGCTCTTGATTCTTCCAGGGATGCCGAATTTTGACCAGGGTACCGTCAATCAGGCCGATACATCCTTGAAAGTCAGGTATATGAGTGGCCAGCCTAGCTCGCTCTTCTGGGGTTGGCCAACGTATTTCATTTGCAATTGCGTGGTTTATGCAGAAAGAGATGAACATGGCATCATCGCACAACGAACATCTCGACCAATTCCACATAAATGAATCGTAGATAATCACGTTGTCATGCTTGAGGTATAAAATGAAATTGAGTAATCGTTGGTGAGGGCTCAGCTTACATGGCTTACCAGTGCAAAGTTTTTCTTCGCATATCAATCTCGCATTTGAGATGATAGTCGGCACTACCAATGCAGCTAGTTCCTCAAACTCTTCTACAGTAAAATTAGTGAGTTGCTTGAAAAGTGTAGGTGTGGCTCGCATTGTGGCAAGCACATCCCAGACTCCAACCTCTCGATCCATAGACTGCCCATAGCCCTCCTCCATCTCGTTAGAATTGAACAAATCTACTGAACTAGAAGCAACTAGTGCAGCTTGAAGAAACATGGAAGCATCTATCTCCATGTCGTCGAACAGATCATCATCACTTGAAGAAGATGAGCTATCATCGTACGAGGAGCATGCCATGTTGTCATCGCTTGAGGAAGATGACGAGGAGCTTGCCATGTTGTCTGATCGGCACAGAGCCTCTCAGCCCTTAAGCCCTAACACTCAATCGTCAGAGGAAGCAGCCGTTGCCCTCATCCCCAGTATGATTTGGTGCCCTCTTTCCTAACTTCGTGCCCAGTTTTCTGCACTTTACGGATTAAGTCAAACTCAGGATGAAACCCGTAACTTAGGTCCAAACAGGGTACCAAACTCAGGCTCACTTTACGTATAACTCTAATGTACGAGGGCTATAATGGAGTACTAATCGAGTTGTTCCTCACTCATCCCCCTCCTCGTTGGACTGATTGGTTCTCATTCCGGGTATTTGCCCTCCGGTGGCTATACCACGAAGTTGCAATGCAACGCGTTCAACGACACAACGGCGTGAGCGTACGCTCACACAAGAGTGACGTGGCGTGAGCGTGCACCAACGCTGACGTGGCGCGAGCGTGATGTCAGCAGGTTGACGTGGCGCTGAGTCGTCATCTGTCACGTCAGCATAAACATACGGCGCCTATATCCGAGGAGGGTCATATGACTGTGGGATTAATCTAGGCAATCGTTGACTGAATACAATGAAGACTGCCATCAAACACCCGAAATGGGAAATAAGCCTACAACTTTGGCATCCATTCCACAACATTGTGCAATTAGAATTGTAAGTTTTACTATTACAATTACAAGGACGACAAAATGACCTCACAACGTAAGTGCCATAGAGGCTGCCACGGGAAGACCTTGCTCCCTCCCCAAATAACAATGAAAGTTGGGATCACATTCAAAAGATTCATGCAGTTAATAGCGACATTGTAGAGATACACAGTAGTTCGAGATGGAAGAGCATATAATAGGAAAATAGCACCTTCCCCCAACCCCCGGCATGTCTTATCCTCTGACAAACGTTCGAGTGGACCGAGCTTACAAGTTTATCACAACATGGTTTCCCCTCATTGCCTTGACAATTCCCATGTCATGCCAGTCATGTTGAACCATGGGAACCATGCATGTGCGAAGTGTCATTTCTTCTACATACATAGGAAGCAAAAAACTGGGCAGGGGGCTGTCGAATACGGAATCATCCCACATCATGGAGGCTCCTGAAGACCCACAGCTGCCTTTCATGCAAGGGAGATCCAGAAAATTGGTATTAATAATAAAATCAATTATGCGGGCTAACATGTCACCCAAAGACGAATGAAGAAGCCTATGCTCCTTCGCAGCCAATGCAGCTATTCTTCTCTGATACACGTCCTCGTCGAGAGGCGCCAACATTTCCGCATGGTTGTTCATATTTTTCATTTGCTGTTCTTGAAACGTCGTGTGCTCAAGAGGACAGTCGAGGTACCATCCGCAGTCCCTGAAATGGGTAGGACTCCAGTCCTTCAAAATCCTAGCTGTGTATATGGTTGGGTCATTGGCAGGATCCGACCACATGTCGACATAATCAGGGACACCGCTCAAGTGTTTTCCCTCCGTGAGCACATATTTTGTGTACCTGCGAACTCGCAAACCCAATGCAATTCCCAATATGTCAATTCACAAAACCTGAGAATGTGATGATCGCCGACGATCATCACATTCCCTACAAAGAGTGACTGCTGATGGGAACCACCCTGAAGAAGGTCTAAATATGATGATCGCCGCCGATCATCATATTTTCTTGAAGATTTCAGTTTCAATCGGGGAAAGGTAGGACTGAAACACGAAAGCAAAACGATGCAATTCACAGTTCTGGGCGAAATGAAGATTTCTCTGCAAAGGCACACAGTAGTTTGAGTGATGATCGGTGCCGATCATCACTTTCTTCCAGCCCTAAGATCATGTTTTGATGGACAACTATCTTTGCAATAGGGGAAAGATGCAGGACTCAAACACGAAAGCAAAACAATGTGAACCACATTTCTGGCCGAAATGAAAAGTACTATGCAAAATCTTGAAGCACTGTAAGTGATGATCGGTGCCGATCATCCCTTCTTTGCAGGAACAAGACTGACTGCAAAAAAATTTAAAAATAAAATAAATAAATAAAAACTGACCTCGATGCCGATCTGAAAAATCTTGAAGCACTGTAAGTGATGATCGGTGCTGTCGAGCTTGTTTCCGTGGTTAAGGGTGCTCTTCCGCGGAAATATACCCTACTTCTTCCTGGGCGCGCGGTGACACGGCGTGGGCGCGCAATGACGTGGAATGAGCCCGGCGCAAGGTGACGTGGCGTGAGCCCAGTTGCGCTCACGCCGAGGCATCCCTGCAACGCAGTGGGGGCAGCATAGAGTACGAACTCAAGACAACAACCAAGAATCGACCTAACGAACAGCAAGAAACACACAAGATGACACGGACTGACTGCACATTGATCTCATGAAGATCTCCTTTTGTATCTTTCTTTACTCCTCAAGCAACTCCAATCCGGAGCGCCCAACCAACTGGTTTTTCCCTGTTACAGTGGGGCTCAGTCCAAGTGTTTCTTAGTCTGGTGTCTCTATGTTGTATGTTGTCACAACCTGACTACCTCCTATTCCCCACTGCTGGTACCCCTATCCCCCTCTTATCCTGCGAACTACCTCGTCCCTTCCTTAGGCTGCTGCGCCCTCCTTTCTCACTTGCCCACTCGTGCTCTCTCGCTGTCCCTAAATCGCAGCTCCTCGGCCTGCACACTTGTCTCTCTCTCCTCCCCTCTGTGTGCTACTCTTTCTCCCTAATCTTGGTAATCGATAATGCCCCCTTCTCCTCCTGCTGCTGTTTGCCTATCCCTCCTGCCAGCATCGCGTCCTCCGCCCTCATCTCCTCAAGATTGTCCGGAGATTCTCCTTTGCATGCTCCTCGCGTGATGATGACGGTGCGACTCATTTCCCAAGAAAATACATCAACCCCCCGCAGCAGTCCGTGCTTCAGAGTCTTCTCTCCCTTCGTAGCGCCTTCCGTGCAGTTTTTCTACAAGCAGGTAATGACCCTCAATTCTCTTGGCAGCTTTGGACACAATCTTCCCTTGTTGTATGTGCACTGCATAAACTGGCTGGCCCTACAAGAACTTCTTCGAATAATGAATCTTACAATTGTAGTTCCCAGTGTGTACAAGTTAAAAAATATTAATGTGAAAGCTAGCATGAGTCTCCAATCTCCTGCACTTAGCATTCATGTTAGTAACAAACAAGTCCCAATCCACTGGCTTAGAAGCAGAAGTCACCAACAGAGTGTCTTGTATCGGCATTTGAGCTATGAGCTGCCATATAACAACTCAAAAGGAGATATTTTAGTGTGGGATTGCACAGAAGTTCGATAAGCAAAGATAACCGTGACAAGTAAAGAAGTATCTCACTCCCCAAGAAGCAAGCCATTCTTTTCTAACATAGCACACATCGTTTTGTTGAATCTTTCAGTTAATCCATTGCATTGAGGGTAGTACGATGCAGTAGTTTGATGCTTCACTCCCATGTTGAAGATACACAACTTGCATTAGCTTATTACACAATTCAAATCCTTGGTTTGTCAGGATTTCAGAAGGGCATCCATGTCGTAGAATAATCTCATTGAAAAAGAACTGAGCCACTGCATCTGCATCCTTAGCAACCAAGGTTGAACATCAATCCACTTCGTTAGGTAATCCGTCACTACAACTATATATCCTCCACTTGGTGGTTGTCGCTCCACTTTATGAGATACTCCGTCTCTCAATGTCAGATCCGCCTTGCTTTAAGTATTGCCTCCATTTTGTACTCCGGTTCATTCTCATGATCCAGTTGCACATGTGGTGGATGCAAAATTTGTTGTCGAGTTGGATGCGCTTCATCCTTGAAGGATGGCTTAAAAAACGAGACATGGAATTCGGGGTGTATTTTGTTGTGGTTTTAGTCATGGTTAACTAGAATTACCTACTTCTAGTCAACTAGGATATTTTGGATATTTATATTTGTATTTTATGTGTTGGGACTTCATTTGGTCTCACATGCCAAGTGAGGTGTCAAGCCTCACTAGGGACATGTGGATAGGTTTTTCCCTTATGAGGGTTGAGGAGGCTTATCTTCTTGTAGTTGAGCCTTCCGAGCCTCTCTCACCTCCATGGCGCTAGTTCATGAGTAGGAGTGTGCGGGAGTGTTGTATGGCGGATTCTTTTAGCTAAGGTGTCACTGGCTTTACTATTATAGAGTGATAGAGTGGGATTGTATTTAGAAGGGTTAATTATGTGTGCTCTCGGTGATGTGGTTTCATGCAAAGAGAGTTTCCATTGCATTATACTTCTCTTATTTCTCATATCTTATCACTACAAGAAGATCTCCTTATGATTGTGAGTGCGGAGTGTAAGGATTAGTTTGCACTTGTATGTTAAAGAGGTTGAGAGCTAGGAGAATTTAGCTCTTGCATCACAAGGCTTGCAAGGTGTTTGCAAGGAAATGTGTTTGGTGTTGCATACACCTAGGAGTTGGAGAGCTAAGGAAAAAAACTCTTGAGTCACAAGATTTTGCAAGAATTGCAAGAGGGAAGTCTTGTGTGTGTATAAGCATGGATTCTAGGGTTTGAAAATCCTTTCTATGCATATAATATTTGATGCCTCCCGAAGGAAGCGTAAATTATGGTGTCTCTTCACCCCGAAGGGTTACTGCCTTCCGCTAGGAAGGTGGACACCTTTGTGACACCAAGGGTGGATTGAACCTGGGCTACAACTTGGTTGTCCCTTTCTATGCATTATGGAGTTCCCAAATCTGTGTGTAGATGGACTGGCACCTCAAGAACTCTACAACTCGTCCACCCACAATCTCTCTCCGTAATGCACTGCCGTGAGCATCTCGCAGACATGGTAGGTTTTGATTGCGTATGAGGAGGCCTGCTATTTCCTGTAGCATGTGTCCTTCTTTTCATCTCGTATTTCGTGTCCTTTGTGTGATATGACAGGGCAGAAAGACCTACTCAGCAGGTCACTTTATGACCTGATCCATCCTTAGCAACAGTGACATTACGTCCTGTAGCGCACTGGAGCGCGACCGCTACAGGCTGTAGCAGGTCGCTGTGACTGGAGACCCGCGTCTTGCCACGCACAGCTCCTGCTACGGCCCGTAGCGGCCGCGCTCCAGTGCGCTACCTAGTACGTCTCCCCCCTCACCGCTAGTCTCTTATGTAATCCTCCATGGGATTCCCGCATATCTTTTTTCAGTCTCTGTATGTGCCCAATGGTTAGGTGTTTGTGCCTTGACTGTGCATAACCTAGATGATCCTGGGTTCAATCCTTTAACATGTGCCTTCAAACTGTCCATTGGGCCCTCGATGGCCTGTGTGTTGAGTAGTAGGCTCTGTAAATTCACTAGACGTTAAAGTAACTTTATCTTATCCTTACGTCACTGGTGGGCGTTAAACAAACTTTACTTGACTTTTACGTCACAAATATTTTCTTTTAACTAATTACTATTTCGTAACTTTTTACCTCATCCTCTATTGAAAAGCTATTTATGCTGTTATAACTTAAAAAAAGGAAGTATGTCGATAAAAATAGAGACGGCTCGGGGTTAGAGGAAGGCAACTGCGACGTTCCTGTGTCCGCATGCACGGAACTAAGGAGGCCGTGTGAGAGAGAGAGCGACGTGAGCTCTAAGATCTCTCTTATCCAAGTTGGCATCGTCTGTCTCACCGAGAGAAGTGTGAATTCATGAATTCCTCATAAGGAGGAGGAGTGAGAGATGCAGATTCAGACAGACTTGGAGGTGTGGTCGTCGCAGTGAGTGTTTCCAAAAGGACTGATCTCCTACCTGTAGGTGTGACCTCCTACAGGTGTGATGTCAGAAAGATAGCACATGCGAGAGAAGATTTCGATCATTGTGGTGTTGTCATTAAATTATGGCAGAGATGCGGTGGTTTCCGGACATGGCAACCTATGCGTATTGCGAGGCTGTGCAGATGCGAAGGAATCTCTTGGAAAAGAGATCACAGGGAAAGAAATCACAGGCGGTTGCATCATCTTTGTGCAACAACATATCGTTAGAACCTGGAAGCGCTGAAGTCTTATCAGCTCTGGCTGCAGGTATCAACTCCCAGCATACGTTGCAGGTAGGCTGTGGGCTCTCCACAGTTGCGCTAGCTGTGGCAGCGCAAACGGTCGGTAGTCGGCTGGTGTGTGTCCACCACGACAAGGAGGAGCAGATTATTGTTCAGCGCTTTCTCAAGGAATTGGAATTGAGCGAGTTCGTTGAGTTTGTGACAGGTGATGCCGTCAATCTCATCTCTGAGAGGGAAGGCATGGATTTTGTAGTTCTCTCTGGGCTACCTGAGCATTACATTAAGATCTTTGACATGCTGAAGGTATATGGCGGCATCGACGACCCCATCAATGATGATGACTACGTGCATGGGACCGGGACAGCCCACCATGGATTTGGCTCAATATTGCTGACAACCTTTTCCTCCTCCTCCTGTGCCAAAGGAGTCCAATTTGGGAGGAGCAGGGATACTGGGCGCCATCAGGCAGTCTACAGCTAGAGATTGCAGAAGATTGCAGGATTGATAGGAGTTTGCATGGCCTCTAAGTTAATTACAAGGAGATTACAAGCACTCCAGACTACATTTTTGTTTGCACAGTTCGTTGGGCAACATTGAACACCACCACCTATCCAGCTTAGAAACCAAAGTGGAAAGCAATCCATATCCAGAAGGCAATCCAACAAGGTGGCTCATCTACATGTTGCAGAATTCCTACTAGGTGCAATATTTTAGAGATGCTATCACCATCATGCCAGAATATCATGTTAACCCTCAAGTGTGAAACTTTTAGAGATGCTATCACCATCATGCCAGAATATCATGTTAACCCTTAAGTGTGAAACTGACCCAAACCGTTTCGTCTGGTTTCTTCGACAATCCAATTCTTACTAGGATTTACTTTGATTTGAGTCAAATTTGGCTCAATAGGTAGAAAAAAGTCTCTACACACAATGGCTTTGACATACAATTCGGCCTCTCAACCTTAATCCTTTTTGGTTTTTATGGGTTGTAACCTGATTATAAGTCAGTTTTCTGGTATGATACCAGTCTGAACTTTGGCACCATATTAGTGGGGTTTTCAACCTGATTGTAAATCAGTTTTCTGGCACGATACCAGTCTGAGCTTCGGCTGCATTTTGATATGGTGCTGGAGTACCATCTCCAGACCTTATAAGGCTATCCAATGATGCTTAAGATAGGCCCTCTTATGCTGATTTAACACGGTAAGTACCAAGCGGTACTTTTTGAACATTGAGGTCAGAGTTCTAAATTTACAACAAATTTACAACAGCCCTGGTTACACTGTTTTAACTTAGAGATTACCAAGCAGCTGGCGTGATGGGCTTTTCAGATTACATAACACCTATTTTAAGGTTGCCAAGCGATGCCATTGGAACCATCCTTTGAATTTGAAACAGGTTCATTGGCCGATCTTCAAAAAACAATATTTATACATGGAGTAAGATCCCCCAATATGGGGCTAACTCAAGTTTTATGGCATGTTTTTGCTAGTCATCTTGCCCGAGTTGCTTGCATGACAATCGCGGTCAGGTTAGGGAAAGGGTTTCCACCCTAATAAGGAGGGCTAGCCCCACAGCCATCCCAATACCCCCATGAATGCGCAGCAGCCTATATGGCAACCACCCCAGAATTCGGCGGTAGGTAGGCTCGGTCCAAGCAGATGGAGGGATGTGGACGATGTGGACGTTGGGCACCCTAGGACAATGTGAATGCGCCGCCGGGGTAGGCTGACTATAAAGGTGATGCGGTGGGTAGAGGACATGGGCTGGTGAAGGGAGGGGCGGCACCAGATCTGAGCAAGGTGCTCTAAGGGATCTGCCCCAATGGCGGTGTCCACAAGCCCAAAGGGAAGCCATCCCCTGAATGCTAAAATATAGGTTGGGCTGGAAAGTACCGTGAGGGCCCCAAAATAGCCTAAAGTATTGCCCAATTGGATTGAAATTTTTTCTACAACAACCTTTGCATGCAAGGATGACATGGACCACAACATTTGTAAATTGGACGGTAGATTTGTCCTAGGTGATGTTCGCAGCCCAAATGTTGGCCTGCCTACTTCAAATTGGGTTTGTTGAACTGGGTTTGGAATGGACAGTATGGTTCTCAGATGATGTGGCTGTCAATCATAAATGACCAGGTTCTCTGCCTTCAAGTTATTGTCACAAAGATTGCAGGGAACGGTGATGAATGCATCATTCTCAAGTTTTTGTACTTTGGCTCATGAACTAGTACTACTGCTACTCACTACCGTTACAGTTCTGTGACATAGAGTTGAACCATCCAAGGATGTCATTGGCTATGATTAATGGAAGGAGAGAGATCCGTCTGCACTGCTCACATTTGCTCTTTCAGAGCTTCTTTGTTCTGCTAGGTAGAAAGATGCACTGCATTCTGTTAGCGCCCGCGGCCTCTACGCCTGGAAATAGTGGGAAACTGTAGAGGCACAGTGAGTCCGACTTTCCGTTTTCCCTGAGAACTCCTTGGATCTGCAACCTCCACCTTGTCCCCACTGGTCATAGGGATCAGCCTGGAAGTCATCCACAGCAAGTCCCAGCACCAGTGCATAGCTTATAAGCAGCTCTTTGTGTTGCTTTGCTCTGTGATAACCTCCTGGCTTGTCTGTCATACCAAATGTGCCTTCTCCTGTGAAGAGTTTCAGAAACGTGGCAACCACAACACCAGGGATGCCCAGCTCTTGCGTAAGATCCACAGTCTTGGCTTGCTCCGGTAGTCCCAGGATCCCCAAAGGATTTGCTGCCCTTGTCACAACAAAGTCGGGAGCATTGTGAAAGGCAAGAAGATGCCTAAGGTATACCAGGATCCGTGCTCGTCTGTCATTCCCTTCCTTGTCCCCTGCACCAACCATGGTACAGCTCTAAAATTGAATCAAGCTGACGGGTGTCGAAAATTTCACCTCAAATTCATCTTGCCACTACCTAATTCGAACTGACACTTACAGATTGGATATGGTTGCTGGCTTTACACTTTCCTGCCGACAGAGTCACAGACTTCCTTGCATAGCCACGTCAGCTTTGTAGGAGGCAAAACAGGCTGAAATAGGTCGAAGTAAAATGTGCCCTCGTGCTGCTTGTGTCTGTAGTGAGGCAAGGTTTAGAAGACGTTATCTGATAAGAACACACCTCGACTCTCAATCTCTGAAGGCGACTGAGTACAAAGTTGGGGTATGCCCTCTTCTGGCGTAGAGCATCCTCATCTTTCGCCTTCTTGGCAGCTGCCATGAGCTCTTCCACATCCAGGCTCTCCCATTCTTCCTCTGTTATGAGTTTGTCCAATGGATAAGCTCCTTCTGGTGTGGATGCTGAGAGGTCATAGGGTGGCACGTTGCGCACCACTGCAAGGTTGGCCTGCTCAAAGGCTTCCTGATGAGACAACAGTGCTTCATTCTTGCCTACTTCCTGGAACAAGCTCTCCATCTCCCGTGCATTGCCCAATGCTTCCGTCTTCACCAATCCTCTTTCAAGCCGTTGAGCCTGCACCAAGGGCGCGTCATGAAATCTTCTAACCACAGTGACTAGGAGTGTTACCAAATTGGGAGCTAGAGAAGGTTCTAGCAGTGTCGTATATCTCAAACTGTAATCTCTGCTGCTTTCACTTTTGACCTTGTGCTTTATTATATTGCTGAATAATGCCAGTGCTCTAATTCCCTCCAACTATGGAGAGGATGCAAAACCCACCCGCATGCGACTCTTCTGGCTGCCAAAAGTTTCTGTCAGTATCTTCCTTTTCAGCAGACCCATCTCTAGTGTCTGGGCCTCTACCTTCACGGCCCCATCTCCTGAAACACCTTGCCCATAGTCCACCCCTCTGACTCTGGGCTCCATCCTGAAAATCTAGACCACCAAGCAGTTACAGCTGTATCCTCCCTCGAAATGCCTCATAAAAAAACACTCACAACTAATGAGTACATCTATGCTGTCACATATGTGGCCAAGCTGGCGGCCATGCACGATGTCTATTTATCAAAACACTCATTTCCTTCACAAGCGCTATGTCAACTTTACCCTGAGTTTCCATACCCTGTTTAGTAGAGGCACACAATCGGTGGTTGTTGCTGCGGAAACTATGTCCTCAAGGTAAGTGGTAGTCAACAAGGTGCGCAGGGAAGGGTCGATGAATACGTATACTCTCTCTTTCTCTCTCTCTCAAACTGTCTTACGAGTACATTCTCTCACTCTCAAACTGTAAAGATAAGTGCCTTTTCTCCTGCTAGAGGGACTAGCTTTAAAGTGCCCTTCTCCTTGTTGAATACTCCGAGCACGTAGCTGTAAGGCTGCCAAGCTGCAGCCTCTCCCGAATAGTTGCAGCCCACAAAATCAACATGCCCGCCCTGTGTGGTTGCCACCAATTGGTGCTGCTTCGACTTGAATTTCTCGGTGGCTTGATACGCTTTGATCTTTGCCAAAGGCGCGCCCTCACCATCCTCTTCAGTATTTCCTACGGGATCAAACCCCGTAGGAAAATAGGCCACGAAGGGCCGAGCATGGCCCTCCTTTGAAGGAACGTAATCCATCTGTATGTCCATCGTCCCCCCTTTTTTTTTTCTCCTTGTGCTCTTTTCTGGACGTCTCCATTCTCAACGTTACAGCACGCGCTCAATACAGCTCCTGGTGCTTGCTCTGATCTCGCCTTCTATTCCACTGGGTTCACTCTAAGCCCTAAACGCAGCAAACTCAACGCACTCGATGCACATCACCAAGAGTCTTCGTTCAGAGAAGTTGGGCAGTAAACCCGTAATCATAAATCTCTATTGAACGACCTTCCTTGGAGATGCTGGGAGGGATAGCCAATGAAGACATATCATTGGGAGCAATTGGAGAGGTCTTCTGTCCTGCTGTCCACCAAGCGGCTGATGGAATCTTGGGACAGCTCCATGGCCGCCCGAATCATATTCAATTGTTGGGGTTTCGTGCACTTCTTGGCCATGTGCCCGGGCTCCCCGCAATTAAAGCACACTCCATCGAAGGTCGTCTTATGTCCGCCATAAGCCGCCGTACCTAACTTTCGTTTCGGAGCACCGGGTGCCGCCTTGACGTGTGAAGGCCCTCCCTTCGATTTCCACGTGCCCTTATCGCCGCGTGGCCTATCCCACTTCTTTTTCGGTCGGAATGAGTCACCATCTCACCGGGTCTTCTTGTGGTTCAGCTCCGTATGGCCTTGTCTTTCGCCCCTAGGGACATCCGAGAAACATTCAGCCCTCTCAATTGCCTCGTTCAAAGTCTTAGGTGGCTTCTCCTCCAACTTCCGCCTGGCCTACGGAGCCAGTCCCGCCACAAAGTTGAAGACCATTTCTGGTTCTGCCATGTCCGCGACTTCGAGCAACAGCACATTGAAAGCCTGAACATATCCCCGAATGTCATCCGTTTGCTTCAAATTCCTCATCTTGTCCCGGGCGAGCCAAGACGCGTTGAGGGGCACAATTGTCTCTTCATAAGTTCCTTGAACCCACTCCAGCTCAAGGTTTCCGGGTTTGGACCTTAGTCGTGAAGGCGTTTCTGCCACCATTGTTGAGCATAGCCCCTCAAATAGGTGGGAGCCACTTCCACCCGATCCTCATCACTCAATTTGGCCGCTCGAAAATACTGCTCCAGCTCCAAGAGCCAGGTGTTGAGTGCCTTCCGATTTCGGACGCCCTCGAAGATGTCGGGTTCCTTAGGCTTCACCTTAAACTTTGCCTTAGTGGAAGTGACATTAGCCGCATTCAACACGTCTTTCAACGTCCCGCCAAACTGCGCCAACAACCCTTCCCAAAAGACTGTTGGCATGGGAGGCATCTGTTGGTCTGGCGGAGCCTCCGGGAGGTCCTCGGGCTCTGATTCCCCATATTCCTCCTGTTCTTGGGCGGCCTCGCTTTCAAAAGCATGAATCGCCTCCTCAAATTGCCGCTTCGGTGACACGTCGCCCCCATCGGGCTCACCAGGATCATCATCTTTCGGGCCGTTCCGCTTTCGCTTTGGCTTGCCCGACCCCATGATGTGGCCAATCTCAATGACGATCGCGTACTGAACTCTAAGCTCTGATACCAAGTGTCGCGCACCTCACTTCAGTAAGCTCCCCTTCAAGCCATAGTTACTCGCATTGATGCGCACGCCTAACTCCCAAACTGGCCGTCGGGCCAACTCGGAGCTTCGGCTGCTCACCGGGACATAACGGTCCCCCTTTACCCCTCCACGAGACCCTCTCTCAATTTGAGCCAAGTGGAAATTCTCTTTGGTCAATGGCAGTCCGGAACAGCTTCCCACACCTTGGTCGTTTTCCGGCTCGCACAATTATTCACAAGTTTTTGGTCACCAACGGGCTTGCACTGTTCTTGAGGTTACTACTCCTTATTTATACTTCTGTGACTGTCCGCGGGGGTTTCACAAACAACACCATCCTTTTATGGCGAACCACCACGAAAACCCTCGACTCCCGGTGATGAGTCGCGGTGAGTCTTGGCCCACCCACCACGGCCCCATTGGACCGTGATGAGTCTCCAAGACTCCCCACGACTCCCACCACAAGGTCTCCGCCCCCATGGTGAGTCCTATGCCACCCCCACTAAGTCCCACTAAGCTACCACCACCCCTCGTGGAACCACCCCCACCGCAACCCGGTGTGCGGGGCTCCACCTAGTGAGCGCCTCCGCCTCCTTGAGTGCCTTGGGCACTCAAGGGTGCTTCAGCCCCCGCATCTATTGTTGCCACTGCCCCCACCACAGGGGCAGCCCCTCTTGTGTCCCGACCCCCTGCCCTCAAGGCAAAGGGCCGCGACACGTCGAGGTTTCCCATTATTTGCCAGGGCCAGCTCATTCGAGCCGTCGGCGTTTTGGGGAGGGCCTCACAAGCCCCCCACTCCAACCCCTGCATTGCCCCCCGCCGCAAAATCCCACCCACGTGGCCGCTGCCACCTGCCACGTCGACGGTCAACTGCCGTCCCCCCCCCCCTCCACCCAAAATCCTGCAATTTCCAAACTTCAAAAAATTCCTGACGGCGGAGTTTTTCTCTGTTGGGGGCGCCATAAAGACCTGCGTGTGCAGCTCGTTCCGCGCTACATTTTTTTGTTCAAGCCGCTTGTTCATCAGACTTTATCCGTGCATGCTACGGATGGATGAAAAATCGGGCCGACCCGATTCGGGTCGGCTCGTCGTTTAGGGGTTAAAGTGAGAGACTTTTTTGAGGAGAAGGCGAGACGCTTTTTTGAGGCGGGCAATGTGAGCCTAGCAGAATGTTGTCTGCCCAGCCCATTCCATTGTGTACTTACTGGTTTGTAGGTAGTCGATGTTTTACCGCATATCAAGCCCCATATATATGCCCCCCCATAAAGGGTCAGAGTAAGAGACATGAAAAGCCGCAAAATCGATTACCTACACGCATGCCCTACTGATGGAATGGGCATGCCGCTGCCGATTCTACATGATAACCTGCCAGGCGCACCCTGCAGAGTCGGAAGGGGCCCGGCCATTCAATCGCATTAACGAGTTTTGGGGAAGGTTATGGGCCCCTACAGCCAATCAGAGGTTGCAGACCTTGATTGGATTTTACAAAGTCAAACTGGCGATTATTTAAAAGCATAGATGGGCAGCTCTGCAGCCTTTGATTGGGTGGACATCGTACATAATGGGCTGCACAAAGTCAAGCTGGCGATTATTGAAAAGCATATTGCGCCAGGCTTGCATACTGTAGTGGGATAGCCGGTTAGGCACTTGCCTGCCTAATAATTATTTATGGAACCATTTGGCAGTTAGGCACTTTTGAGAACTTTTTGTAAATTAGGCATCTTGGATATGTATTTTTTTCAAATTAGGCAACTAAAAATAATGATCACAAAATGAAAACACAAAAATATAAATATACAGCCGCTGCCATGGATGAAAATTGAAAACTGAGTCCAGGGATGGCGTTTTAAATGAAAACTCAGCTATCATGGATGAAAAATGAAAACTGAGTCCATGGATGACGTTTTAAATCAATATCATTTTAAAGGGATATCATTTTCAGATTTGTTTATCTATTTCAGATTTTTTTGTTTAATATAAATTCAAGTTTTGATACCATAGGCACTTTTAGAGAAATTTTTGAAAATTAGGCACTCTTGTCAAAAATAATTTATTTTGATCAGGCACTTTTTTTTCAAATTAATTTCTGCCTAACCGGCTATCCCACCACGGTATTCTGCTTCTTAATTTGCCTCTAAAAGGGCATACCGTACTGACCTAGCTTATTAGGCACTTCCGCGCCTAATAATTAATAAAAATGGAATATTATTAGGCAGATTCGTTTTTATTATTTAGGCACCTCACCTAGGTAATGTCCAAACATTAGGCATGTAAGTTACAGTCGACCCTGGATAATAATGAACAATTGTTTTTTACCTCCCTCAAAAACTATTGTTGAGGTAATTTTCTTTTAAAAAAACATTCTCTCAAATTCAGAAGATTCACATGAGATAGGTGATGAGACTTATGAAGATGTAGTTGCACCAATGCAGGGCCATTTGGAAGTTGTGTGGACATGAAATTATAAATTGCATGCATTTTTACCTTTTTTGGACTTTAAATAATATAATTTAGGCATTGTTTCCACATATTTGGACATTTTGGTGTTTTTCACAATTTTCGGGCAATTAGGCACTTCTCAGGAAAATTTTCCAAGTTTTAGGCACATTTTCCAAAAATGTTCTAAATTTAATTAGGCACTTGATTTTGAATTAATTATTGCCTAATAAGCTAGGTCAGTACTCTGCCTCAAAAAGGAAGAGACTACGCTTACCCCACGAGTTTAAGGCAAGCATGTGAGATGGTGGGGCCCGCTGGCCGGAGCTCCGAGGGGCTCCGGTAGCCTACCAGTCAAATCTCATCCCCATTGGGGAAGGGGGGGAATGCTCTTGTTCCCTCCTCATGCTCCCCACCTTTAGGACCCTGTTTCCAAACGTTCCCGGCTCCTCCCCATTGGGACAGGGGAGCGAGGAGGGAGCGGGGAGGGAGCGGGGACTAGGAACAAGGAGCGAGCCGTGTTCCACAGCGCGAGGAGGGGACCGGGACCGGGAACAGGGCAACGAGCCATATTCCATAGGGCGAAGAGGGGAGCGGGGACCAGTACTCCCCCTCATCCCCCGATCCCATGCGGCTTCACAATGGACTTATATGCCCGGTCCCCTTCACCGTGCACTGCTCCCCCATGTATCACCCAAAGAGTTCGCTCAACAAGGTACTGCGGTTGTCATCCGGCGGGGCAATTATTGAAGCCAGCGCCCCGTGTTCAGTGACCCATGATGTTTTGTGCGATTCACAGTGGTATGAGACATTTGTGGTGACCTCGGTGGGAACCATTTGGATTCCCATAGTGTATATAACATATCGGACACCGTATATGTGGTTTTGAAAGCCATTTTGTCTCATAACGGGGGATCCTGCAAAGGTAAAAAGTATGTCTTCTCCAGGCACTGTATACACTATATGCAATCCAGCATCCGAGTGAGCTTGTTATGACTGCCCTAACACCATGGAAGGGAACCTATGCAAGCACCAAGTGAAGGTGTTCAAGATGTTGTGGCCACATGTACCAGAGGGTTTAATTGTTCGAACTTGTGGAACACGACTTGGGACACTCAATGGGGGCATGGCCAAGCTGCTTGACCTTGATCCCCTGTCCGTTGCGGAGCCCCCGTGTGACACAGATCCCATGTGTGGCATTGATCCCCCTGTAACAGACACGGTTCCGGCTGGTAATGTCTTGGGCGAGCAGCAGCCCTGCCATGAATCGGAGGCAACTGTCATGAAGGCCATCGTAGAGGAGATGCTCGGTTTGGAAGTCTGTGTGAAAGGTAACATGGCCCTTCAGAACCATCTTTTGAGTGACCTTCGTGTCACAAGAGGAAAGCTAGCGCAAATGGCCACACACATTTTTGCGGGTCTTCTCCACCCACATCTTGTAAGAAGGTTTGAACGTGTTCAGGATGGATCGGGAATGAGTTTGAAGAGAAGAAATGATTGGGTAGAGGTTTCTATGTCGCGGAAATCAAGACGTCTTAGATCGAAAAGAGTCTCAGCAATCCCTCCATCTTCGTCTATTTTGCATGCACTTCATCAAGATGGGCGTCCCAGATTGAAGGGTTGAGAGTAAGCAGGTTTATGCTCTCGTGCTCCCATTCAGATTGCTGATTTCCCTGAGATTGCATTCTCATCAAAACAAGACTTGCAAGGTAGGCAACTACGCTTGTGAGTTGTATCAGGAGACTGGCCCCTTGCGTAAAGGGAGTCAGTTAATGTTTGTGAATGGGATAATCTCTGGAACTAACGTGTCGTTGTTGGTGGACACAAGAGCGTCGCACTCCTTCATGACACCGGCAACGACACGGAAGCTGGGGCTCCCGACAAGTGATGTGGGGGCCTCTATTGAAGTGCGTTCTGCCAAAGGAGAACCGCAACTGGCGACGAGGTTGGCAATCAATGTTCCTCTTCAGCTCGGGGGTTGGGAGGGACGTGAGAACTTCACCATTTGTGAGATCGATGGAGTGGATCTCATTTTGGGGATGACATTTTTGAGCAAATCCGGAGCGGTCATAGATGGCCGCAAGAGAATAGTCACGCTACCGTGTGGGAATGGTGGCGAAGTTTTACGGGTATCGGAAACGCCCAACCGAGTGGGAGGGCGAATAAACCTGCTGTCAATAAAGGAGTGGGTCGTGGAGGAGCCACACGAGCCCAGTTTTTGCTTTACGTAAGACAAGTGGAAGGAGAAGTCGATAGGGAGCCGAGCCCAGATTGGATCAAGGGGATCAAGGAGAAATACCAGGATGTGATGCCGGAGGATTTACAAGCGGCTTGCCACCGCGAAGAGGAGATAGAGGTGATACCGGGATCGGAGCTGCCTGCCAAGGTGCCCTACCGGTTGAGCCACAGAGAGTTGGTCGAGCTGAAGGCCCAGCTCAAGGATCTAATGTCAAAGGGGTACATCTGGCCGAGTAAGTCACCTTACGGAGCCCCGGTGCTATTCGCAGACAAGAAGGATGGGACGCTGCGGATGTGCGTCGATTACAGGGCTCTGAATAAGGTGACTATAAAAAACCGGTACCCTCTGCCAAGGATCGACAACCTCTTCGATTGGTTGGCAGGAGCAAAGTATTTCAGCCGGATCGATTTGCGCTCAAGTTACCATTAAATCCGAGTGGCGGAAGGAGATGAGGAGAAGACCGCGTGCAGGACAAGATATGGTTCATATGAGTTCTTGGTGATACCTTTTGGGCTCACCAATGCATTATTCAAAATGGCTAAAGCTATGTTCAGTGACGCATGTGTTCTGTGATTCACAATGGAATGAAAGAAATGTAGATGATCATCCACCTTTTATTGCAATTGAGTCTGTATGCATGCATTTGCAGTGATGTGCAAAACACAAATTATGTTTAGCATTTAAATTAACACTCCTGAATTCCAATACTGAAAAACGGTTGCCGCCAGTCTCTAGTGCGTTCCCTGCCACCATTTTTGCATTGCAAGCACACTGCTCCCCTCCTCCCATCATCCCCCTCTTCGTGTAGTGCTTCGGCCTCTGCTCCCCTGAGCCTGCAGAGGTTCCCTGATCCCCCTGACCCCCCCTTCTCATCACAGCTGGCGCCCTCACACCCCTGCTTCCCGACGTTGTGCTCAGCTCCCCGTGATCCCCTTCCCATCGAGCACATTCTAGAGTGCGAGGAGGGGAGCGGGGACCAGGAACAGGGGAGCGAGCATGTTCCAGAAGGCGAGGAGGGGAGCAGGGACCGGGAACAGGGGAGCGAGCTGCATTCCAAAGGGCGCAGAAGGGACCGGGACCGGGAATAGGGGAGCGGGCCTGGGAACAAGGAGGGGAACAAGGAGGGGATAGAGGAGGGGATAGAGGAGCGGACATTGGGAACAGGGGAACGGAGCACTTGGACTTATAAATATTTTGGAGATGAAAAAAGTTTAATTGAGTCACATGTGCAATCAATCACTCAGTATTATATGTCTGCAGTGTTTTGAGCCTCAGACCTCCCCACAATATTGCATATCACATCACCCCACTCTACCATCCACTTCTCGCCCATCTTGTGATTTTTAATTCTTTATCCTAAAATACAGGCTCGCAGGTGAGAGGGAGCAGGGTAAGCGTAGTCTTCTCGCCTCAAAAATCTTAATGTCAGACTTCCCGTGGGGGCCAACGCCTTACCTGCTCCACTGTAGTTAAATCTGGCGAAAAATCGCCATATTTGAAAAATGGGTCACCGACATGTATAATGGTATTATGGAGTATAAAATTTTGGAAATTTCGTCATAATACACTAGGGCTGGAACTTGGAACATCAATTGTCACCATGGACCTATCATCACATGCCATCTGTCATATAACCACATGTCTAGTGGTGCCAGCTCGTTTCTAGGGCCAAACCGGCCTTGGGTGGCTTTTGAAAAACGGGAAAAAAAAAAAAAAAAAAAAACACACACACACACACATACACACTAGTTCCAGTATGTCAAGGAATTTGGGGGTATATTATTGGGGCCTTTGCAGCCTGTGATTGGCCTAATGGGATTGTTCAAAGTCAAACATGCTAGCTTTTGCATAATGTGCTAGCACTGCGGAGCAATTATATTCGCCTGTCATTTTAGATTAATAGAGTCTTGAATGCATTACGGGGCCCACACATGGTGGGACGCGCAAAAAGGAGAGGGTCACCCCACCCCACCCGGCCCATGGGTCTGCAGGGATGGTCTGGAGCATGGAGGGTCTCCTCATGCCCCACTGGCAGACCTGCTAGTAGACCCCCTGACCGGCAGACCCGCGGGAAAGCCTCTCCTTAGGCGCATACGCTATTCCATGGTCGAAGTTTTAGAATAAAGCAAAAAAAAATTGATGTCAAAGGAGAAAGCGGTGGGTATGGTGCAATCCTTGAAAGTGCGATGGTTGCGGGTTTAAATCTAGAATGTCAGTACGAATGGAGATGGGAAGTACATAAAGTCATTTTTGAAGCTGGAAAAACTCGTAAAGTCTTTGAAAAATTCTAAGTCCCGGATAAGGCAGCAGAGCCTCTTTGGGTCTTGCCTGAGAGGGTCTGCCCTGATAAGTAGCGGAAGACCCTATGGCGTGGACCCGGCCATGGTGGGGTGACCCCATGTTTGGACGTGGCAGGACCCACAAGCCTCCGCATTCAAGACACTATTAATCTAAAATGAGAGTCATTATATTCTGTTTTTTAATACTTCGGAAAGAGGACAATCTACCCCCAAATCCTTAACTGGAGTAGAAGCCTTCTTCACTCGTAACAACACCGGTTGAAGTTGGCTTGTAGGCCATTTTGAGGCCCCACATTCTTTTGTATTGGCTTCCATTCTGGTGGGCTTTTCTAGGGAGTTTATTCAGCTCAGCTGTTCTATTAATTAATATAGTTGTGGTTCATGTTTGCGTTTTTTTTGGGGCGTGCATGTGTGCAGAGCCCACTAAAAGTAGGTACAAACTACTAACTTAGTAAGTAAGTAGTAAGAGGCGGCCCCGACCTTGTCAAGCGGTCACGGATCTTTCTAGAAGGCTGCCCCACGCATGTCACCCCTAGAAACCACCACTCTACATATCCCAAATTGGCGCATGGACGGACCATCCTCCATTTAATAGTTGTCTTCTTCCTACCTTCTTTTTTAGACCCCCAACACAAAATTATTTCTTCAAATATACGATCGTTTTAGTTGATGCTCCTGCAACTCAACAGTAAGACAGATGTGTGATTAATCCCAATGCCATTCCATATGCTCTCTATATGAATTAAAACTAAAATCTAGCATATTGCAATGGCCACATTGCAACATTAGCAATGGCATATTTTTTAGATCCCATGTGACCATTCAGTTCATCCGAAAACATAAAAATATATGTAAGAATAATTAAGTTATATTTTGATATTCTCTAATACTCACTTCTTACCTATGTACCTTAAAAGTAGTACCTCGTTGCAATATCCAACAAATGACCTAATGGTAAGTACCATATGGGTATATATGGGTACTATATTTGGACCAACCGATTATTTAATGTATAAGTACCTAGTGATTCTCGAGTATTTGGGGAGGTTGGGCAACCACGTTGCTTCACTTATAGTCGTTATAAAATGTTCATTTTTCCAAATAATTGAAAAATCCTTTAAGATGAAATGATACCATAAATTACGTTTGCGTTTGCAAGAATCTTCCTCACTCTTCTATCTATACCATTGCCTGACAAATTCATTAGTGTATCAAAGCACTGTTGATAATTGTGACACACTCAACCACCGGCAATAGTGTACTAGAACTTGAAGACTTTGATTATACTTTGTTTTCCAATTAACGGGTGGGGAACTCACTCACAAGATGGAATCCCTAGTGGACAATGATGTTCTCTTAGCATTTGCGCATATTCTCATCATTACGCAATATTTAATGGATCAGTTTCTAGAGCTTTCTGGGTCCAAGACACCCATTTTGCATGTAGTAGCATCATTTTGTGTAGGTCCATTGCATGGAGGTGGACAAAGACAATACCCTTGAGCCCCTCTTGAGGAGCGACGCTACGGCTTGAGCAGTGAGCGCATGCTCACGCAAGGCTGACGTGGCGTGAGCCCACGCTCATGCCACGTCAGCGTGAGCGGATGCCATGTCAGCAAATGCCACAAGACGGGCGGTCGAAGAAAGAGTACATATTCCCGCTGGACCTATAACCGTGGGAATAGGCATGTAAAGTATGATGAAATTAGACCCCATTATGAAAAAGAGCACATGGCTTTAATGAATAGGTAGGACTGTCAACTGCTGACCTATGCTGCATATTGCAAACAAGACGACACCATTTTGAGAGGCAATTGCCAAAAAAAAATATCCCCTGAAAGTGGTGTGCGGTGCCACACATCACTTTAAGTGGCAACTGCGGGAAAAAAAAAACCCTAAAACAAAACCCTAAAAAACCCCCAAAAATGAAAAAAAAAACCCGGAAAGGGGTGTGTGGCACCGCACACCGCTTTCAGTGGCACCACACACTAAAACAAAACCCTAAAAGAACCCTAAAATCCTTAAAAAACATAAAAAACCCAAAAAAAAAAACAAACAAATCCCTGAAAAAGGTTGTGCGGCACCGCACACCTCTTTCAGTGGCACTGCACACTAAAACCAAACCCTTACAAAACCCTAAAAATCCTAAAAAAAACCCTTAAAACCCTTAAAACTTTAAAAAAAAACCCCAAAAAAAAGAAAAATAAAATTATGAAAAGGTGGTGTGCGGCACCGCACACTAAAAAAACCCTACGAAAACCCTAAAAACCCTAAAAAAAAACCCTAATTACCCATCCACTATACCATTTTCCCCTTAATTACTAATTTTCATAGTGCCCACTATTAATATCGCAGCAATCGGTTGGATCCTTGGCAACTATGCTCTTCATATAACCTTGTCACTGGCATGCCTACAGGGACATCCTGCCCGTGGTTGTGGGTGTCATCCGCGGAATTGCGTACAGTACCTTTTTGCAAAATCTTGGGGCAGCACCGCTCAGGTGAGCATAGGCTCACCGCTCACGATCTAGCATCCCTCGTTGTATCTTATCTGGGATGTGGGTGAAATACATATCCTGAGCATTGATTCAGGAATTTCTATTAGAATTATACATGATGCTCAATGACTCATGATTATGAAAATGAGTTTATAGACCTTCGATTGGAATTTTGAACCGCCAAAATTTTGAATGTAAATTTAATTCAAAGTTTAATGCAATTTTTTTATTCTTTAGGTTTTACTGCAAGACACTAACTATTGCATCGCTTTATATACTCCCATCACTCAAGAGATCCTGGCTTTTTTTACAACAAAAGTAGTTCACACCTGACTTTTTTTACACAAAATTTTACACCCCTGTAAAATTTCGATGGTGAAAAATGAGCCAGTGTAAGAAAAGCCGCTTCGTGTAGACTATTCTACACCAAGCTCACATCTTCTGTAGTCAACGGTTGTTGACCGTGAAGGTATCCAACAGTGTACAAGACTTATCTCACACCGGTGTGAGAATGAGCCATAGAGTGTAAGTTAATCCACACAATGGGGTGGAACTATATGATGTGGCATGCTGACTATACATGGTATGAGAAAGGTTACTGGGCTTATTTTATACTAGTGTAATTTATGCCACATTGGTAGTACACGTCGATTAAGGGACTCAGTGGTATGCTGACTAGACATGGTGTGAGAAAGGTTACTAGGGTTTATTTTACACTAGTGTGGATTATGCCACATTGGTAGGACAAAGTTTGTTATGTTTATATTCAATGAAACCACTTATGTTGTGCATGTATGTGTAATAGGTGTGTTGGTAAGTGTATAGTGACTTAGTGATGTTATAATGAGGAGGTTTTAGGTTCAAGTGTGTATTGTCTAGTAATGTGTGGGATGGTGTGCGGTCAATCGTTGTTTCTGGTTAATCCTAACTATTCAAATGATGTAGAATTTAGATCTTCATGAACATGTTAGTGACTACCTTCATTATAGTAACGGTTTTATGAGGTATATGGATGTATGAAGTGGTGGGTCACCAGCAGTAAAACCCGGCCTGCCCCCGGTTGTCAAAACTTGCTACAACAAAATTTCGATCCTAGTCATCATTGCATCGTTGCTGGGTACCAACAGAAGTGGTAATCCCAGGCTGCATCACTGTCTAATAGAGTTATCTTACAAGTTCTTTATGGTGGTTATGTTGGCGTCACATCTGCTAGCACTGGCCTCATTGTAGTCTTTTCCGTTGGGGCTGGGGGTGTTGTGGATAAGCAGATGGAGATAGGGAAGCTGAGGGAAACTGATGAGGAGTTGCCAGACAAACGGCACAGTAGCAAGCATGAGACTTCAGTCAGATGTGCACAGAATCTGCTCCTTTCCGTGGGCTATTGGAGGCAAAAAAAAACCTTTTAATGGCAGCACATTTCTTGTCTTAAAGCTTCTGTATCTGATAGTCAAGTGCACTTGTAGGTTGTTCCAGAACATAGATCTGCATGTTCCTCAGATCATGTTCCATCCAATTCCCTGAAAACAGCCTGTTGCCTTGCTTGGAATGATTCATTTTGTACCCTGAGGTAAAGAAGGCTCGGGGCCATGTCAGGGCAGACTCTTAACTATTCCAACACTCCCATCAACCTTCCTGTTGAGAATTGTAGATTCAATGGTCAGGGTGCCTTGCTGGATGACTTCCACAAGGCTTGGACTCGTGACAGTTTGTTCTGTGTGAGGGTTGAATCATGCCAGCTTCTTTGGCAACTGACTTCCACTGTATTTTGGGATTTGATTGATTGCCGACGTCTGCTTTTGTTGGTTTCTCTCATAAAGTGGTTCCTCTTTCAGAAAATATAATGTCAGTTTCCAATTCACAAATGCAGCAAGAGTACACCCACTGCCTGCATTTTGGATCTTGAAGGGAAATGGCCTCTCCCCATTGACAATAAGAGGTACTTGTTAGTCAAGAGTTAACGAACAACTTGAGTTATTATTATTAGTACTACAACTAATATTAGTTATAGTTATGTTGATAACTCTTATCAACACTCTTCATGATGAAGATGATTATGATGACGACTCTCATCAACACTAGAGATGCGGTATTTCAAATTTTGAATTTTTGAACCGCCAAAATTTACATTTTAAATTTTGAATTTGAATTTTGAGTTTGATTTTCTGAACCGCCAAAATTTAAATTTTTAAATTTGAATTTTGAATATGAATTTGAATTTTGAATTCGCCACATTGTCAAGCAGGGTGTAAGATAAGCCGTCAAAAAATCCAGTTGAAATGGATGTAAGGAAAGCCAGTCAAAACGGATGTAAAAAAAACCATGTCAAAAAAGCCAGACAGGTCGGGCGCCACGTCAGGGTGTAGATGGGTGTAAGATTGCTTTTTCGACACCACTGGCTTTTTCTACATGGTGGCGGAATCAACATGGTTTACCTTACACCCAGGGGGATGTGAGCAAGTGGCTTTTTTTTACACCTGCAGGTGTAGAAAATGGTGTAAAAAAACCAGTTTCTCTTGTAGTGCATGCGGGTCGAGGTTGTACTATACAAATTGATATCAGCAGTAACTACCATTAAAATGACATAAACATTTGGGATTGGTGCAGCCGCCTTATATGCAAATCTCTTGCGTCAAGTTATATTTGCCATTATATCTAGGTTTTAGGTCACCACCTTTAATGGGAGGCTGACAACACCCTAAAGACATACATGCTAACATAGACCTGGAATATTGTTGTTATGATTGATTATATGCAAATTAGGATTCAAGCCCTTGCAACTACATAACATTAAACATGATTATTGGAGTAAAATGGACTACTACTCAATGAATCAATCTCTGGAATCCCAATGGGCTTCTCTTGTTCACCTTTATGGTCACTAGTACAGATTATCGTTTTTATGATACTGCATTTGCAGTCATAAGTGCAATTATGACTACATTACTCTGCGGTGAGAAACGCGAAGTCAGTTCTACCATCATTGTGGAGTAATAAGCGATGGTCATGATCGTCACTGTAGACGTAGCACCTGCCCAACGACTCATAGTGATGTGGGGTGTAGTAGGGTAGTCATAACTATGCGGCTGCAAGGCTATGTTTCATGACCACACTTATGACTACGTCACTACAGAGAAGCGCCAACAACATACAGAGGCCTCTCCATGACACGCCTGACCCCCCGGATGTATATGACTCCACGACTATATCTTATGACTACAATTATGCCTACACTTATGACTACATCATTGCAAGCTAGTGGAAAACAACAAGGTGATGATGTTGAGGCCTGGAAAGAGGTCTTCTATGACATCCCCATGGGAGGGACCCTATGACTTTTTGGGGTACAAGGATGCAGGAAGCACCACAAAGACAAGGGAAGTTGCACGCAGATGCAGACTGAGAGATGGGGCAAACAAGGAATGGGTAAGAAGTAGGCGGGACTTGAAACCTTTTATACCACCAGTAGGTGTTCAGCCGGTGGAGGTGGTCAGTGAGGACCCTAACACTTAAAAGGGGAGACATGCAATATCTTTAATTCAGTGAAAAAAAATCACACAAATATATAGATTGTCTGTGGAACGTCAATCATACCGGTGTAATATCCACTTCCTCTTCTATGAATTTAAGTTCATTATGAGACTGGCTACATTGGGGCAATACCAACTGATGGCCAGATTTTTATATGCCTTCAGGTACATTGATGACATATGTTGGGTCAACGTAGGGAGGACGTAGGGGAAGCTATGCAGTTTCTAAACCCAGAAACAAAGAGAGAAGAAAACAACCATTGGTGGATTTACCCTCTTAACATTGTGGAGATCAAACCTGAACTTATAAAGGTCTTTCCAAATTCAAATACAGTTGGTTCTGAGGCTAGCTTTTTGAATTTTCTCCAAGACGTTGTTAATCCATATGCAAAATTCATAAATAAATTTATGTTGGGGAGTCGAGACTTACTATGAGTGACACGTGAAGTACCATTGTGCAACTCACTACTATTTTATCCGACATATCAGAGAACTATATTGCGGGGGAAAAAATGTCATTTTCGACAACGGCCATGCGATCCTACCTATCCTTCTCAGTGATGTCATATATAAGATTCTCAACTGTCTTCCTTGACTAATACTAAACTATACAAGAGTTGCTAATGCTCTGGCACTCTCTAGAGCCAGGACCTACGTGTTCAACCACCAATTGTCAAAAGTGAGGATCTACAATGAAATCGCATTTGGATGGATCAAATTTAAAGGATGTGGCATTGATATTACATTCATACCACAAATGGTCCATACATGTTGCATTCTATATAACATATTTGTGGATTTCAATGAAGTAGATTTTGATGATGTATTCAATAAGATGAATGCACTTGGAGCAGTCGGGGAGTGAGATCATTTGGCTCATGATCAAGAACCGATTGTCGACTAGGGCCAGAATGTAGATATTAAACTATGAAAGATTTTATTTCGTCATTTTTATACGCATTATACGGTTATTGCTATAATGGGATTCACTTCTCTGAAATAGCATGCGAGATGTAATATTGTGGTGGGTCGATCGATCTCACATTTCAACACATCAAGAAATCGACCACTACCAGATTGAATGACATTGTTGCAAATTACGTTATGTGATGTTTTGGGATGACTTGTTTCATGAAATAGACCATAATCATTATCTTACACCCGTTATTTCTGTCAAGTCATATGGTACTCAAATTTGTCAAAGCTTCAAGACATCTTGACAAAAGGAGAAGCAGATGCGAAAGAGCTTGTCGTACACCTAAGCATCGTGCCACAACATACATCGCTGTCCACACACATTTTAAGCACACAATCCTAGAAAGCTATGCCACAATAAAAATGAAAGTGAACACAATGGAAACACTCCACTCATGAATCCACTCAATCACATAAACTAACTCAAGCCAAGGGCACATTTGCTAAAGGAATCCACCCTACAAAGCCCTCACCACACTCCATCTCAATACCTAGCGTTATGGAGGTGGGAGAGGCTCATGGAGGCTCAACTACAAGAAGATGAGCCCTCCTCAACCCGCACAAGGGAAAACCCATCTCCATGTCCCAAGTGAGGCTTGACACCTCACTTGGCATATGAGATCAAATGAAGTCCCAACACACACAATACAAATATAAATATCCAAAATGTCCTAGTTAACTAGAAGCAGATAATTCTAGTTAACCATGACTAAAACCATGTGTCGTGCACCTAAGCATCGTGCCACATCATACATCGCTGTCCACACACATTTTAAGCACACAATCCTAGAAAGCTATGCCACAATCGCCCCCCTAGCTGGTGATTAGGCCCCTCTAACACCGGATAGCTGACAAGTATCCATCTCAATAAGATCATCGTTTGGTCTTCAATCGCACATGTCCCAATTTTCTAAAGTCTATGGATCAAGAGGCCGGGTGCAAATTAGAGAGCCCCATCGTTAGTCGTTTGCCTGCAATCCATGATCTTCAATTGAGTATCCATGGTGTTGAGCTTCCACCAGCTAGACCTTGGATGACATGTCCATTACCTCTGTCCAAGGCATCGTGGACACCACCATTCTCCGCTAGGAACCTCCTCAAGAATCCCATGTGCCACCCCCTTGAGCATTTATTACACACCAACATTGTGGCGGCACCACCAGCATGCCCACATAGCATGCAACGCAACCCTATAGGCACCTTCTAAACACCTTTGCATGCCCAATGACATCAAAGATTTCCTCTGGATGGCATATCCATCGAACTTAGTCTAACGGTTCACAAGACGATAGTCCCCATACATCTTTCTTTCTGTCCAATTGTCATAGATATCTTTCTTAGCTGGCATCACTGTTGCCGAGGCATACTCCCCGCCTGACAACTCCACCAATCCAGCTTCAAACAACTCCATAGTCCGTGACTAGATCAAAGACCTCTCCATGTCATTATATCTGTAGGGCCTTCAAAAAATTGGCGTGTCACTTGCCAAATCAATACGAATCTCCTGGCCCTTCAAACTCCCCAAATCCTTCAAACCGAAGGCAAATCAATTTCTGTAAGCCCTTAGAAATCGCTGGATACTCCGTCTCTCTCCTCCGATGACTGTAGGTCCAACATTTGGTTCCCAGTTGTCCTCAGTGACTGCAACCTTGGGTACACCAGGCTTGGAGGTAGGAGACGCATCATTTGGTTGCTAGATAGCAACCTCTTGGGCCTTATCCGCCCACCCTGACTGTGGCGTAGCCTCCACTTGCTTTGCTATAGCCACCTTGAGAACATCCTCCGCAAAAGAAACATCCTCAACCTTTTCAAGAGCCTTGGCCACCTTGGCCTCCAACTGATCCTCCGTGTATGGCTCTCCCCACTCCTCATATTGCTCTTTGCCCCGCTTGCTTTTTGTACTCGCTCCGGTTTTGTTGGCATGTGGTGCATGTCTTGACATACTCCTCGGCCTCCTCCCTCAATTTGGGCCAGAAATACTCTTTCTTCAAGAGTGCCGTGGTGCGCTTGGCTCCGCCGTGGCCTGCAAGCGGACCATCGTGGCATTCTCTCAAGAGACTATCTCTGATCCATCCCTTCGGCACGTAAAGACGCTTTTGCTTATACCGGAGCAGTCCATTGTGCAAGTGTAACTGCGATTTAACCCCCAACCTCAAGTCCTGCATCACGGACTTCGCCATCTCATCCTTTCGGTAAGCCTTCCGGATCTTCCTTTGGAGCGCCGTTTCGTCCCTGTACACCGACATGAGCTGCTGCTTTCTACTTAAAGCATCGGCCACCACATTGTCCCGTCTTGGTTTGTACTGGATATCCACGTCGAACACTACCAAAGTGTCTTGCTACCTAAGTTGTTTTGGGGACAACTTAGGTTGTGTGGCAAAATACTTCACCGTGACATTGTCCGAGAACACCTTCACCGGGTTGGAGCCAACATAGTGGCGCCAAAGCTCAAGGCAATGCACCACCGCCTTCATTTCTTTCTCGTGCATAGGCCACCGTCACTCCACTTCATTTAGTTTCTTACTTTTGTAAGCCACTGGATGTCCGTCCTGCATGAGTACACCCCCAATTGGGAAGTCCGACGCATCTGTATGAATCTCAAATGGACGGTCGAACTCCGGGATTTTGAGGACTGGAGCTTCCGCCATCCGCTGCTTCAACTCAGCAAAACCTTGGCCACAAAAGGTGTTCCATACCCATACCTTGGACTTACACAGAAGGTCCGACAGCAGCCCCGCGATCTTGGCGAAATTTCTCACATACTTTCGGTAATAGGAAGCGAGTCCTAGGAAGGATCGCACTCCCGGGACCGAAGTCGGAGGCGCCCAGTCCAAAATCGCCCTCACCTTTCTGTCATCCATTTTGATCCCATCCTGTGTAATCACATGCCCTAGGAACTCCACTTTTGTGACCCCAAATTTGCACTTTGAAGCTTTGGCATACAGCTTCCCTTCCTGCAATTTCTAAAACACCTTTTTGAGGTGCTCCAGGTGCTTTTCCTTTGTTTTCGAGTACATACCGCCTCCACCAAGCGGTTGATGGACTCTTCGGACAGCTCCGTGGTCGCCCGACTCATGTTCAATTGTCGGGGTTTCGCGGACTTCTTGGCCATGTGCCCGGGCTCCCCGCAATTAAAGCACACTCCATCGAATGTCGCCTTCTGTCCGGCATAAGCCGCCGCACCTGATTTTCCTTTCGGAGCACCGAGTGCTGCTTTGACGTGTGAAGACCTTCCCTTCAATTTCCATATGCCACAAGAAGGTCTGGTGGGAGGGTGACTCTTTCCGACCGGAAAAGAAGTGGGATAGGCCACGCGGCGACACGTCGCCCCCACCGGGCTCACCAGGATCATCATCTTTCGGGCCATTCCGCTTTCGCTTTCGCTTGCCCGACCCCATGATGAGGCCGATCTCAAGGACGATCGCGTACTGAACTCTAAGCTCACTTCGGTAAGCTTCATTTCATGTCATAGTTACTCGCTTTGATGCGCGCGCCTAACTCCCAAACTGGCCGCCGGGCCAACTCGGAGCTTCGGCTGCTCACCGAGACATAACGGTCCCCCTTTGCTCCTCCACAAGACCCTCGCTCACTTTGGGCCTAGTGGAAATTCCCTTTGGTTGTTGGAGTCCGGAACAGCTCCCCACACCTTGGTCGCTTTCCGAAGCGGCAATTGGAAGAAGCGATTTATGCTTCTAAAAGCGAGGGCTCAAGAACGGGAGGAATCTGGGGAGTCGGAGCCCGAGGACTTTCCGGAGGTTCCGGCAGACCAACAAATGTCTCCCATGCCAGCAGCCTTTTGGGAAGGGTTGTTCGCGCAGTTTGGCGGGACGTTGAAAGATGTGATGAGGGCGGCCAATGCCACATCCACTAAGACAAAATTTAAGGTAAAGCCTCAGGAACCCGGTACCTTCAAGAGCGTCTGAAATCGGAAGGCACTCAACACCTGGCTCTTGGAGCTGGAGCAGTACTTCCGGGCGGCCAAGTTGAGTGACGAGGATCGGGTGGAAGTGGCTCCCACCTATTTGAGGGGCTATGCTCAACAATGGTGGCAGAAACGCCTTCATGACCAAGGTCCAAACCCAGAAACCTTGAACTGGAGTGGGTTCAAGGAACTTATGAAAAGACAGTTTGTTCCCCTCAACGCGTCCTGGCTTGCCCGGGACAAGATGAGGAATGTGAAGCAAACGGATGACATTCGGGGATATGTTCAGGCTTTCAATGTGCTGTTGCTCGAAGTTGCGGATATGGCGGAACCAGAAATGGTCTTAACTTTGTGGCGGGGACTGGCCCCATAGGCCAGACGGAAGTTGAGGAGAAGCCACCTAAGACTTTGAATGAGGCAATTGAAAGGGCTTAATGTTCTCGGATGTCCCTAGGGGCGAAAGACAGGCCGCTTACTCACTTGTTTTGGTCACCACGGGCTTGCACCGTTCTCGGGGTTACTACTCCCTATATATACTTCTTGACTGTCCGCGGGGGTTTCCAAAACACACCGTCCTTTTATGGTGAACCACCACGAAGACCCTTTGTTGCGCACCTCACTTCGGTAAGCTCCCCTTCAAGTCATAGTTACTTGCTCTAATGCGCGCGCCTGACTCCTCCACTGGCCGCCGGGCCACTTGGAGCTTCGGCTGCTCACCGGGACATAACGGTCCCCCTTCGCTCTCTACTAAAAACCCTCCACCTCCACCGCTTTGGGCCTAAGTGGAATTCCCTTTGGTAGTGGGCAGTCGGACAGCTCCTCATCTTTGGTCGCTTCCCCGGCTCGCGGTCGCTTACTCACTAGTTTTTTTTGTCACCAACGGCTTGCACCGTTCTCAGGGTCACCGACTCCCCTTATATATACTTCTGTAAGCTATCCGCGGGGTTTCACAACCACCATGCCATTTTAGGCGAACCACCACGAAACCCTCGACTCCCGGTGGTGAGTCGCGGTGGTCTGGCCCACTCACCACGGACCCTATTGACCGTGATGAGTCCCCAACCTCCCCAGTACTCCCACCACGAGGTCTCCGCCCCCATGGTGAGTCCTATGTCACCCCCACTAAGTCCCGCTAAGCTACCACCACCCCTTGTGGAGCCACCCCCACCGCAACCCGGTGTGCGGGGCTCCACCTAGTGAGCGCCCTCCGCCTCCTTGAGTGCCTTGGGCACTCAGGGTGCTTCAGCCCCGTACCTATCGCTGCCGCTGCCGCCCCCCACCACAGGGGCAGCCCCTCATGTGTCCCGACCCCCCCTGCCCTCAAGGCAAAGGGCCGCGACACACACCCCTACCAACAGGGAGTCGATGTCCTCATCGACTTGTCCATTTTGTAGGAACGAACATCCAAGTTGTGGCGTCCCACCTCAAGGAGTTTGTTTCCGCACCATGGCGTCCCATGGCAAAGAACCAAACCCCCCACTTGACTCTACTCTCCACTAGCTAGTTCGGCCGACTTCCTTCAAGTCCCGGCCAAGGGTGGAGCCTCTCCAGCTCCTCCCAGTGCACTCTCTTGGCCTACTTCAAGGCCAAGGAACGATCCTCCCGAGGATCGAATCGCCTTACTGCAAAAACATTGCTTGTGACCGCTCATGATGCCGCTTTTGGCATCACCTTGAGCAAGGGTTTCCCCGGAACCCTCTTTGACTAGGAAGATAACCTTGAACCAACCCCCAATCACTACAATTGGGTCCGCCTTGGAATGCTGGCCTGAGGTACGGGAACACACCGAAGCCGCACTACGACTTCGTCCCGAGGCTACACAATTATAGTACGTGAACGGAAACACGTGGCTTCCGCGTTAGCCCGCATACAAGGCAACCCGGGTAGCGCAGTTATAGTACGCGCACGCGCCAGGTGCGCACTAGCACGTGAACTCCCAAAGAAGGCGCAAGTTTCCTTGCCCTCGGATGGGGGTCACCCGATTTCGGCACTACGCAAACACACGATTAACCCAATTTTACCTCTCCCACTTTTATAAGCTAGCATGCATTCTACACACTAGCCAACCATACCATGCATCACCATTCCAAACAAAATAGGACGCACAACATTTGGAAGCCATTTCATTTATAGCACGTTTTATACAATACAAGTTTTTGCAATCGGATTCCTAAGCTAGCTAAGCCGGGCTAAGCTGCTTATACCGGAGCAGTCCATTTTGCAAGTGAAACTGCGATTTAACCCCCATCCTCAAGTCTTGCATCACGAACTTCGCCAGCTCATCCTTCCGGCAAGCCTTCCTGATCTTCCTTTGGAGCGCCGTCTCGCCCTTTACACACCAACAGAGCTGCTGCTTTCTACTTAAAGCATCGGCCACCACGTTGTCTCGTCCCGGTTTGTACTGGATATCCACGTCGAACACCGCCAAAGTATCTTGCCACCTAAGTTGTTTTGGGGACAACTTGGGCTGCGTGGCAAAATACTTCACCGTGACATTGTCCGTGAACACCTTCACTAGGTTGGAACCAACATAGTGGCGCCAAAGCTCAAGACAGTGCACCACCGCCTTCATCTCTTTCTCGTGCGTCGGCCACCGTTGCTCCACTTCATTAGTTTCTTACTTTCGTAAGCCACTGGACGTCCATCTTGCATCAGTACACCCCCAATCGCGAAGTTTGACGCATCTGTATGTATCTCGAATGGACGATCGAACTCCGGGATTTTCAAGACTGGAGCTTCCGCCATCCGCTGCTTCAATTCAACAAAAGCTTGGCCACAAAAGGTGTTCCATGCCCAGACTTTAGATTTACACAGAAGGTCTGACAGCGGCCCCGCAATCTTGGCGAATTTCTCACATACTTCCGGTAATAGGAGGCGAGTCCTAGGAAGGATCGCACTCCCGGGACCGAAGTCGGAGGCTCCCAGTCCAAGATGGCCCTCACCTTCTTGTCATCCATTTTGATCCCATCTTGTGTAATCACATGCACCAGGAACTCCACTTTTATGACCCCGAATTCGCACTTTGAAGCTTTGGCATACAGCTTCCCTTCCCGCAATTTCTGGAACACCCTTTCGAGATGCTCCAGGTGCTCCCCCTTTGTTTTTCAAATACACCAAGATGTCGTCGATGTACACGATCACAAAGTCATCCAACCACTCCTGGAAAAGGCTGTTCATCAGCGTGCTAAAGGTCGCAGGTGCATTGGTGAGCCCAAAAAGCATCACCAGAACTAATCATATGAACCATACCTTGTCTTGCACGCGGTCTTCTCCTCATCTCCTTCCGCCACCCAAATTTGATGATAGCCGGAGCGCAAGTCGATCCGGCTGAAATACTTCGCTCCTGCCAACCGATCGAAGAGGTCGTCCATCCTTGGCAAAGGGTACCGGTTTTTTATAGTCACCTTATTCAGAGCCCTGTAATTGACACACATCCGTAGCGTCCCATCCTTTTTATCTGCAAATAGCACCGGGGCTCCGTAAGGTGACTTACTCTCGCCGGATGTACCCCTTTGACATTAGATCTTTGAGCTGAGTCTTCAGCTCGACCAACTCCCTGTGGCTCAACCGGTAGGGCGCCTTGGCAGGCGCTTCTGATCCCGGTATCCCTCAATCTTGTGGTCAACTCCTCTTCGCGGTGGCAAGCCGCTTGGCAAATCCTCCGGCATCACATCCTGGTATTTCTCCAAAATCCCCTTGATCCAATCTGGGTTCGGCTCTCCATCACCTTCTCCCTTGACTTCTCTAATGTAGAGCAAAAATTGGGGCTCGTGTGCCTCCTCCACGGCCCACTCCTTTGCTGACATAAGGTTTATTCGCCCTCCCACGGATTTGGGCGTTTCCGAAACTCGTAAGACCTCGCCACCATTCCAACATGGCAGCATGACTACCCTCTTGCGGCCATCTATGACCGACCGCTCCGATTTGCTCAAAAAGGTCATCCCCAAAATGAGATCCACTCCATCGATCTCGCAGACGGTGAAGTTCTCACGTCCCTCCCAACTCCCCAGTTGAAGAGGAACATGAACGCAATTGCGGTTCTCCTTTCCTTTGGCAGAACGCACCTCAATAGAGGCCCCTACGTCAGTCGTCAGGAGTCCCAGCTTTTGTGCCATTGCCGGTGTCATGAAGGAGTGCGACGCTCCTGTGTCCACCAACAATGACACGTTAGTTCCGGATATTATCCCATCCACGAACAATAAGTGACTCCCTTTACGCAATGCGCCAGTTTCCTGATACAACTCACAAGAATATTTGCCTACCTTGCAAGTCCTGGCGACCACCGCTTCCACCAAGTGACTGATGGTATCTTCCGACAGCTCCGTGGTTGCCCGAGTCATGTTCAATTGTCGGGGTTTCGTGCACTTCTTGGCCATGTGCCCCGGCTCTCCGCAATTGAAACACACTCCATCAAAGGTCGCCTTCTGTCCGCCATAAGCTGCTCCACCCGCTTTTCCTTTCGAAGCACCGGGTGCCGCCTTGACGTGTGAAGGCCCTCCCTTCGATTTCCACGTGCCATTGTCGCCGCGTGGCCTATCCCACTTCTTTTCCGGTCGGAAGGAGTCACCTTCCCGCCGGGTCTTCTTGTGGTTCAGCTCCGTACGGCCTTGTCTTTCACCCCTAGAGAGACATCTGAGAACATTCGGCCCTCTCAATTGCCTCGTTCAAAGTCTTAGGTGGCTTCTCTCCAACTTCCGCCTGGCCCATGGGGCCAGTCCCGCCACAAAGTTGAAGACCATTTCCGGTTTCTTCTGCCATGTCCGCGACTTCGAGCAAAAGCACATTGAAAGCCTGGACATATCCCTGAATGTCGTCTGTTTGCTTCAAATTCCTCATCTTGTCCCGGGCAAGCCATACGCGTTGAGGGGCACAAACTGTCTCTTCATCAATTCCTTGAACCCACTCCAGTTCAAGGTTTCCGGGCTTGGACCGATTCGTGAAGGCGTTTCTGCCACCATTGTTGAGCATAGCCCCTCAAATAGGTGGGAGCCACTTCCACCCGATCCTCGTCACTCAACTTGGCCGCCCGGAAGTACTGCTCTAGCTCCAAGAGCCAGGTGTTGAGTGCCTTCTGATTTCGGACGCCCTCGAAGGTGCCGGTTCCTTAGGCTTCACCTTAAACTTTGCCTTAGGGGAAGTGGCATTAGCCGCCCTCAACACGTCTTTCACAGCGTCCCGCCAACTGCGCCAACAACCTTCCCAAAAGGCTCCCGGCATGGGAGGCATCTGTTGGTCGGTCGGAGCTCTCACGGATTTCTCGGGCTCCGACTCCTCGGATTCCTCCCGCTCTTGGGCGGCCTCGTTTTCAGAAACCTGCGTCGCTTCCTCAAATGGCCACTTCGGTGACACGTCGCTCCCATCGGGCTCACCAGGATCATCATCTTTTGGGCCGTTCCGCTTTCGCTTTGGCTTGCCCGACCCCATGATGAGGCCAATCCCAAGGACGATCGCGTACTGAACTCTAAGCTCTGATACCAAATGTCGCGCACCTCACTTCGGTAAGCTCCCCTTCAAGTCATAGTTACTCGCTCTAATGCGCGCGCCTGACTCCCAACCTGCCGCCGGGCCAACTTGGAGCTTCGGCTGCTCACCGAGACATAACGGTCCCCCTTTGCTCTCTCACTAAACCCTCCACCTCGTTGGGCCTAGTGGAATTCCCTTTGGTAGTTGGCAGTCCGGAACAACTCCTCACTCTTTGTTCGCTTTCCGGCTCGCTTGCTTACTCACTAGTTTTTGGTCACCAACGGGCTTGCACCGTTTTCGGGGTCACTACTCCCCTTATATATACTTCTGTAGCTTTCCGCGGGGGTTTCACAACCAGCCATGCCATTTTATGGCGACAACCACCAACCACAAAAACCCTCGACTCTCGGTGGTGAGTTGCGGTGAGTCTTTTGGCCCACTCACCACGGCCCCTATGGACCGTGATGAGTCCCAAGACTCCCCATGACTCCCACCACGAGGTCTCCGCCCCCATGGTGAGTCCTATGCCACCCCCACTAAGTCCCGCTAAGCTACCACCACCCCTTGTGGAGCCACCCCCACCGCACCCGTTGTGCGGGGCTCCACCTAGTGAGCGCCTCCGCCTCCTTGAGTGCCTTGGGCACTCAAGGTGGCTTCAGCCCCCCGTACCTATTTTTTGCTGCCGCTGCCACCCCCCTACCATAGGGGCCGCCCTCATGTGTCCCCGACCCCCC
>CM060734.1:26337386-26395386 GCA_030704615.1 Takakia lepidozioides
AACAAGACATGGGAGGCCAAGCTCATAGGAGTCATACATGAGATCCCAAGCTCAAGTTCACAGGTTGCAAGACGGCGACTAACGATGGGCAACTCTTGCACCCGGCCTCTTGATCTATCGAGTTTGAGTGTAGTAGGGATAGTGGTGGAGGACTTAGTGAGGCTATGGTCACTATCACATCTTGTGGCTACCTGGACTTAGAGGGACCTAAGCACCAGCTAGGGGGGCGATTGTGTGGACTAGTGACTGCCATAGTGGGGCAGCGTAGTGGCAGCCTAGTGACTGACTAGTTGTAGCCTAGTGGTTGGACTAGTGGCTGGACTAGTGGTAGACTAGTGGTATACTAGTGTGTGGTGTGCACATGTGTTGTGTGGTTTTGGACAGCGATGTAGTTGTGTAGCGATATGTATGCGCACGACAGCTGTCAAGTTATTTTACCACTAGTGTGAAACTAGCTAGGAAATAGCTAGCTTTTACATATTGACATTTGGGATTGGCCCAAATGTCAATCCAGGGGTCAAGGCAGATTTAGGCCCTGGAGTGGTTATCTTCACGGCAAGCGCGGGAGGCTCATCTTTCTCGAGTTGAGCCTCACCGCGCCTAGCTATGGCGCCGTAGTGTGGATTCCCCATGGCGTGGGGTGCACTTGGCTTGACTTGTATTTGAGTGATGAGGTTATATATGCATGAGTTTATGCTTCAGCTTTGTGAGCTCGCATGAGCTTATGCTTGTATTCTTCCTCTTTATCATTGTGTGGACTAGTGACTGCCATAGTGGGCAGCGTAGTGGCAGCCTAGTGACTGACTAGTTGTAGCCTAGTGGTTGGACTAGTGGCTGGACTAGTGGTAGACTAGTGGTATACTAGTGTGTGGTGTGCACATATGTTGTGTGGTTTTGGACAGCGATGTAGTTGTGTAGCGATATGTATGCGCACGACAGGTTCAATGGCTAGTCGGCACCTCGTCCATCAATATCATCTCTACAATAGTATCTTGATGAATATATCCATCTTTTATTCTTAATCAGCGCTGACCAATCCATACAACTGGCTTTATCAATCCATAACCATAATTAGCTTATATCCTTGGTTATATGAAACCTAGGAGTGGGCGTTAAATCATAAACCGATTATTAACCGATTATTACTATCACAATCTAGAACCGTTCGGTTCAATAGGTAAAGATAGAGGAGGTGCGTGATAAACTCCCCCACTCAAAGTTAATCAGTGTCCTCAATGATACTAGGGGAAATCCTGAAAATCATTCTTAGGATGTTAATAAATACCAACTTTTAATCCAAAAGACTTCTAAAATGACTAACAACCATTCGATCCCAGTCGCAATTATTTGCCAACATCGTTCGGCAATCTATACATTCTTCTACCTTGAATAGAATGGAAATGTCAGAGTTGGTATTATTCTTAGCAGGCCAAAAGATGCCTGTTTAGACAATCTATCAATCACAAAAGAATACTATCATGCTGATGCCTTGTTTAGGCAAAGCCACAATAAACTCCATGCTAATGGATTCCCATCTAGCCTTAGGGACATCCAAAGGTTACAACAAATCTGGATTTTTCACTCTTTCCATTTTCAAGACCTGGCAAGGAAAATGCCTTACAACTAAATCTTGGATATCTCTTCACATTCCTAACAAAACTGTTTCTTTATCTTCATATGTCTTTTGAAATCCCGAGTGACCAACACTCATGATGTTGTGAAAATCATAAATAATGTGTAATCATAAAACCTTAATTTGATGTATATATATTCTAGTACCAAAGTACTGTGGATAAAAAAGAGGGACCTTGCAAGATACTTATTGCACGGGTAGTATCCCACAGCCTAAGACGACTGCAGCGGAAGGGAAAATAATCTAGGGCTATGATTCATTTGGTCTTGCTCCGATGCTTCATTTCATCATTTCATATAGTTCTTCTTCTCATATCAACACATGGAGTAAAGGAAATGCACTGCAGCTGGTTGAGATGACCATCTTGCCAATACTCCCAAGGAGCACATGCTAGAACGTGAGCGTGGCCACGTGAGCGTGTGAACCTGAGATTACGCCACGTAGGCTCATAGCCCAGCCCAGACCAGACGTGGACGGAATCATGAAAGATGTTGGGCCTAATACTGTGGGTGCACACATATATCCGCGGAGATATTAAACTCCAGAAGGAAATCCAATATGCAGAGACTTTGTTTCCCTATTTCCGAGGATATTTTTTCTTTTTTGTGTGCATTGATTCCAATGGTTTTTTGACATGGTTCCTCTGCTTGACAGCAAGAAATTGCTAATGTAGGAGAGAGAGGATGAACTTGGCAAGGACTCAAGAGAGTATATTGGAAATGGAAACATGACAGCTTTGTGTGATGTAGCTTTGCCTCAATTTGTTTTTAAATCTGTTGAAGCACTTAGTGCCGGTCAAAACAGAGCTAAAAGATATGAAGATTTTATGCATGTTTGCATCAATGCAAACATGATTTGTCCCTCTCCCAATTCTATTTTGACAAAATTTTATGTCTCTAGTTTGTTCAATCTGTTGAAGCATATAAGAATGCATGAGACACAGCTATGCACGGGAAGGATTGCCTATACCAGTGGCGGTTCTTACCATTTGGGCTTAAAAACGCTCCCGCTGAGTTTCAAAGAGTCATGGACAGGATTCTAGCAGGGGTGGAGTTTGCTCGGTGCTACATAGATGACATCATCATCTTTAGTGCTACGGTGGAGGAGCATGAGAGACACCTTCAGGGGGTATTTGAGCGCTTGAGGACGCACGGATTGAAGTTACATCCGGGCAAGTGCAAGTTTTTCCACAACCAGATTGAGTATCTAGGTCACATGATATATCCTGGAGGATTGGGGGTACAGCAGACTAAGGTAGAGTCCATTGCACAGGTTCCACGCCCCACGGATGTGAGCCGAGTTCGAGCTTTCATGGGGTTAACAAACTATTACAGACGGTTTGTTAAGGGATTTAGTGCCATTGCAAAGGCTCTAACCAAGCTGACCAAGGTGGACCAGGAGTGGCAGTGGGAAGATGAGCAAGAACAAGCTTTTCAAGAGCTCAAGGCGAGGTTGACCTCGGCGCCCATCTTGAGACGACCTATCAGGGGGCGTCCTTTTCAGCTGCATACAGATTGGAGCATGCTGGGGCTTGGAGCGGTGCTCACACAGGTGGATGATGAGGGAAGAGAGTTCGTAGTGGCTTATGCTAGCCGCTCGAACAATGCTGCAGAGTCTAAGTATAGCTCATATGAGGGAGAATGCTTAGCTGCAGTGTGGGCCGTGGCACACTTCAGGTGCTATTTATACGGCAATCTCTTCACCCTTGTCACGGATCACCAACCACTCAAGTGGTTGATGGAGTCAGACAAGCTTACGGGGAAGCTTGCACGGTGGGCACTCATCCTTCAAGAGTATGACTTTCAGGTGGTGCATCGACCGGGTTTGGTCAATCGAAATGCAGATGGGTTGAGTCGCAATCCATGCACGAGCCAGCAGGATGACACTGGAGCTCGGTGGCATGGTGAGACGGACGAGGAGATGGTGCCCGGATGGCATGCATCTGCATTTCTATGTATCTTGGCAGCGGAAGGCCAGGTTGGACCCACAACAGGGATGACTGTAGATCAAGTGTCTGAGGACCCTGAGGCCAGCAATGAGCAGGGTGGCGCCAAAGATATACATGAGGATTCAGTTGTGTTGGACTACCTCCGCAGTGGAGACACGGCAGCCACTATGACTGCCAAGGAGAGGGATCGGATCCTACAACGAGCCAAGAGGTTCAGGTGGGAGGGGACACACCTGCTCCGAGTGTGGGAGGATGGTCGAGTGAGGATTGTGCCTCACCCAACACAGCGGGCACGGTTAGTGCGGCATGCCCATGAGGAGTTGGGGCATTTTGGGGTGCGACGCACTCATAGTCTACTGCAAGGGCAGTATTGGTGGCGTGGTATGCACACAGAGGTGCAACAATTTGTGGCTAGGTGCATGGTGTGTGACAGGGTGCGTGCTTCATTCAACGCCCCTACTCCACAATTGCACCCTCTTCCGATCATGGGATTGGGCTACAGGTGGAGTCTTGACTTCGCAGGGCTGTTGCCACTGACCATGCGCCACAACAAGTACGTGTGGTGATGGTGGAGCACTTCTCCAAGTGGATTGAATTGGTTCCATTGCCTGATAAGGCTAGTGAGGGAGCTGCGTATGCATTCCTGGATTGTGTGCTTAGCCGATTCGGTGCTCCAGCTGAGGTACTCACGGACCAAGGGAGAGAGTTCTTGGGGGAGTTTCAGGCTTTGTGTGACAAGCCTTGATAGACCACCGCACCACTTCTCGGGATCATCCTGAAGCCGATGGCTTGGCAGAGAGAGTTGTTCAGACAGTAAAGAGGGGTTTGCGCAAGTATGGCTTGCAGAAGGGACACCTAGGAGATTGGGACCTTCAGTTACCCTGGTTAGCCATGGGCTACAGGTTCAGCAAGCAAGCATCACTTGTCTCCTTCTCACCATACTTTCTTCTCTTTGGCCGAGAGCCGGATTTGCCTACATCCATTCGCAGAGAAGCTGCTACAGTTCTTAACCTTGACGATCCGAACATGTGGGCACGTGCATGTGGGCAGCGTGCAGAGTTGTTCAAGAGAGTCATGCCCATGGCTTTCGAGAACCTTGCCATTGCACAACACCGTGATACGTTGAGGTATGCTACCATACGTGGTGGGGGCTATCGTCCTGGGATTCGGAGATTCAACCCTGGTGACTATGTCTATCTGCAGCAGACTGCTCCTACGACCCTGGATGTGACTGCAGGACGTGTTATTTTGAGGGTTCGAGAGGTCTTGCCCTCAGGCGTCTTGGTCTTGGAGGGTCGGGATGGCATAACTTGGAAGGACCATGTGCGTAATTGTGCGCCATGTCACCTTCCGAATGTTGATGGCAGGATTGACCCAAACATGGTAGTGGTATCTGCAGGTTTGAGGTGCATGTTGTGTGGGTCTGCTAAAGGGGCAGCCACCATGCTGGTGTGCGATCGATGCTCTAGAGGTTGGCATATGGGATGCTTGACTCCACCTCTTGAGATGGTTCCGGATGGGGATTGGTTATGTCCACATTGCATTGGATAGTGGGAGTGGATACAACCATGGAAGGCTAACAAGAAACGCAAGGCCCAGCTACTAGGAGACCTTGAACACACGAGGTCCTGGCTCAAGTTCACAGATTGCAAGATGGCGACTAACGATGGGGCTACTCTTGTACCCGGCCTCTTGGTCTATAGAGTTTGAGTACAATAGGGACAGTGATAGAGGACTTAGTACGGCTGTGGCTATTACATCTTGTAGCTATCTGGAGGTAGAGGGACCTATCCACCAGCTAGGGGGCGATTGTGACAGACTACTTTATTGTGCATATATGTGTGGTGTGGTTTGGACAGCGATGTAGTTGTGTAGCGATATGTATGCGCACGACAGCTGTCAAGTTAAATAAGCACAGTGTGAAAACAGCTAGAATAAAACTAGTTATTTGTATTTAACACTTGGATTTAGGTCAAGTGTTAAATCAGGTGTCAAGTTTAGTTTGACACCTGGTCCGTCTTATCTTCACGAGAGCGGCAGTCGCGCGGCTCATCTTTCTCGAGTTGAGCCTGCGCGACCGAGCTCCTGCATGCGTTTAGATCTGAGTGTACTCATGATGGGAGTGTAGGTTGTTGTGGGGTGGAGTCCCCATAGCTTGGGGTGCCCCTGGCTCGACTTCTATTATAAAGAGTGATAGTGATGGATTTCATATGTTTTGTGTCAACAGTGTCTCTATGCTTGTTTATCTATTGTGGCAGACTACTTTATTGTGCATATATGTGTGGTGTGGTTTGGACAGCGATGTAGTTGTGTAGCGATATGTATGCGCACGACAGGTGTTACCGGTGTCACCTGTGTCTGCATCTGTGTTTCAAGATGCAAATCATGCTGCAATGGTTTATCCTGTATACCACGGTATCCCTTCAACTTATTGGCATTGACTCTACCAAGCATCTCTTTGTTAACGGTTTGTAACATGGCTGTGTTGTTATCATACATCTTCTGTATGACATAAGGTCCTTTCTATGGTGACTTAAGCTTGAAGCTTTAATCTTTCCCTTCTTCTGCAACCAAAGTACCAAATCTCTTGTCTTAAAAGTCTTCAATTTTCTTCATCAAACTGATCTTTCCTCTTCATCTGAATTCTGGTCATGTTATCCGCTGCATCAGCACGTGCTTCTTCCACATGATATAATTCATGTTTCCTTACTTTAATTGAATCCTCCAATTCCATTCTCCTTCCCCATTCAGTTCTCATGGTAGGTAATAAGAATTCCACTGGAAGTAAAGCTTCCATACCATAAACTAATTGGAATGGTGTATACTTGGTGGTGACTTTATATGAAGTCCTATATGACCACAAAGTTGTCAACAGCTTTGTATCCCAATCCGTTCTGTTTGCATTGACTATCTTAGCCAAGATAGTGCATAGTATCTTGTTGGTGGTCTCTGCCTGCCCAGTCCCAATGTGGCCGTATACATTGCATAATCGAAGCCTCCATAAGGGCATTCGTCGTGGTTCCGCAAGCACGACATCTTTGCAAAGGAGGCCCGGAGGACGTGTGTGTTGTCGATGACAATGACCTTGCAGACAGCAACGAAGCCCTTTGATTTTCCCTAATGGAGGAACTGGGTCCTACCTACCCACCTATCATCGTGTAACGTGTTCATCACGCCAGCGGCGGATGAACCGCTTACTCATTCTCATCCACAGTCGGCCACCTGCCACCGAAGTCCATCCCCCCGGATGGAAATTTGGCGCCGCATTTACATCGAAGGGGAGATGGATGAAGTCATCTCGAGGGGCTATAGGCCCACCTGGCACTAACGGCCCATAGTTTGCATGGCACGGATGGAAACTGAAACGGCTACATTCATGGAGCAGCCAATCTTCATCCGTGCAAGTTCCTGTAAGGGGGAAATGTAAATGTGCCCTGGAGTGTAAGTGAGGAATTGCAGCGTTTGCAAACAAAATGTCATCTCCTTGCACAACTTCCTGCCTCCGCGCTGGTGCCTCCTCCATCCAGAAGCTGTTGTCATTCATCGTACTCTGCTACTCTTTTGCAAGGATGCCCTGCCGCCGCAATCTTGCTGATTGCCCTTATCATGGCCACGATTGTGTGATGTTCAAACCCAAATCAGGAGACATCATTATCTGGCTCTCTGTTTTCACTTACGCTTCTGGAGTCAAGCGGGAGTCATTGCGCGCAATGGAGTATTTGGAGGACTATTACCGCTTTGTCAATGCGGTCCGTGGGTGCTGCAAATTGTTGACCTCGATATACCCAGAGTCTAACCGTTTTAACTAACGTTCCTGGCACTTGTCAGTGCGAACGTTCATGTCTGCATCGAGAATATGGTAGGATCCACCCTTAGGAAAAACTGTCAGGAGATATTATTGGTTCGCCGAATTGGCCATCATTGTCATACATACTGTCCCATGGAATCGGAGCTCCCACCTTCATGCATGTATCTTGAAACATTCTGCTCGACTTCAATGTGCAACTTCCAATCGTCGATGGCCTCGGCAGTTCCAATTACGTGGTGCCAGTAAGCCTTGGTCTGTCGCTATAGAGAACCTCGCACTTGCCAACTTTGTGCAGTGTTCGATGGCTCCCAATTCCTACGCTATAGTTTGCTGTCCTCCGCAACTTGGGAGAGCCTGGATCCCTAACGAGGGAGGACTTTGCAAAGTGACTGAGACTTACCTATGTTCCAAATTCAAGCTGAAACCGGGCACAGTTTATTTGGAAGAAGAAAGGAAGGATGTTCCTAGACAGGTTGATGAGACCATTGTCGTGCTAGGTGTCGATGGAGGTTGCGGAATTGAGTGGCATGTACCCCCATCAGACACCATCTTGTATTGCGTTGTGGGAATGCTCATTCCCTTCCCGAATTAGTCGCTGCCCACACCATCCACAAAGGAGTCGGGAAACCGACAGGCGGCCACTGCCAACAGAGAGGTATGCAACGATAATCATTCCCGACCTGGACCATCAAGACCCTCCATAGCTTCTCGTGTGGAGGTATTCGAAATTTCAGACGAGGAAGATGAGTGCATGGAGGTCCCCATGTCCTCCACGCAGTCGTTCAAATCCGACATGGACGTCTCTACTGGTGCTACGCATGTACCCCCGAGCATAACTCCAACCCGTTCCATTGTGCAGCTCCTACGGCAACATCACCTTGATGGTTCTCGCTCCGAGCTGGCTGCTCTCGACTATGCCAAATTTTCAGTCATGAAGGTAACGTATCTGCCTCCCGAAGTGGATGGTAATGTAATCTGTTACTTCGTCAAACAAAGCCTCAGGGATGTTAATAGACACGGATCGAAAGCATGACGGACACCCCTGGTGTGTGACGAAGACCAGTAGCACAAAAATTGCTGATGGTGTTCGTGTATGATACGTCCTCTGTGTGGGGAAGTTGAGGTGCCTCAATCCCACCTACTTCCACTTTCTCTCCAAAGGAGGGCGGAGAAACAAGACGGATTGGACTGGCACAACCCATCATCCATTCATTGTCTCCAGCCAGGCTCCAGCGGGTACTTTAAGTGCGCACATTGCAAAGAACCACCAACATGCATGTCCATGTGCAGAGCCAAGCAATATTATGTAATCCATTTGCTCCAGGACTTGACTAGAGTTGCATACACGTTGGGGTCCACTGCCACCCCTTGGCGAGAGGCAACATGCGGGAGGCTGTGCAGGAAGCACATGACATCATAAAAGAGGAGGTGAAATTGAGCCCCGGAGCCAGACCAAAGCAGATTCAGCTGAAGGCAGCCCACAAGATTGCTCTTGGCAAAATTATGTCTGAAGATGGGAAAGACCGAGTGCCTTTGAATGAAGAGGAGATGCTTGACCTGTTGGAGTCCGTGTCGCACGTTTGTAGTCCAAATGTGCGGAATCACATCATATCTTGCAAGCAGGAGTTCGGCCGGGGGTCGGACATGCACTCAATCCTGGAGGTGAAACGAAGGACTGGATATGACTATATCCAAGGTAGCAGGTTTCCAGGGCAAGGCAGCGAATCCGATCGTTGTTACATTTTTAAAATGTCAACGTGTGGGCCTGGAAGTGGAGTCGACTTGGTCACTCGAATGACAACTGGAAACTTGTCGAATGCTTGGGTGATGTTTGACCATCTCAAGCAAATTACAAACCATCAGTGGGTGACCATGGGTGCGCATGTTTATGACTATCACTCGAAGAGGCTCATGACGATTGCAATCTGCGAGATGAAAGAGGAGGACACACAGTCCGATGCATCTGTGGGAGGGCATAAACGAGCAGATGGCAAGGGCGGGTTTGCCAAAGCCCAATTTCAGGGGATTCATTGCAGACAACGCTCAGGCCAACTAGGCAACGGTGCGGCGTGTGTATGGTGAGACCCCAATGTTCTAATGGAGGGGAAAGAGAGATCATGTGGATTCCATTGGATGCAAAGTCTATCTCACTACACTACCAAATTTGTTGCGAGCTCATTCCAAGCTGAACACCGTGTCCTTTGTACGGCGTGGAAGGATGCACCCACATTTGATGACGCGGAGGTTAAGTTTGCTATCATCGAGGCTTGGTGGAACACGTCAGGTGCAGTGGAGACAACCAATCTGGGAGCCTTGCACAACTGGTTGGGGTGGTGGCATTACCGGTATGGACAGTTCAGACAGTATATGCGGGAGGTATGATGCAAGACTTTTGCTGCAATTGTCGTTCTATTACAGACCTTTCCATTTTTCCCTCACCATTGTTTCTGTCCTTGTAGGAGCGGTGCCTGGATTCCGACACGGACATGCGGAACACGAATATGGCAGAATCAGTCCACTCCTCCTGGCGAGCGTCTTCTGCCGTACATCTGGTGGATGTAGTGACGGCCACAATGGAGGACATTGACAGAGCAATCATGCAGCAAGCCAGGTACTACAAGTTCCTGAGTGGGAAACAATGGGGCTTTGGGCCAGATAGGGAGGAATTGTTGGTACGAACAGCTTCGAGGTCGAAGAATCCACTGAAATGGGCGACAGCATTGCAAGAGAAGATCAAAGGGATGTCTCTGCACCGCAGAGGTGAACACCTAGAGGGGGACGTCCGTACTCGCCCTGTGAGGCGGAGGATTGAAGAGGAGCCCGGGTGCGAAGAGGATTCCTGGAGATCCAACAGGAACATTCGGACAGCACCTCGAGGTCCTGTCATGTTGCCGCACAATGTGTCTTCCAGCAGTGGAAGCCCAAGAGTTTCAAGATCGCCATCACCTTCAAGCAGGGATTCCGTGCAAGAAATTCCCAGTGCTTGCTTGCCCCAGATTCCGCCCGCTGTTATGCAGCGTAGCTACAGCGTGAGCCCAGCCCCGTGAGCCTGGGAGCTGAGCTCACGTTGTAGCTGCAAAGCGTGAGCGGCACAAATCTGCTGGAGAAGCAGGTCCTATAGGCGAGGATTGCAAGAAGAGGGCCTATTACCGTGGACAAAACAAAGGGGGCCACCATGTCTGCAATGCGTGCACAAAAAGAGGAATATGAAAATGTGGCAGAATTGAGCTCAAAATGATTGACACACTTTATTTCAATTCACAGATAGACGCTTACAATGAATGGCATGTGCATTTGCCCTGGTTCCGTGAACAAAATGTATGTGTTTGTCCTAAATGCAAAGTCTTCAAACGGTAACTTGGAAACCAGCGTGGGAAGCGGGCATGGCTCGTATGTGTTCAAAGAGAATTTGGCGGAGCCCTACGTGAGGTGTCCCGCTGCAGAAGGGTGATGACTTCTCCGTAGCCTAGTGTGGCTTGGTGAATGAATTGGTCTCTCTTACCGTCGCAACACATAATTACAAGGTATATGTAATATTGATGCTTGCAGGGGACCCACTTCCCTCTCATGCCGAGAGCGCCCTCACGCATTGTTACAAAATCCGGACAAGTGCAAGTAGGGAAATTCCCCACGGTAACCTGATATTCTTTGCCATGAAGAACTGAGCCAATAGACAGCACTGTGTAAATCCGTCCATACCCCGGGGCAGGGACTTCGGTGATACGAGCCACCCGAGCCTGCAAAATTCTAGCCGATTCCATCTTGCATTCGTGATCTGCACCCGAAGCGACACGGCGCACTATTTTTCCATCTCTTTTTGTTGGGTGGGAGTCGGCACCGGGTGGAGGCATTGCGGGAGCATGTGGCACATCTGTGCCGACAGTGCACAAGGGCACCACCTGGGACCGTGCAAGACAAAACCCTCCCTCCTCTATGATGCAAAGGTGATGATGCAAAAGGACTCCCAACTTCGTTCATGGTTTCATGCGGCCTGGAACAATTTGTCAACACAGAAATTCGGGCCTGACGATATTTTCTTTAAGGGCCATGAGGCATGGAAAAACTTGCACAATTCACAAGTCATTGGTACACCACTCACCTGGACAGACAAGGAGTTCAGGGTCTTCACCAATTTTGCCATTCAGCGCTTACAGCAAGTTTTGCAGTTTAAACTTCCAGACATGGTGGGACAACATTGTATGCCCCAGAGAATTCCAGTTAGAGTTCGACCATTAAAACACCTCAGGGGGACGAGGATTCTGATACTACTGTTTCTTCAGCGGACTCTTTTGACATGGCAGAGGACTATGCAATTTAGATGGCAGAGAAGAAGCGACGGGGGTCTCCTATGCCTGAAAGATTACCTCGATATCAGCCTCCAGAGGGACTGACATATCCAAGTAGTGTTCAATCATCTCCCTCAACCAGTGACAGGACACGGGCTTGCACACGGAGTCCTTCACGAGACTCTCAACGTCACAAGGGTGCTCGCTCACAAAGGTTTACAAATCCCAAACAGTAAACCGTGAGGACATAGCTTTTTGAGAGGGGGAGGGGTAATGTTAGAGGACTGCTTGGGACTTAGACACTTTTACGGGATCTGTGGGGTACCCTTAAATTTTTACACAGACTGAGACCAACAGGAGCCTTAGGGGGGGAGATACACAGCCCAACACAGTCCATCACAGCCCGTCACAGCCCGTCACAGTCCAACACAGCCCGTCACAGCCCGACACAGCCGCCACAGCTTCGCACAGCCCTACACAGTCCGACACAGCCAGTCACAGCTCGACACAGCTGGGGAACAGTTACCATTGGCAGGGAACGACTGTGGGGGAACGACATCTGAAAAAGGAACGTGTACTACAGAGATAACGGTTAGTTAGGAAAGCGGTTAGAACGGCTTGTAAATAGATAAAGCGAGAAGCGGGGACATCTGGGGGATCACTTCTTGGGGACTACTTCTGGAAGGACTTCTGGCATCACTTCTGAGAAATGAAGCGGAGAGCGCATCTCTGAGTAGAAAGAGGGAGAGCACGGAGTAGGAGGAGAACGATCTGTTGATGCTTGATGAATGCAAGCAGTAGAGTTGTAATGTAGAGCAGATTAGAGACTCCATGGCTTTAGCCTGATACTTGATAGATATAAATCTAATACATACTTCATACTCACACTGTGTAGAGAGATCTGAGTGAAGCTGTGGAATGAATGGATGAGTTGATGGAATCCGATAGATTGCTGAAGCAATCTGATACTTAAATACCAACAGTAAGGTAACTAGCTAACATGAATACGGGAAGGAATACAAATAGGAAACACCCCCATGATACACTAGCTGTAGGTCATGACTAATTGTTCTGAGCGGGCTGGGTGCTTAGAGATTTCCAACTCTTCTATCTTGGAGTTCCCACCTCGGATAGCGAAGGGATGGGTGAGTAAAAACCGCGCGACAGGGAGCGAGATAGACTCGCCCAATTTCATTCCAATGTAGGTAGTCTTCTACTGACTGCCACTGCAGACAACGATGGGTTTGCAGTTGTTCATGAGGATGAGCTGGTTACAGTGTTCCCACTGGAATTGGGTTCTCTGCTTGTTCAAAAAGAGGTATATGACGAGGATGGGAATTTGGATTCTGGACACTTGGAGAAACCATTGGTTGGCGAGTGTGGAAGGAAGTGGAGAGTCCTTCCAGGCACATACCGTGTCCTTGGAAAAGAGAGAAGACAATCAGCAGGATCAGTCATTACCCCTGGAACTGCAGCATCGGTCGTGCAGCAAAAGGGCACAGTTCATGTGAAACAAGAGGTGAGCACATCCACTACATTCGTGACTCTTTTAGACTCGTCCTCGGAGGATGTTTTTGAGATTCCTCTGCCAGTGCAGACTCCATTCTTGGATGACGACGAATTGCAAGAGATAACGAGTGTCATTCCAAAATTGAAAGCCCTCGCAGGGGTGCCTGGGTGCAAGAGCGAGCTGCGTTTTGTTGATTGGGAGTCCCTTCGTGTGCAGCGGGTTCAATACGTGCCAGCAGAGTTTGATGGGAACATCTTGTTTGAGCTCAACCCTCCCACGTCTTCCAATGGACTGGCTGGGCTTCTGCAGGGCATAGACAATAAACATGACGGACACCCTTGGTGCAGGACATAAACGTCGAACATCCACAACGACATTGGATTGAAATTTCGAAGGTCGGTTTGCGTTGGGCATTGCAAGTGCCTGAATATTTCTTGCCCTCGGATGAGAAACAGTGCTCAACCAAACGAAAGTGAGTGGGAAGGTGTGCCCCTGAATCCTTTCACCCCAGGACTTGCCCCTCCCAAGACCAATACTTTTGTGTGCAGGTTCTGCAAACTTTCCCCGTCCTGTGTTTCTGTGTGCCACGCTCGTATGTACCAGGTGGCACACCAATGCAAGACAATGACTCGTGTCTGCATTCATATGGGTGCACACGAGCATCCTGTGTCCAAAGGAAGTTGCAGGGATAGCGTGGACATCGCTAGAAATCTGCTGAAGCAGGAGTTCCACAATGCCCATTGTGCAACACCTTCTGCTATAGCGCTTGCAGCTAGCAAGGCTTTCCTGGAAAAACACATATTGGGTGAAGGGGATTCGACACAACCAATGCTGGATGCAGATTTGCTTGATGCAGTGATAGACCATTTCTCCGTGTTGAGCTCTCCCAATATTCGAAACCAGGTGAATGCACTCAGAATCGGCACAGGCACTGCTGGATTCATGGACAACATTATGGACCTCAAATGGAGAAGTCGCTATGAATTCATTCAAAACAATATCTTCCCTAGCCAGGGCTCGTCCAAGGTGTATTTGTTCAAGATGTCCGCAGTGGGCGAAGGCAGTGGTGTGAGCATTGTCCGCCGAATGCAACTTGGAGGAGATTTGGCTAAATGTTGGTTGATGTTTGATCACTGCAAACGGATGAAGGGTTGGGCAACCATGGCGTGCCATGTGTATGATCCAGCGTACCAGCGTGTGCTCTCAATAACAATTTGTAATATGCAGTCGGAGGACACTGAATCCCAGATGCTCATGTGGAATTCGCTCTTGGTCGTCATGCAGCGCAATGGAATACATAACACAAATTTTGCGGGCTTCATGGCTGATAGTGCACAGGAAAATTTCAATGCAGTGCGGCGCGTGTTTGGTTCGGGGGATCCTAAGGTCCCAATGGAAAATAGGGAGCGCACATGCCTCTTCCATTGGAGTCAATCTCTGGCACGTCATACAAAGCGCTGCATTCGCCCTGACCTTCAGTTGGAGCACAGAAGGCTCTATCTCAAGTACAAAAATGCCACCTCAATGGGAGAAGCTGAGAGCACTTACCAGGCAATCCGGGCTTGGTGGTTCTCCTCTGGTGCTGAGGACTGGTTGGTTTTCTGGCACTTCAGGTATAGATAGTGGGGAGCTTTCATGACGACGGTAAGCCTCTTCAATCCCAAAAACACAAATTTTGCATCGTGCCTGTTCATTTGGGGTTCTTGGATTGTCGCTTGCAGAACCTCTTCCATTTCCTTTCGTTCCTCACATTTCCATGCAATGCCTCCTACAGGACATGTCCTTGGAGGACTTGGCCGACATGCCATCCTGTAATTTGGCGGAGACTGTTCACAACGCCTGGATGCAGCAATCTACCAAAGCAGGTCGTGACTTGTATGTGGCCACTGCTGATGACATGGTGCGGGCACTTACACAACAAACCAGGTACCGCAATTTTCTGATGGGACGGGGTGGAGGCAAGGGCCCCGGTACGACTTTGTTGATGCTAAGGGCTGCGAGTAGGTCCAGAGACCCATCGAAGATGGCCAGAGCTCTGAACAGGTGCACTGAAGGCTCCCATTTGCAATCCAGGCTCCCTCATTTGGAAGGCGAGGAAAGATTTGGATCATGCAAAAGGAAATTGAACACTCTTCCAGGGTCAGATGGAGATTCCCATCGCCCAGACAGGGTCAATTTCTCTGTGCCAAAGGTGTCTCCAGTGCAGAGTAAGTCGTGTGCCAGCCCTTCCCAGGTGGGTCCTCCTCCAGTGGAGCAGGTGCAGAACATGCAAGCATAGCAGCAGGAATCCCACTGGAGGAGGTGGTGGCCATGGTGCAGGAATCTGATTGCATTGATAGTGAGTGGCATATAGAACACACCCCACCAGGATCTAGAGTTGCTTGCATGGCAATTCGGACCCCCTCTTTCAAGAAATGCAAATCAAAAATATGCAAAGGCTCCAGGGGGACTTCAGCTCCAACATTCACAGGGTTGTTCCGACCTTATCATAGTGGGGAGTCAAAGGACCACAAGTTCTCATTCTGCCCAGACGATATGGCACGATGCGTCAAGGGAACAGTTCGTCCTTCGGTAATAATGAAACCCCCTCCCCCCACAATTTGGCCTGTGAAACTTGGGACGTCGCTATCAACAACCGAGATGAGGTGGCACTGAAGGTAAGACCCAATGATCCCCACTAGAATAACTCAGAAAGCGCGATTGCATCTTCTGCTGCTCAATGTGATAACGTGCCAGAAAACAAGCAACATAGTATAACCCGCAGCCCATGACAATACTTGCTACCTCCTTGGTCTTGGTATAAATATACCCATGTACAACTTGGAAGGCAATTAATTCCTTCAACATGGTACTTGCCTCATGCCAGTACCTCGCAAAGTGATGATCCTCAATGGGTCGATTGTTCGGAAGAACCTTAGTCCTAGTTGCCACTGGCAGCCAAATGTGCATGATCTGGTAGTAATGTGCCAACGACTGTGGAGGACTAAATTCCTTCCAAGCCAAATCCAACACAATGGGAATTTGGTTGAAGGGCATAATCATAGCCCGACTATACTCCCGTGCAGCATGAGTTTTAGGTGGGTTAAAAGCAGCATCCCCCCATACCTCAGGCTGTGGTGGCTGTGGTGTGGCTGTAGTAACAACAGGGTCAGCTACTGTCACAGTGACTTGTTGTGGTGTTGGTGGCACTGGCTCTTGTACCACTGGCATCTCCTGCACCCCATGCGAAGAAGACTGAAAAGCCAAAGTTCTCGCTTGTAAATAAGAAGCCACCAGATGCTCCTCAGATACAAAGACTCTCTTGTCGATATTTGAAGTGAGGTCCTCCACCTGAGTCTGCAGGCCGTCTACATCCTCGTGTAACTCCGCTATCCTACTATAGACATTGTCTATAGTAGTTGTGGCAATGTTCTGCACCTGCAATCTGAGCTCATTCATCTCGCCTTGGGTGAGCTTCTGTGGTGCTTTGCCTTCCACCGGCCCTTGTGCTAACTAGACCTGCATAAGGTGGTTATCCACCAAGTTGCTTGTGGTACCCCTGAGAGTCTGCTCTTCTGTGAGCCTGTACACATCTATCTGCTGCTATAAAGCCTCCATGCGCTTTGCATGAGGTTCAACCAAACTCGCATATGCAGCAGCCAGATTATTGGCTTCCTTCCAAGCCTTGTTAGCCACAGAGAGTTCATTTCTATTGGACATGAGCGTTTGTTGCAATTCCAGGATGTACCTCTCTTGGTCAGCTTCAACCTGCCTGTATTGCTTGAAAGTATTCTCGTTGCGAGAGATTATATTCTTCATATCAATAATGAGTTTCGTCTGCTCGAGATTATCAGCCTGTGCCTTCATACATTTTTCCGCTTGGTTGTTAACTTCTAATGTAGTTTGCTCAAGCGTAGTTTGTGAGTGTAGCACATTGTATGGCCATCCTATCATGCACTGTCTGCAACTCCGTATGTAGTGCATTCACTTCTTGCAACTTGCTTTCATGCTTCACCTTCATTTGGTATAGCTGTTGCTTATGTGCTTCGTGCAACTAGTCTTGCGCGAGGCCTGCCTCAATCAATTGTTCCTTGGCCAATTGCAAAGCAGCTTTTGTACTCTCTAAGTCTTGCTATATCTTGAGAGTGACCTCCTCATCGACCTTGTTTGCACACTTAGTGGCAAGTCGAGCCTCAAACTCCTTCCTCCTCAAAGCTGTTAATTGGGTAGTTGGAACATGAGATTTGACATAAGTGCCCAACAAATTAAGTGTCCTGCTTATGGAACTCATAAGCATGGCCTGTTGAGGGTCATCATGGTGAGCTTGCTGCTGTTCTCGCTGATCCTCAACAGTGTGATGCCTCACGAACCATTCAGGCCATTGCCCCACCAGATTTTCTTCCTGAACCACCTCATCCGCTACAGGTGCTGCAGTGTCTTGACATTCTACCTGTGGTACCTCCGTCAGAGGTGTAGGTATTACAACAACAACAGGGTTTGCCCTAGACAACCGCTGTACCTCCGGAATCATTGTTTCCCTGACCAAGCTAGAATTTTCATAGAGAAGGTCCCCCTTCTCAATTTCTGCCACCACCTGTTCTGTAGTGGGGATATCTAACCCTTCTTTCTCCAAATCAATTATTTGTGGTGGAACTGCATGGACAACTTGTGGTAACTCTGTGACAAGCCGATCATCTGGCTGTGATGGCTGTGATACTGAAGTAACTTCCTCTTCCCTCTCTGAAGGCCCTGCTTCCAATAATAGCAGCTCTCTGTGCTGATGTGCCCCTTCCTGCACAAGAGCTTGGGAAACATTATCATGCGGTTTTCGTGAAGATAGTGGATCCGCCACTATAGTCTTTCCCCGCCTCTGTCTCTTAGACTGGGGTTGCCCTGCCAGTCCACCCTCACTGTGTGAAGAGCCTTGCTCTTCCATTGCAGTGGTTTCGGCCTCAAGCACTCCCATCTCTTTCCTTTCTCTCGCATCAAGTATGCACGAGTCTAGAATAATTTGTGCAATGATTGGCCCAGACACTATGATAGGAGACTTTGCGGCAGTGCCTTGTAATCTCTTCATCTCCTCTACCAGTCCGTTGTACATTATGTCCGCCCAAGCGACCTCTTCTCCTCTCAGGGCTTTGAGTATTTCCTCTGTGAAGGATCTGCTCAAATACTGTTGGTTCTGTTTCATGGCAAACAGAACGTTCAATACCTGGCCTACCTCTCTTAGCCCTGGGTACATGGCCTTGGTACAAGCATAACCCTGAGTTTTAAAGAAACTCCCTTCTTGGAATAAGTCCCCTATTTGCAGTCTTGCCCTGTGCTCCTCCACATGCACCTGACCTAATGGCAATTCAAACAATTGTTGTAGGTATAGGGGAGTAATTTCTAATTCAACTCCCTTCACCGTTGTTGCTCCTATCCTAGGCTCAAAGTTCTGCAAGAATTGTAACATGTACTACCTATGGTGCAATGTCCAATCTTTGCTTTGCAATCCTTCCAATCGCAGCTCCTTCAGTAACTGTACCGCCTGTGGAGTAGCAATCGTTTGTTTCTACAGGATTGTGGTGCTCTTCACCCTGATTTCTTCCATTCCTCTCACTCTCTTCATTCTAGACCCACAAAAAGGTTTTGGCTGTAACAATTGAAGAAATGCCTGCACGGCACAAAGCATAAACGTATGGTTGCCACAAAATGCTATGGGTAAATTTTTTTGTAAGCCTGCGGGGCTTGCAAGCATCGATTAATAGATACTCTCTGTTCTTCTATCCCTGTGCCACTGCGTAAGTAGTATCGCGAGCGTATAGTCTGTTAGTTCTTCCATAGCTTCAAAGCTATAGCATTGATGGTCTGTCCTGTCGAGACGCCCGTTACTTGGAACGACGCCGACTCTTGCGCTTAAAATCCCTCCAATTTCTTGATCCTGCTTCTGGCTTATGATGGGCTGTAACTGCTGTGACTGGATTTTAGATTTAATTTCCTTCCATGGATTTTCCACTCTGGACTGTCCACTAGGATAGCACATGTGACATGGATTTCGCTTTTCGGTACTTTTAAAGGGTTCCGTTACCCTTTCCCTGTATGCATTAATGGGCCCATAATAAGTCAATGTGTCGGGTAGGTACTTTGACGGCCAATTTTGTCTTCTTCCTTGATGACACTCGCCTTTGCAATCCATGTCCGGCTGTGTGTCTCGCCTTGGCGTCCACGTGTCCATTTCTAAACGTGCCTCCGTCCACTTTTCCGCCGGCCACTGTCCGGATGTTAACCCACGTCCACCTGTCACGGATTATATGGACTGTGTAACCCCAGTAAGCTGTGTTGAGCTGTGACAAGCTGTGTCATACTGTGGTACGCTGTGATAGGCTGTGTGGCATTGTGGTAAGTTGTGATAGGCTGTGACACGTTGTGGTAGGTTGTGATAGGCTGTGTGACACCGTGATGGGCTGTGATAGGCTGTGCCACACTGTGATGGGCTGTGATAGGCTGTGTCGCGCCTGTACTGCCCGCCCTGGTCATATATGCTCGTCCTAGCGACAAGTGCTCCATACTCCATTGGTATCACTGGCGCAGCCCGTGACTGCTTCTGCGTTTCAACATGCAAATCATGCTGCAATGGTTTGTCATGGATACCACTGTACCCCTTCAACTTATTGGCGTTGACTCTTCCCAGCATCTCTTTGTTAATGGTTTGTAACATGGTGGTGTTGTTATCATACATCTTTTGTATGACATAAGGTCCTTTCCATGGTGATTTAAGCTTAGAAGCTTTAATCTTTCCCTTCTTCTGCAACCAGAGAACCAAATCTCCCGTCTTAAAAGTCTTTAACTTGCCTTCATCAAACTGTTCCTTTCTCTTCATCTGAATTCTGGTCATGTTATCAGCTGCATCAGCACGTACTTCTTCCACATAATATAATTCATGTTTTCTGACCTTAATTGAATCTTGCAATTCCATTCTCTTTCCCCATTCCGTTCTCATGGTAGGTAACAGGAATTCCACTGGAAGTAAAGCTTCCATACCATAAACTAATTGGAATGGTGTATACTTAGTAGTGACTTTATATGAAGTCCTGTATGACCACAAAGCTGTCAGCAGCTTTGTATCCCAATCCGTTCTGTGTGCATTGACTATCTTAGCCAAGATAGTACATAGTATTTTGTTGGTAGCCTCTGCCTGCCCATTACCCTGTGGGTAATATGTTGTACTCTTCCTATGCACAATCATGAACTCTTTAGTCAATAGTTCAATGGTCTCATTAATGAAGTGACTTCCCTGATCACTGATAAATTCCAAGGGACAGCCAAATCGTGTAAGTATGTTCTCATACATGAACCTTGTTGTGGACTTGGTTGTGTTGTCCCTCAAAGCTTTAGCTTCCACCCACTTCGTAGTATAATCAGTGGCTGTAATTATGTACCTGTTCTGTGTATTCTTGGCTGGTGGGTTAATTGGTCCAACAAAGTCTAGTCCCCATTTCTGAAATGGTTCAGTAGGCATTGTAGGATGCAAAGCCATCTTCCCAGATCTCTGCAAAGGTCCTAGCCTCTGACATTCATCACAACTCTGACAATACTTGTGTACATCTTTGAACAAAGTAGGCCACCAGTAACCTGCAAGTAATATCTTCTTACTGGTAGTCTCTTCTCCAAAATGACCTCCTGCCACTCCTTTATGATTTTCCTCCAAAACTTTATTAACTTCATGGTGGTATAAGCATTGCTTCAGCACTCCATCTGGTCCTAGCTTATACATTCTGCTCCCTACCATAGTGTAAGGTAGAACCTTGATAGCAATTCTCTTTCTCTGCTCCTTTCCATAACTTGGTGGGCACTGACCATGAGCAAGGTAGTATCTGATTGGCCACTGCCAATCTAACCAGTCATCTGCACTTCCCTGCACCTCCACTGCAAATAGACTCGCATCTGGTAATTGACCATCTACTCCCGTGGCTGGTTCTCCTGTTGATAACCGTGACAAGTGATCCGCCACAAGATGCAGCCTCCCAGGCTTGTAAACAACCTCGAACTCAAACTCGTGCAAGATTATCAACCATCTTGCTATTCTTCCGCTTATCAGAGGTTTGTTTACCAGGTATATCAGAGCCTGGTGATCCACATAAAACATAAACTTCTTGCCCAACAGGTAATGCCTGAATTTCTTCACTGCATAGATCATTGCCAATGCTTCTCTTTCCGTTGTGCTATAATTTCCTTCAGCATTGTTCATCAATCGGCTAGCATAGTACACAGGTGAATCTATCCTTCTTGTAACATTTTGGGCTAACACTGCTCCCATTGCTTCTCCTGAAGCATCACAGTGAACATGAAATATTTCGCGCTCATGCTGGAAGCACTCCGCTCATAAGTACCAATGTCCGCTCATGACTTGGAGCCCAGGCTCATGACTTGGTGCTGCTATCTGTGCATATCGTCTGACAAATCTTCTGTAATAGCTGGTTTGTCCCAGGAATCTCCTTAGACTCTTAGCATTTACTGGGGGTGGAGAGGCTTTAATGGCCTCTGTCTTTCTGGGATCCACATGAAGTCCCTTCTTGCACACAATGTGTCCCAACAGCACCCTTGAGTTCACACAGAAAGTACATTTATCTGGATTCAGGCCCAGATCTCTCATTCTGCATCTGGCCAGACATAACTCCAATTTATGCAAGTGCTCATTCTTAGAGCTGTACACACTGAAATCATCCAAGAACACCTGCATGAAATCATCCAGATACTCATGAAAAGATTCACTTATCACTCTCTGAAAGGTTGCTGGTGCATTACAAAGTCCAAAGGGCATGACTTTGTATGCATAAGCACCCCAGTATGTGATGAAAGCTGTCTTTCCCTGGTCTTCTTCTGCCACTTGCACTTGATTATAACCACTGAAGCCATCCATGAATGAGTACATCTCATGGCCTGCCACAGTGTCCAATACTGCTTCTTTGAATGGTAAAGGGAAAGGATCTTTCTTCGTACAAGCATTTAGCTTCTTGTAGTTCATACAAACTCTTAGTTACCCATTCTTCTTAGGAACTAACACAATGGGTGACAACCAAGTCGTATACTCTATCGGGTATATAAACTTAGCCTCAGCCAACTTCTTGATCTCTTCTCCAACCTTCTGTGCATAGTTGGGATTCATTTTGTACCTTGCCTGCTTGATTGGTACTGACCCTGGTTCCAGTTCAATCTTATGCTGACAGATTTCAGGTGGTATCCCTTTTAGATCCTCGTAGCTCCAAGCAAATACATCTCTGTATTTGATGAACAAACTCTTAGCTTCTTCAAAGAATTCTGGCTCCAAATCAGCTCCTACCTTCACCATCCTCGGTTCCTCTTCAGTTCCCACATTCACTTCCCTCACTTCCTCATCAGCTGTGATTGTCCAACCAGTCACCACTTCCTCCTGTAAACTCACAGTGGCTGGTTCCTCTAGGATTTCCATTTCTCCTTCTCTTTTTTCATAGAAATGTGATGGGTAACTGCTGGTTTCCTCTTCAATTGGTGTTGCTGACACTACACCACAACAGATACCTCTTAAACAACTAAGGCCTTCCAGCCGCATCTATGCAACCTGCTCCCACTCTGGGTGTGCAGCGAACAGGGTAGCTTCCTGCTCCTCATCCAATCCTCCCCTCCAGTCATACTCTCTGACCCCTCGAGGTCTTCTCGTAGCAGGTAATCTACTAGATTTCTTTGTGGTAATTTGTATCTTGTGTATCCCATTATGCACGGTTAGTAACTGAGAATTCCAGTCATGGAATACCCTGGCCTGTTTCAGCCACGGACGTCCCAATAATAAGGAGTAAGCCTCCATGACTTCATCCATCTTCAACACAGTTATTGTGATCATAAAGATCATCTTCTGTATCTGTATCTTAACTCCTCTTATCAATCCCAATGGCTGTACACTTCTTTGATCTGCCATTGTTACTGTAAATGGGGCTGGTTTCATGTTACTTAGACCAAGCTTCTTCCTTAATTGGTCTGTCATGATATTTACTCCAGAGCCTCCATCTATCAGTCAGTTAGTTCTGTGCTTCCAATTCTCAATTGGATTACTGGCATAGAATCATCAAAGTCCATGACTGTTTCTCGCCCTTCCGGCTTCACATTATAACTGGTCACCTTGCTGTTCAGGTCTGTGTTTCCTGTCTCCTGGGCAATTCGATTGATTGCTTGATACAGCCTGTGTCTACAATAAGGTGCCACAGCCAATAGCTGTCCAATGGTAATCTCTGCTTTGGTCTGGCATATTACTTCAGCCAAAGTCCCTTCATTACTTTGCATGTCTGCAACTTCATTCTTCCTTTCATCCTCATTCACTTCTTCTTCTCCATCAGAATCAGAGGAATCTGCCACAGGAATATCAGTACTCTTCTGCATTTCCCTTATGGTATCTGCCACTTCCTTGTGCAGTTCCTTCTCATCTCTCCAAGCCTCATCATCTTCAGGCATATCACTGCCATCTTCATTATCATCATCTTCCTCAACTACTGGAGGTATTAGTTTGGCTTTGCTTCTTGTTAATATCATTGTACTTACTTCTGGTACAACACATGGCCTAACCATGTGAGCCGCCACCACTGGGCCCTCATTCACAGGAGCTCTCATCTCATTCTGGTGTCTAATCCAGAATGAACAGGCTGCCTTGCGATGTCCTGGCTGATTACAATAGTAACACAGTTCTTCACCATTGGGTCCTCGCCCTTGGTTTGCTCTTGGATTATTTCTGTAATCCTGATTCCCTGGCTGGTAATTCCCCCTTGGATTACCCTGATAGTTGCCTCTGGAATTTCCTTGGTAATTCCCTCTTGAATTACCTCTCCCTTCCATGCCATTGTTATAACCACTAGGCATACCATAGTGGTCCTGATCATTGTTTCTTCTTGGCTGGGATTGCACTTGATGCACCCTTACTTGCCTAGGTTCTCTTGCAGCTGTCCTTCTGTTGTAGTAACAATTCTCAGTAGAATGGTTATCCATCTTACAGATAGTACAGTGTTTCTCCTTCATGTGGCATTCAGTGGTGGTATGGCCTTCATTCTGGCACTTTGCACACCAAACACCTTTCCTCCAATGTGTTGCAGCCTCTGTGGCATACTTCTTCAAGATTTCTTCTAATCTTTTCTCATAGTTATCCCTCTTCAACTTTCCTTTCTCTTACTCTTCCTTTTCAGTTCTTGCTCTTCTTCTTCATCTGACTCATCCTCAGAGTCCTCATCATCCCTTTTCTCTCTCCTGAGCATTCCCAATTGCTCAATTATGTTTGCTGTTTCAAATGCCTCCTCCACTGTATTATGGGGTAACATATCCACTTTCTTTTGCAACTCTGGTCTTAGTCCACTCACAAACCAAGTCTTCTGTAAACCTGGTGCTGGTATAGCAGCCAGCTTTTTCATCATCAATTCCATCTTTTCCATATACTCCTCAACAATTTCGTGCTTCTTTTGCTTTAACTGTTGTAAACTTCCATACACTTTATCCTCATTTTACTTGTCCTGAACCTATTTCGGAATGTTGTATTCAAGCCATTCCAGGTTAGGAAATGATTATCAGGGAATCTTGCATACCATTCACTTGCTTTCTTGATAAGTGAACAAGGAAACAATCTCATCTTGGCATCATCGCCATTCTCATTGTTCACTATGCACATGTGCTCAAATTGGCTAATGTGTACATCGGGATCCCCTTTTCCTGAATATATTGGAAAAGATGGTTGTAACGCCATCTGTGGCCCTACCTTCTGCCCACTGACAGGTGCTGGCACCCTTGCTGGTGCTGGTCCTTCTGGACCTGTTGTTTTTGTGGTGGATCTTCCACCAAGTGGTGGCCCTTGAGCACTCCCTGCTTCTGGCCCCACGATATTCACAGTATTCCCAGCTTCAGTTGCACTACTTCCACACACTCCCTGTCCCCCCAGAGCCAGATCCAGGCAGCCCGCCTGATCCCCCTGAGCCGACACCTTCGTTGGCCTGTGATCTAAGTGCTCCACTTGATCCAGGTCCAACGGTTGGGATGTCCTGGTTGTAGTCTCAACCTCAGCTGTTGGGTCTACTTCTTCATATTCTTCCTCTTCCAATTTCTTCTCTCCGTTTTCATCCTCCAAGTTCTGCCCTTGGGTTTCTTCTTCACTCATGTAACTCAACTGTAATGGTGTTGGAGAGTCTGAACTCTCCGTTGGCTCTGCCACATCCTCATCTCCTTCTTCATCTTCTGCTTCAGAAACTGGAGTTCCTGCTTTTGGTGTTCCATGCCAACTCTTATCAAAGATTTCTGTCAAGTCTTTTATCCAAGGATGTACCTCAGATCTTTCACCTCGTGATTGATCTTCTTCCTGTACCAATTCCCTTAATCTTTCTTGCAAAGAAACAGAAGGAGTGGCATCCAACTCTAGTTCTTCCGGTATAGGTGATGCACTTTTTGATCTTGATGGTGTGAGAGGTCCAGATGATTCCCCTATGTCTATTCCTCTCTCCAAAGATATGGATAATTAGCTTTCAGATAGCTTTCTCTTTTTTGATGAATATCTTTGTCGTCTAGCTTCTCTTTCATCACTCATGTCCCATGTCTTTCATTTCTTTTAATGTGGCAATAACCAAACTCTCTCTTCTGTAATATCTTCTCGTAATGCCTGGGTTTCTTTCAAGCTTCAATGCACCCTTGGCTATACTAGAAGTCTCCGTTACCATATAACCATATGGCAAACAAGTCTGGAAAGCTGTTCTTGGTGTGAGTTTGATCCACAAAATATCCTTTGGAATCCAATTCTTTACCAGTACAAGCTCTTCATGCATATGAGTATAAACATTCACCTTTCTTTCCTCCCACCTTCAAACTCTCTACTCGCTTAATGGATAGCAATGCTATCACATAAACCAGTGTTGGTAACCAACGTGCTCTTCCCTACAGGCCACCTGATAAATCTTTATCACTCCTTTCTCCAGACCCCACTCAGGGTCAGCATCATGCACTCTCTTAAGAATGTTTTCTTTACAACCATCTGGCAATTCCAAGAACCTCTGAAAGAATCGTTTGGACAATCTTTTCCTTCTCAGTTTCACAGGGATTTGATTCACATCAAATTCTTTAATTCTCCATCCACCATGATCCCACCAGATGCCTGTCACATCTGGTTGTTCATGACCCAGTTCCCCAGTATGGTCGCCAAATGTCACGCGGCTTTTACTCACCCATCCCTTTGCTATCCGGGGTGGGAACTCCAAGATAGAAGAGTTGGAAATCTCTAAGCACTCAGCCTGCTCAGAACAATCAGTCATGACCTACAGCTAGTGTATCATGGGGGTGTTTCCTATTTGTATTCCTTCCCGTATTCATGTTAGCTAGTTACCTTACTGTTGGTATTTAGTATCAGATTGCTTCAGCAATCTATCGGATTCCATCAACTCATCCATTCATTCCACAGCTTCACTCAGATCTCTCTACACAGTGTGAGTATGAAGTATGTATTAGATCTATCAAGTATTAGGCTGAAGCCATGGAGTCTCTAATCTGCTCTACATTACAACTCTACTGCTTGCATTCATCAAGCATCAACAGATCGTTCTCCTCCTACTCCGTGCTCTCCCTCTTTCTACTCAGAGATGCGCTCTTCGCTTCATTTCTCAGAAGTGATGCCAGAAGTCCTTCCAGAAGTAGTCCCCAAGAAGTGATCCCCCAGATGTCCTCGCTTCTCGCTTTATCTATTTACAAGCCGTTCTAACCGCTTTCCTAACTAACCATTATCTCTGTAGTACACGTTCCTTTTTCAGATGTCGTTCCCCCACAGTCGTTCCCTGCCAATGGTAACTGTTCCCCAGCTGTGCCGAGCTGTGACTGGCTGTATTAGGCTGTGGCGGGCTGTGACTGGCCGTGTCGGACTATGTAGGGCTGTGCGAAGCTGTGGCGGCTGTGTCGGACTGTGACGGGCTATGTTGGCTGTGCGAAGCTGTGACGGGTTGTGTTGGCTGTGACTGGCTGTGTTGGACTGTGACGGGCTGTGACGGGCTGTGATGGACTGTGTTGGGCTGTGTATCTCCCCCCCTAAAGCCTGTTGCTGTCACCCCTAAGGCTCCTGTTGGTCTCAGTCTATGTAAAAATTTAAGGGTACCCCACAGATCCCGTAAAAGCGTCTAAGTCCCAAGCAGTCCTCTAACACTCCCTCGACATGTTTTCCTACGCTGACCGAAAGTTGCGATTCACAACGGAATCCCCGAACTGATAGCCCGTAATTCTCGAAAGGGGATCCACCACAAACAAATTGAGGTCAACAAGGGTAGCACTAACCCAAAGGCTGCGGGCGATGCATCAAAAGGATGTAGGAATGACATGCACTGAACTTCTCAGACAACCACGCTGAGAGACACCAACCAGAAAAACTGTTTTCAAAGACAAGAAGCCACAAGAAGCCGTGCTGTTTTTGGATGAAAAACAAACCCTGAACATGACATGAAACCATCCATTATGGAAAGACGGCAACAACCCTGGAGAGCAGTAAACAGGAAGACCCCGAATGTAATGAGGTTGTGTTGTGCCAGAAGAGCACAGCACAAACACTGACACTCCAAGAGTCACCTCGCACGGATGTGTGCAACACAAGATCACTTCCGACACAACCCTTTATACCGAATGACCCATGGCGACGATGACGGCAAAATGCAAACCACAAGGTAGGCAGTACGACACACGTGGATGCACATGTGAAGCATAACATTTATGGCGAATCTGCAAGTACTGCTCGAAATTGAACTAGCATTAGATTTCTACGACACTTCCGAATTTGAAAGAATGCAAAGAAGGCCGCCATGTATTGGCAGGTGGCGAAGTACATCTAACATATATCACAAGTACATGCAACGGATGTACATATTTTCTAGCACTTTATTTCTTGGATAATACAAAGACGCCGAAATGGATGAATTCCGTTCGCACACAATAACAACACCCGCATCCAAATACGGTTGACAATGTCCAATTTTGATTTTGGTTACATGCCATAGCAACCCTTGTTGCAAACGTCAAACTGGAGAGCTCTAGAGGCATCGTGGGGAGCCCTTGTTTCCAGCGGAGGAGGAAGAGAAGGAAGTCATTATACTTCACGAGCTCTAGAAACAGGAATAGAGCTAGATATAGAATGAGGATGGAAAGAGTGGACGAAGAGGAAAACGCGGAAGAGGAGGGCAAAGAGGAAAGTATGGCGATGGAAGAGCAGGAATCCGGAGAAGAACAGCAGCCTGCCATAGTTCCATGAACAGGTGAGGAGGACACTGCATCCGAGGGAGAGACAGACGCCAAAGATGATGTTGATGCTGGCCTCACGAAGAACCTCATAGTGGAAGAGAGGATGGAAGAGATGCTCCAGAACATGCGATGCGTGGAGAGCAGTCCGAAGCGCAAAGGGTCCCCGACGATTGGGGAGTCTTTTGGAGCAGCCCAAAAAAAGGTACAATCTTTGAAAACCACCTTTGTGCTTCATTGCTGATGTGAACCCCAGTTGAGATTGTATTTCGATATGAACATAGTCTACACACGGCATCTCTGCCAGGTTGCATCAACCGCAACAAGAAGCTCAAATAGTGTGCGTTGACGCACACTGTTTGAGCCTTCCATTTTGCTTGCTTGTTGATGTGCAAAACGGCCAAATTGGGGAACTAGGGCAGGTTCAATCCACCACGAATTGGAAGCTCAAACAGTGTGCGTTGACGCACACTGTTTGAGCCCCCCATTTTACTTGGTTGTTGGTGTGCAAAACGGCCAGAGAGGGCCACTATGCCCGGTTCAATCCTCCACTATTTGGAAGCTCGAACAGTGTGCGTTGAAGCACACTGTTTGAGCCCCCCTTATCATTGTTCTTCTCACAAAAAAATTACCCATCCAAGGTATCTCTTTGAGGTTCAATCATCAATTTCCTGGTAGCTCCAGCAGTGTGCGTCAACGCACACTGTTTGAGCTCACCTTGTCATTGTTTTTTTCGTTTCAAAATCGGCCACACAGGGCGTGTCTCTGAGGATCAATGAACACTTACCTGGTAGCTCAAACAGTGTGCATTGGCGCACACTATTTGAGCCCACCTTCTCATTGATTTTTCATCTGAAAAACGGCCACAAACGGCATGTATTTGAGGATCAATCATCACTTACCTGGCAGCTCAAACAGTGTGCGTCAACGCACACTGTTTGAGCTCACCTTGTCATTGTTTTTTTCGTTTGAAAATCGGCCACATAGGGCATGTCTCTGAGGATCAATGAACACTTACCTGGCAGCTCAAACAGTGTGCGTTGGTGCACACTGTTTGAGCCCACCTTCTCATTGTTTTTTTCATCTGGAAATCGGCCACAAAGGGCATGTATTTGATGATCAATGAACACTTACCTGGCAGCTCAAACAGTGTGCGTCAACGCACACTGTTTGAGCTCACATTTTCTTTGTTTTTTTAATCTTAAACTCGGCCACAAAGGGCATGTATTTGAGGATCAATGAACACTTACCTGGTAGCTCAAACAGTGTGCGTCAACGCACACTGTTTGAGCTCACCTTTTCTTGGTGTTTTTCATCTGAAAATCGGCCACTAAGGGCATGTCTTTGAGGTTCAATGAACACTACCTGGCAGCTCAAACAGTGTGCGTCAGCGCACACTGTTTGAGCCCACCTTGTCATTGTTTTTTTCTTGTGAAATTCGGCATCATGGGGCATCGGGGATTCTTTGAGGTTCAATGCACACTTACCAGGCAGCTCAAACAGTGTACGTCAACGCACACTGTTTGAGCCCACCTTGTCATTGCTTTTTTCATTTGAATAGGGCCAAATATCATGTTCAAAACACTTGAATTTGGAAGCTGAAAGATTGGTGCGCAAACGCACGGTATTTTCGGCCCCCACTATGCTTGTTTTCTGGTGAGAAATTTGGCCACACAGGGCCTGTCTGTCATGCTCAAAAACACCATCGTTTCATGCCTCTCTCTTATATCATTTGAATGAACAACCCTGCAGGAGAAGATGCAAAGTGTGGCGGAGGAGATCCCTTCGGGGCAGGGAAGGAGATCATTGTTGATGTTGACGATGAGTTCTATGAAAGCAAAGCCGCTGAGATGCTGGGGGTCAGAAGGTAAACTCTCAGCTTGTGTTGCAAAGTATGCTTGCCCCGGGGTGGGAGGTTGAAGATTCCCCTGTGTAGGTTGGTTTCCATGCCCGTCGTTCGTCTTCCACCCCTCATCAAGGACATTCTCAAGCTGGAGGCCGAGTTTGTTCATGGGTATTTGGATGGATCCGCAGTCTTTTACGTTTCTACAAAGGATTCCAGAGGCAATGAGCTCCTTGTGGATGAGTCAATCGTGGACTCCTGGGATCCCATTTGGAGACAGGTGAATGAATCCTTCGAACTTCTTCTCTCCAGGAAACCTTCCACCCGGGCATTCTCAGGGAAGATGTTTCACGTTTGGGATGGCAACCACCGGTTGCTTGCATGGATGGCTGTCATTGGTGCCAATGTGGATGCAAGCAGCAGCAGCCGTGCTGTGGAGGGCGACGGGGAGGACAAGCCTGTTTCCGAATCGTGGTGGACTCCTTATCTCGACGATATCGCCGAGTGTGTTGCCAGGCAGGAATATGAGGCTTTGTTGCTTATGCAGTCGCAAAATGAGAACGCTCCAGCTGAAGAGGAATGCAGCACTGATTTAGAGGAGTCAGACGCTGATGAAAACGTGAGGATGGAGGATGAGGAAGGAGGTGACGATGAGGAGATGGAGGTTAATGAAGAGGAGGATTTGCACTGGATTGGTGTTTCCATTGACATCGTTGAAGAGTCGGCTCTGGAGTCTGTTGTGCCGGCGGAAACAAGGGCATTGGAACCATGCACAATTTGCCTGGAGACACCAGTAGCTGGAGAGTCCGTATGCATACTGAGTGAGTGCTTCATTCATTCCACACTCCATACTTTGACACATGGGTGTAGCTCAATGGGTCATGCCATCTCTACCGGCGTCGGATCTGAGACCATATAGATAGGCCAGACAGAGAAGCTCAGTGTCCATGATGACGTAGATCAGTGGCCTATGGAGGCAATGTATTTGACTTAAGCAAAAAAAAAACATACCTAGTTCTATTACGAGTTGTGGACTAGCGGACTGATTGAGGATACTACCAGAAATGCAAGTTTGTCGCTGCAATTCTAGACTCAGAACCAACTAGATAGCTGAAGTGGACACAATATTAATCTTAGACTTATTGAAATAAGCAAATTATAAGTCAGTGCTTACCAATGTTGGTGTGGTATGGGTATCAGACTTATCTCCGATTATGAACACAAAAAATCAATTTGGGTTAAAGTTTATCAGAAGCAAAAAACAAAATATTAAACTAAATAAATTAGAAGTCTGTGCCGACTTATCCTCGACTAAGAATATACAAATCAGTTTGGGTTAAAGTTTGTCAAAGAGAGGGAAAGAAAGAAAGAAAGAAAGAGAAAAACCTATAAGTCGGCGCCGACTTATCTTCGACAAGGAACAGAAAAAATCAGTGTGGGTTTAAAGTCGGCACCGACTTTAACGAAGGGAGAAAAACACAAAAAATATATATATATATTTAAAGACGGCACCGACTTATCTTCAACTATGAACATAAAAAACCAGTGTGTGTTTAAAGTCGGAACCGACTTTAACGATGGGAGAAAAAAAAGAAAAAAGAGAAAGAAAAAACTATAAGTCGGCGCCGACTTATCTTCGACTATGAACACAAAAAATCAGTGTGGTTTTAAGTCACCGACTTTAACGATGGGAGAAAAACACAATATATATATATATAAAAGTCGGCACCGACTTATCTTCGACTACGAACATTAAAAATCAGTGTATGTTTAAAGTCGGCACTGACTTTAACGAGGGAGGGCGAAAAAAAAAAAAAAAAAAAAAAACTAAAAGTCGGCGCCGACTTATCTTCGCTATAAACACAAAAAATCAGTGTGGGTTTAAAGTCGGCACCGACTTTAACGATGGGAGCAAAAAAACTGAAACAAAAAAATCGGCGTCGACTTATTCAAGTTTGAACACAAAAAATCAGTTTTTTTCTTTTTTTTAAAGAAAAACCTATAAGTCGGCGCCGAGTAAATCAAGATTCTAGAGCAAATACTATATTTCATCCAAATAATGTTGTTTTTATCTTTGCTCATGAACATTTTTGCTCATGCTCATGGGTATAAAGTTCCCATCGTTAAAGTCGGTGCCGACGTTAAACCCAAGCTGGTTTTTTGTGTTCATAATCGAAGATAAGTCGGCGCCGACAATAGTTTTTTACTTTTTGACTTTTTGCTTTTTTCTTTGCTCCTTTGGTTAAAAGTCGGTGCTGACTTTAGACCCAAGCTGATTTTTCCATTTCATAATCGAGGATAAGTCGGCGCCAACTAATAGTTTTTATAATTTATTAATTCTTTTTTTGGCTCCTTTGGTTAAAGTCGGTGCCGACTTTAAACCTAAGCTGATTTTTGGGGTTCATAATCGAGGATAAGATGGCGCTGACTAATAGTTTTTATTTTATTTTATTTTTTAATTTCTTCTTTTGGTTATAGTTGGTGCCAACTTTAACCCCAAGCTGATTTTTTGTGTTCATAATCGCGGATAAGTCGGCGCCGTTTTTTTTTATTTATTTAGTTATTTCTCTCTTTGGTTATATCGGTGCGACTTTAAACCCCCAAGTTGATTTTTTGTGTTCATAATCATGGATAAGTCGGCGCCTGTTTTTTTTTTTTTTTCCTCCTGGTTAAAGTCGGTGCCGGCCTTAAACCCAAACTGATTTTTTGTTTTCATAGTCGAAGATAAGTCGGCGCCGACTAATTTTGTTTTTTGTTTTTTTTTCCTCCCATCGTTAAAGTTGGTGCCGACTTTAAATCCAAACTGTTAATTTGTGTTCATAGTTGAAGATAAGTCGGCGCCGACTAATAGTTTTTTTTTTTTTTTTTTTTTTTTATTTTTTTATCCCCATTCTCTGATGAACTTAAATCCAAACTGATTTTTTGTGTTTATAGTCGAAGATAAGTCGACACCGACTAATAGATTCATTATTATTATTACTATTGTCTTAAAAGTATTTACCTCTTTGATGAACATGTATGAGTTCACAGAACCAATATGTTTGCGTGAAACAATTTTTTTTCTCTTGGGCACTTGTAGTTTTTAAGTTTGTCCTCGCGACAGAACGTAGAAATGATTGTTAAATATGAAGGTGCTTCAGCCCGGTGTGGAAGCCTCTAGTTGCGCATTATCATCACCACGAATGCTGGTTTCAGAAAAGAAGGGTGTACAAGGCAGTTTGGTGAAAGCAAGATTTTGGTTTGGAGTGTGCTTCCAAACGGGTTTCTATATATGATTGGAGTACAAAAGTTAGCAACCATTGAGAAGCCTTCGAACACGCATCATTGTCTTCATTTCCATGTCTTTCATATATGTTAGATGAACCATCTGAGGGTAAACTCAGGATAATCAGTCTTCATGGGACGTCCGCAATGAGGTCTGTAGATGCAACTACCCAGATTACAAGCAGAAAGGGAGGGCTAAGAACAAGCTTGGTAAGACCTAGGTAGTCCCAAGATGGTGTTTGCTTGACCTACGAGGGATTGCTTAGGTTTATCCTACATTTCTGATCTCCAGCTTTTGTAAGCATTGGCACATAACAAACTCGTGGATACTGAGCTATGGGAGGAGTCAGAACGGCAATTAAGTGTTGAAGCAAAGTTTGGAATTCTTGGAGTGCTGAGCCCTGGTATGCTGAAGCCATAAAGTACCTCCGACAAATATCCAAATGAGTCAATCACTGGGCTGCTCATGTTGTGAAGACCGTTGCCATGACATGACAGCAGCTATGCCGCAAAATTTTACACTCCATATGCACACTCTTTCCACAGACAACCACACTTCATCTGTGTTCATTTCAAGAACAAATAGCTTTTTACTTTGTACTACTATGCACACAAATTATTCATATGTTGAACAAACATGGTCAAGACCTTACAACACACATACGAAGTTATAAGCACAATGGTAACCATCCCTCCCAACCTAACCTGAGAATATGTTCTGCTCCATTCAACTACATCTATCAGTAAACCTCACACACCATGAGTAAATAATAGATTCTTGCCTAACTTATCCAGCCTTAGTTCAATAGACTGTTGTGTCTTTCACAAATTAAGGTACTACAGAAGTACGGTCCAGAAAGAGGCAATGCATACACCGTTTCCTTCAACCTCCCCCATCTACCTGTTTAGTTGTCATTTTTATACAGGTCCAGCTTTGAGTGGGGATGATATAGTCGGTGGCAACCATAACACCTAACATTGCCCTACGGACCCCCCAATAACGAATGTGGTGCTATAGTCTGTGGCGACTATAACACCTCACCTGCAGGCCACGGTCATAGGCGTTCCACCTCCTATTTCCGTGGACTGTTACCAAGATGCATGAAGTCGGCAGTTTTGGTTGCCGACCTCCACCTTCGAGGTGGTTTGGTGTAGGTTCGGGCAAGGATTTGGTTCCGCCCCTCCTTACAGGCATGTGCAGACTAGCTAGCCCGGATGAATAACGTACCGCTTGGATGCAGTCATCCATCCACGGAAATCATCATCCATGGAAGTCATCCACGTCCACGCAAAACAAACCAAAACAAGGCTTAAGATTCATCTAGGTCAGAGCAAAAATAAACAGGGGCCAAGGATTTTCACCACATATGTGGTGTGGCTCCCATTTTTAAGTAACAACGTCCTCGTCGTCTTCTCCTTTCTGTTTCATGACACCTTGCACTAGAAGGACACTTGAGGAGGTGTCTCGTAGGTACTTCTGGCATAACCGCACTGAGCAGATTCGTAGCATGCTCCAAGGCTACCATCAATGTCAGAGTACTAAGGACAATGGGGTGATCAGATCTGGTTCATCCAGGCTGAACAACATAACAATAGTTGATCTCTTTCATCGTGTGGCTCTAGACACAGCGGGGCCCTTGCCTGAAACCTCTCGTGGGAACAAGTATGTTTTGGTGGCAATTGACCACTATTCAAAGTGGGTGGAAGCTGCACATGTGGCTGATAATTCAGCACTTCTCACAGCCAGATTTCTGGAAGAAGAGATAATTAGCAGGTATGGATGTGCGCGTTTTCTCACTGACAACGACACTGCCGAACACTATGACAACATCATTTTCCCTTATCCAACTCGCGGGTACAGCGGACAAGTCAATTTCGGCTAAGCTACTGGTCAGGCCACGCCACTTGAAAAACAGGTAGGGCTCTTTCGATCGGGTGTATGGCATATCACCGTGAATGATTGCAAAGCGGTAATATAACTGGGATAACATGCAGGAGGTAAAGTAGGGTCATTTTGGAACTCCACAAGCCAAGAGAAGGTCGCGCTCTGTGTATGTAATCTTCTTGGAATTGGTGTACATGTCAACCTACGCAATGTAAGGCTTCCTCATCGAGCACAGACCATTCAGCGGAAAACTTTCATGTATTTTTCAAAGTCATCAAATGTAAATGATGGTGGCGCTCTGTATATGTATTATTGTTAATCTTGGTGTACATGCCTGCCTACGCAGTGTAAGGGTTCCTCATCGATCACACACCAACCCCAAAAAAATTTCATGTACTTCTCAAAGTCATCAAATGCAAATGATACTGGTGGCGCTATGTATATGTACTCTTCTTTATCTTGCTGTACATGTCAACCCATTACGCAGATAACACTTCATCAACGAGTATAGACCATTCATCGGAAATGTTTCATGTACTTCTCAAAGTCATCAAATTTAAAGACAGATCCTGCATACATATAATAGCCATCACCCAAATCGCCAGTCTGAATGATCCTCACTACAGACTTCAGCCTAAATGAGGGGTCAGAGGGACACTGATAGAACAGGTCAGAAACTACATAGCCTTCATGTGGGAAAAAAATTCACCCAAACAACCCTTCATTATGCAATGGAAAACATATTGTGGAAGTGCTTTCAGTCTCGGAGTCGCTCCATTGTCCTACACTATTGTCCTCCACAACTTTAGCAAAACATGTGACTCAAGGAATTAGAACCGTGCACAGAGCTATTACATATGACATACTACATATGGGTTGGAGGTGCATTGCTCCATTCGCAAGTAACATTGTTCTGTTGTGGCTATAGGTGTGATTGCGAGGAGTCAAATCGACCGTATTGCTTCGCTTATCTACACTCACCTAACGGTGTAATCCGTGCGTAGGTGGTATTTTTGAAGATGTACTTGCCACCAACAGCCTCCAAGTCAGCTGATCGACCTTCAAATTACGGTATAGAGGGTGCAAGTCGTCGTTGTCATGCACGGTTCGCACCCTCAATTATCAATATAGGCCAGATTTTCAAACCCAACAGTGCTCTTGGTAGTCCAGCTGCTAAGTTATGAAGTTGGACTCCAAGTTGTGCGGGATGGTTGTTTTCAGTACTTAATAAAGTTGTTCTTCAGAGTACTCCAGTCACTCACCCAACTACACTTTGGTTTATGTTTGTACTATGAGTAGGCACTTAGGAACAACTTAAACCCGGGGTTGGCACTTGGATTTTCGACTCGTGTATTTTAATTCAAATGAATGGTTGGCCGATGCGCGCCTGATTTCCAGGGGATGTCTGCTTGGACTTGTCTTTTTTTGCGCGTCTTCCTCTGCTTTCTCTTCCCTACGCTCGTCTTTTCGCTCCATCTCTTGCTTCTTCTCATGTCGTGGTCCATGTCCCCCGTTAGAGAGGGGCGCAAAACCACCGGTTCCCCTTCTCGCTTGCACAGACTCCTGCCGACCCCATGACCTTTGTGCGTCGGAGCCCCCGACTGGCCATGAAGGACTTGCGAGGAAGTCCAAGTGCGGGCAGCTCAGAATCTGTTGTCTGAAGAATCTGCCTCAGAGGTCCAATCTAGCAGCAATGATGACACTGACGACGCGAGGGACTCCGACTTTGACGGTTGGGATGGGTCCGATGATATGGGCAATCCTCCACATGACCCATATGAGTTTAATGACGATGATGCTGCAATGCATCCATCCTTCGATGACCTTGTTGTTGATGAACTGCGACATGGTGTCATCCCAATTGTGGACCCCCTTCCCCCAGTGGAGCACACTCTCAACAATGAAGTTGAGGTCAACTCCCCCCACCCACGAGTTCCACGGACTGCGGGAGATGTGCAGGTCGAATCGTCGGATGATGACAACCGGTCGTTGTCATTCCTTCACCGACATCGTGCCCCTGTGAACCGTGCTTCATCTCACCCCGCTCCATCTCATGTTTCTCTTTCTTAAGCCGGTCCATCCCATGCTAGTCCATCTAGTCTCTCTCCCCCTCATGTAATTCCTTCCATCGCTACTCCGATCCTGGGAGATGCTTCTTCTGTTGCGGGACTTCTACAAGTCGAACCATCGGATGACGACGACTGGCCATTGTTGTTTCATCTGGCCCGACAACGTCCGCATGTGAACCGTGCTCCCTCGACCCTCGCTGGTCCATCTCATGCCCCTTCCTCTCATGTCGGCCCCTGTGATGTACATATGAGTAGCCTTCCTCATACGAGACCTGCTCCAAGGCCACCACAAAATCCGGGACAAGCCCAGAAACGGTAGAGAATTGTGCAACATTTTGTTGGTGACCGACCTGTAAACAGGCTTGATACCCTAGATGGTATTCATGATAGGAATGGAAATTGACCAGAGAGACAACTGAACGTACTCTGAGGATGACTACAGGTCCAACGGCTAGTTGCCTCTGGAAACGAAAGAATAGATGGAGATCATGATTCTAGCACTCATCATGGGAACGGGGGTGAAGTGAGTGGGGACGAAGATTTTGTACTAGGCGTGAGATCATACCATCGTCGTCGTGCCAAACAAAATTAGGTACAGCTATAACTTCTGTCATATGATGTGTAGTATGTTTCCATGGATATCCATGTTTCAGTTTGGGTACATGTATACGTGTACGGAAATAAAAATGGTGGAATATGTGTACCCAAGAAAGGGTTTGGTGGTTGTGCGTGTGTTTATGTTTTGTCATTACCTTTACATTGTTGATTTCCTATTATGGTTTCGAAAGCCACAAAGGCCAGGTGCAGCTCCCAACATTCATCTTCCCCTTCACAAATCCATGGGGAGTCGATACATGTGCTTTTCATCTACCTCTCCAAACATACATACAGGTGCAAGGGGACCAACCTCCCGGTGGTCGCACCTTTAAAAAAAAAAACAATTGTGTGACCACCAGTAGCGGTCGTCGCAATTGTTAAAATAAAAGAAAAATGTTGCGACCACCCCCCTGCTGGTAGTCGCACCTATTTACTGATTTACTGATTACCCCTGTTGGTGGTCGCAGATTTTATTTATTTATTTATTATTATTATTATTTTGGGAAACACCTGGGAGCGATAGCTCACAAACCAGGCCCCTTAGTAGTGAGAGGAGAAAATAACCTCTTTCATTTATGCGCCAAGAGGCGTAGGAATGGGGCACCCACATACGAACCATACCACACCCATCAAGTAGCAAGATTTGACCCCAGAATCGTTCGGGTCGCACTCAGTGCACTTAACCAACTTAGCTACTGACTGTTGGTAGATATTAAAAAATCGGAAAATTATGCGACCACCCCCTTACGACCACCCCCCTGCTGGTAGTCGCATCTATTAAAGAAAAGGAAAATAGTGCGACCACCAGCAGGTGGTGGTCGCACCTATTTGTTTTAAACAAAATTTCTGCGACCACCCCTCTGCTGGTGGTCGCGCCTATTAAAAAAAAAGAAAATTTCTGCGACCACCCCTCTGCTGGTGGTCGCGCCTATTAAAAAAAAAGAAAAATTATGCGACCACCTCCCTGCTGATTTTTTATAAAAAAATCTGCGACCACCCCCTTGCTGGTGGTCGCACCCATTAAAAAAAATAAAAAAATCTGCGACCACCCCCCTGTTGGTGGTCGCACATAATAAAGAAAAGAAAAAAAGATGCGACCACCCCTGCTGGCGGTCGCAGCTATTACTAGCGTGCACAATCATGTTGACAGCGCGCGCCCCGAGTGTGGAGGGGGGTGTCGCGCGGCTTTTACTCACCCATCCCTTCGCTATCCGAGGCGGAAACTCCAAGATAGAAGAGTTGGAAATCTCTAAGTACTCAGCCCGCGCAGAACAATCAGTCATGACCTACAGCTAGTGTATCATGGGGGTGTTTCCTATTTGTTTCCTTTTCCGCATTCATCTTAGCTACCTTACCATTGATAATTAAGTATCAGTTTGCTTCATCAATTTATCGGTTTCCTTCACTCCTCCATTCAATCCACAGCTTCACTCAGATCTCTCTACACATTGTGATTGTATCGTATAAGTATCAGATTATGATTTATCAGGTATCAGGCCGAAGCCATTGTGTCTCTATTCTCCTCTACAATATCCCTACAGCTTTGCATATAACAAGCATCTACTAATCCTTTTTCCTCCTTCATCGTGCTCACCGACTTCCGCTCCCGTCTCACTCCGAAATCCTCCTCCCCTAATCATAATCCCTTCTTCATTCCCCGTTTCTCCCTTTATCCTCCTATCCGCGGTTCTAACCGTTTCCCTCTCTAACCGTCGTATGTGAATTAACATGTTCCCTTCACAGGTGTTGTTCCCCACAGTCGTTCCCTGTCCTACTCTTCGTTCCCTATTATCGTGACAGCTGTGTCAAGCGGTGACTGGCTGTGTTTGGCTGTGTCGGGCTGTGACTGGCTGTGTGGCTGTGCCGGGCTGTGACTGGCTGTGTGGGCTGTGTCTGCTGTGACGACTGTGACGGGCTGTGTGGGCTGTGTGGGTTGTGACGACTGTGACGGGCTGTGTGGGCTGTGACGGCTGTGTGGGCTGTGTCGGCTGTGTGGGCTGTGTGGGCTGTGACGACTGTGACGGGCTGTGTGGGCTGTGTGGGCTGTGTGGGCTGTGACGACTGTGACGGGCTGTGTGGGCTGTGTGGGCTGTGACGACTGTGACGGGCTGTGTTGGCTGTGTGGGCTGTGACTGCTGTGTCGGCTGTGTGGGCTATGTAACCCCCCTCTACAGTGCGCTGCTGTCACCCCTAAGGTTCCTGTTTGTCTCAGTCTGTGCAAAAATTAAGGGTACCCTACAGATCCCGTATAAGTGTCTAAGTCCCCTACAGTCCTCTAACATTTACCCCTTCCCCCTCAAAAAGCCGTGTCCTCACGGTTTACTGTTTCTGAGTAGCAACCCTTTGTGAGTGAGCACCTTGTTGACGTTGAGAGTTTCGTGGCGGGCTGTGTGTACGAGCCCGAGGTCTGTCTCTGGTTGACGGAGATGGTTGATCATTACCTGGATAAGTGAGGCCTTCTGGAGGCTGATATCGAGGTAATCTTTCCGGCATAGGAGATCCCCTTTGTTTCTTCTCTTCCATCTGAATTGCATAGTCTTCTCCCATGTCAAAAGAATTCTGTGAAGAAACAGTTGTATCAGAATCCTCATCGCCTCTCAGGTGTTTTAATTTTCGAACTTTTTGTGGAATCATCTGGGGCATACAATGCTGTCCTACCATGTCTGGAAGTTTGCATTTTACAACCTGGTGTAACCGTTGAACAGCAAAATTGGTGTAGACACTGAGCTCCTTGTCTGTCCAGATGAGTGGGGTACCAATTACTGGTGCAGCGTGCAAGTATTTCCATGCGATATGTCCCTTATAGAAAATGTCATCAAGTCCGAATTTCTGTGTTGACAAATTGTTGCAGGCTGCTTGAAACCATGAACGAATTTGAGAATCCTTCTGTATCATAACTTTTGGGTCATATAGGTACATATGAGGTGGCACCGAAGGTAATACCCAATGATCTCCACTGGAGTAACTTTGAAAGCGTGCTTGCATCTTTTGTTGCTCAATGTGGTAACGTATCAGAAAACAAGCAGCGTAGTATAGCCCGCACCCCATGACAATACTTGCTATCTCCTTGGTCTTGGTATAAATGAGTCCATGTACAACCTGGAAAGCAACCAATTCCCTCAACATGGTACCTGCCTCGTGCCAGTATTGTGCAAAGTGATGATCTTCAATATGTCGATTGTTTGGAAGAACTTTAGTCCTGGTTGCCACTGGCAGCCAAATACGCATGATTTGGTAGTAATGTGCGAATGACTGCGGAGGACTAAATTCTTTCCAAGCCAAATCCAACATGATGGGAATTTGGTTGAAGGGCATAATCATAGCCCTACTGTACTCCCTGGCAGCTGGAGTTTTAGGTGGGTTAAAAGCTGCATTGCCCCATACCTCCGGCTGTGGTGGCTGTGGTGTGGTTGTAGTAACCACAGGTTCAGCTACTGGTACACTGACCTGTTGTGGTGGTGGTGGTACTGGTTCCTGTACCATTGGCATCTCCTGCACCTCCTGTGAAGACTGAAAAGCCAGAGTTCTGGCTTGCAAATAAGAAGCCATTAGCTGTTCCTGAGGGATATAGACTCTTTGGTCGATGTTTGAAGTGAGGTCTTCCACTTGAGTCTGGAGTCCGTCTACATCCTCTTGTAACTCTGCTATCCTACTATAGACATTGTCTATAGTAGTTGTGGCAATGTTCTGCACCTGCAGTCTGAGCTCATTCATCTCGCTTTGGGTGAGCTTCCGTGGGCTTTTGCCCTCTACTGGCCCTTGTGCTAACCAGACCTGCATAAGGCTGTTATCCACCAAGCTGCTTGTGGTTCCCCTGAGAGTTTGCTCTTCTCTTAGCTTGTACAATTCCAACTGCTGTTGTAAAGCCTCCATGCGCTTCGCCTGTGGCTCAACCAATTGCGCATAGGCAGCAAGTAGATTATTGGCTTCCTTCGAAGCCTTGTTACTGACCGCGATTTCATTTCTATTGGCCACGATGGTTTGTTGCAACTCCACGATGTATTTCTCTTGCTCAGCTTCCATCTGCCTGTATTGCTTGAAAGTATCTTCATTGCGACAGATTGTATTCTTCATATCGACAATGAGCTTCATGTGCTCCACATTCTCTTCTTCTGCCTTCGTACATTTTTCCGCTTGACTGTTTATTTCTTTTGTTGATTGGTCAAGCATAGTTGTAAATGTAGCGCATTGTATCGCCATCCTGTTATGCACTGTCTGCAACTCCGTATGTAGTGCATTCAGTTCTTGCAACTTGCTTTCATGCTGCACCTGCATTTGATATAGCTGTTGCTTATGTGCTTCGTGCAACTGGTCTTGCGCGAGGCCTGCCTCAATCAATTGTTGCTTGGCCAATTGCAAAGCCATTTCTGTATTGGCCAAGTCCTGCTTCATCTTGAGAGTGACCTCTTCATCGACCTTGTTTGCACACTCAGTGGCAAGTCGAGCCTCAAACTCCTTCCTGAGTTCTTCTTTCAAGGCTGTCAATTGGGTAATTGGAACATGGGTTTTGACATAAGTCCCCAACAAATTAAGTGTCCTGCCTATGGAACTCATCAGCATTGCCTGTTGAGGGTCATCATGGTGAGGTTGCTGCTGTTCCTCCTGATCTTCAACAGTATGATGTCTCACTAACCATTCAGACCATTGTCCCACCGGATTTTCTTCCTGAACTACTTCATTTATGACCGGTGCTACAGTGTCATGGCCTTCCGCCTGTGGTACCTCCGACACAGGTGTGTGCATTATATGTACCTCAGGATTTCTCTTGGGCAACTGTTGCACCTCTGGGATTTCTGTCTGCTTGACCAGACCAGAATATTCATAGAGAAGGTCCCCTTTCTCTATTTCTGCCACTATCTGTTCTGTAGTTGGAATATCTATCCCTTCACTTTCCAAATCAATTATTTCGGGTTGAGCTGCATGGATAACTTGTGACCTTGTGACAAGTCGTTCAAGTGGCTGTGTTGGTTGTGATGCAGAAGTAACTTCTTCCTCCCTCTCTGAAGGTCCTGCTTCCAGTAATAACATTCTTTTGTGCTGCTGTGCCCCTTCCTGGTCATGAGCTTGGGAAACATTATCATGCGGAATCCGTGAAGCCAGTGGATCCGCCACTACAGTCTTTCCCCTTCTCTGCCTCTTAGTCTCGGGTTGTGCTGCTAGTCCACCCTCACTGTGTGAAGAGCCTTGCTCTTCCATTGCAGTTGTTTCTGGCTCAAACACTCCCATTTCCTTCCTTTCTTGTGCATTAAGTATGCCAGAATTAAGGATTATTTGAGCAATGATTGGGCCAGACACTATGATAGGAGATTTTGCGGTAGTACCTTGTAATCTTTTCATCTCCTCTACCAGTGCGTTGTACATTATGTCCGCCCATTGTACCTCTTGTCCCTTCAAGCCTTTGAGGATTTCCTCTGTGAAGGATCTGCTCAAATATTGTTGGTTCTGTTTCAGGGCAATCAGAACGTTCAATACTTGGCCTATGTCTTTTAACCCTGGGTACACAGCTTTGGTACAAGCATAACCCTGAGTTTTAAAGAAACTCCCTTCTTGGAATAAATCCCCTATTTGCAGTCTTTCCCTGTGTTCCTCCACATACACATGACCTGCTGGCAATCGAAACAATTGCTGGAGGTATAGGGGAGTAATCATTAATTCAACTCCCTTCACCGTTGTTGTTCCTGTCTTTGGCTCAAAGTTCTGCAAAAATTGTAACATGTACTGTCTATGGTGTAGTGTCCAATCCATGCTTTGCAATCCTTCCAATCTCAGCTCCTTCAGTATCTTTATCGCCTGTGGGGTAGCCATCGTTTGTTTCTGCAGAATTGTGGTGCTCTTCACCCTGATTTCCTCCATTCCTCTCACTCTCTTCATCTTAGACTCACAGAACTGCTTTGGCTGTAACAACTGCAGGAATGCCTGTAGTGCACAAAGCAGAAACGTATGGTTGCCGCAGAAAGCTATGGGTAATCTCTTGTAAGCCTGCGGGGCTTGCAAGCATTGTTCAAGAGAAAAGCTCTGCTCTTTCGTTTCGTGTCTCTGCCATTGCGTAAGTAATATTGCGAGCGTATAGTCTGTTAGTTCCTCCATAGTTTCCAAGTTATAGCATTTATGGCCTGTCCTGTCGAGACGCCCGTTACTCAGAACGACGCCGCCTCTTGCGCTCAATTTCCCTCCATTTTCTTGATCATTTCTCTGGTTTTCTATTGGCTGTATCCGCTGTGACTGGATTTTAACTTTTATCTTCTTTAGTGGACTTTCCCTGTTGGATAGTCCACTAGGATCACACATGCGACATGAATTCAGTTTTTCTGTACTTGCCGTTCGTTCTGTTTCCCTTTTTCCGTATTCATTAATGGGCCCGCCTTTCATCCCATTTGACGGCCGTTCTTTCCTCTTTCTTTTTGACACCTGTCCTTGCACTTCATTCTCTGCTGTGTGTCGCACCCTGACCTCCACGTGTCTATTTTTAAAGTAATTTCCGTTTCCTCTTCCGTCATCCATTTTCCTGAAGTTATTATGTGTCCACTTGTCACTGATTCTATGGATGGTGTAACTTTAGTAGGCTGTGTTGAGCTGTGACAGGCTGTGTCATACTGTGTTACGCTGTGATAGGCTGTGTTGCACTGTGGTAAGCTGTGATAGGCTGTGACACGCTGCGGTAGGTTGTGATAGGCTGTGTTGCACTGTGGTAAGCTGTGATAGGCTGTGACACGCTGCTGTGATATGTGTCACGTCGTGATGGGCTGTGTAAGGCTGTGGTGTGCTGTGTGTGATGGGCTGTGATAGGCTGTGGTGATGGGCTGTGATAGGCTGTGTCACGTTTGTTTTGCCCACCCGGTCATATATACTGGGCCTAGCGACAAGTGTTCCATACTCCGTTCGTAACACTGGTGCAGCCCGTGACTGCTCTTGCGGTTCAACATGCAAATCATGCTGCAGGGGTTTGTCATGGATACCACTGTACCCCTTCAACTTATTTGCATTGACTTCCCAGCATTTCTTTAATGGTTTGTAACATGGCTGTGTTGTTATCATACATCTTTTGTATGACATAAGGTCCTTTCCATGGTGATTTAAGCTTAGAAGCTTGAATCTTTCCTTTCTTCTGCAACCATAGAACCAAATCCCCGTCTTAAAAGTCTTTAACTTGCCTTCATCAAACTGTTCCTTTCGCTTCATCTGAATTCTGGTCATATTATCAGCTGCATCAGCACGTACTTCTTCCACATGGTATAATTCATGTTTCCTGACCTTGATGGAGTCTTGCAATTCCATTCTTTTTCCGTTCTCAGGTAACAGGAATTCCACTGGAAGTAAGGCTTCCATACCATAAACTAATTGGAATGGTGTATACTTAGTGGTGACTTTATATGAAGTCCTGTATGACCACAAAGCTGTCAGCAGCTTTGTATCCCAATCCGTTCTGTTTGCATTGACTATCTTAGCCAAGATAGTACATAGTATTTTGTTGGTAGCCTCTGCCTCCATTAGGGTAATATGTTGTACTCTTTCTATGCACAATCATAAACTCTTTAGTCAATAACTCAATGGTCTCATTCATGAAGTGACTTCCTTGATCACTGATAAATTCTAAGGGACATCCAAATCGTGTAAGTATGTTCTCGTACAGGAACCTTGCTGTGGACTTGGCTGTGTTGTCCCTCAAAGCTTTAGCTTCCACCCACTTTGTAGTATAATCAGTGGCTGTAATTATGTACCTGTTTCGTGTATTCTTGGATGGTGGATTAATTGGTCCAACAAAGTCTAGTCCCCATTTCTGAAATGGTTCCGTAGGCATTGTAGGATGCAAGGCCATTCTTCCAGATCTCTGCAAAGGTCCTAGCCTCTGACATTCATCACACTTCTGACAATACTCATGTACATCTTTGAACAAAGTAGGCCACCAGTATCCTGCGAGTAGTATCTTTCTACTGGTAGTCTCTTCTCCAAAATGACCTCCAGCCACTCCTTTATGAACTTCCTCCAAGACTTTATTTACTTCATGGTGGTACAAGCATCGTTTTAGTACCCATCAGGTCCTAACTTATACATTCTGCTTCCTACCATAGTATAAGGTAAAGCTTTGATAGCAATTCTCTTCCTCTGCTCCTTACCATAACTAGGTGGGCACTGACCATGAGCAAGGTAGTATCTGATTGGCCACTGCCAATCTAACCATTCATCTGCACTTCCTTGCACCTCCATTACAAATAAACTCGCATCAGGTAACTGATCGTCCACTCCTGTGGCGGCCTCTCCTGTTGTTAGTCGTGACAAATGATCTGCCACAAGATGCAAACGGCCAGGCTTGTAAATAACCTCGAACTCAAACTCATGCAAGATTATTAACCACCTCGCTATCCTTCCACTTATCAAAGGTTTGTTCACCAGATATATCAGAGCCTGGTGATCCACATAAAACATAAACTTTCTTCCCAATAGGTAATGCCTGAATTTCTTCACTGCATAGATCATTGCCAATGCTTCTCTTTCCGTTGTGCTATTCCTCTCAGCACTGTTCATCAACCGGCTAGCATAGTACACAGGTGAATCTATATTCCCTGTAACATTCTGGGCTAACACCGCTCCCAACGCTTCTCCTGATGCATCGCAGTGAACATGAAATACTACATGCCAGTGAGGGTTAATCAGCACAGGTGTAGTTGTTACTGACAGTGTAAGTTCCTCAAACGCCTGTTGACATTCAGCTGTCCATGCAAACACTGCATCTTTCTTCAGAAGCTTGCTCAATGGTGCTGCTATTTGTGCATACCTTTTGACAAATCTTCTGTAATAACTGGTTTGCCCAAGGAATCTCCTTAAACTCTTAACATTCACTGGTGGTGGAGAGGCTTTAATGGACTCTGTCTTCCTGGGATCCACAAGGAGTCCCTTCTTACACACAATGTGTCCCAGAAGCACCCCTGAGTTCACACAGAAAGTACACTTCTCTGGATTCAAGCCCAGACCTCTCATCCTGCATCTGGCCAGGCATAACTCCAATTTATGCAAGTGCTCATTCTTAGAGCTGTACACACTGAAATCATCCAAAACACCTGCATGAAATCATCCAGATACTCATGAAAAGATTCACTTATCACTCTCTGAAAGGTCGCTGGTGCATTACAAAGTCCAAAGGGCATGACTTTGTATGCATAAGCCCCCCAGTCTGTGATGAAAGCTGTTTTCCCTTGGTCTTCTTCTGCCACTTGCACTTGATTATAACCACTGAAGCCATCCATGAATGAGTACATCTCATGGCCTGCCACAGTGTCTAATACTGCTTCTGTGAATGGCAAAGGGAAAGGATCTTTCTTCGTACAAGCATTCAGCTTCTTATAGTTCACACATACTCTTAGTTTGCCATTCTTCTTGGGAACTATAACAATGGGTGACAACCAAGTTGTATACTCTATTGGGTATATAAACTTAGCCTCAGCCAACTTCTTTATCTCTTCTCCAACCTTCTGTGCGTAGTTGGGATTCATTCTATACCTCGCCTGCTTGATTGGTACTGACCCTGGTTCCAGTTCAATTTTATGCTGACAGACTTCAGGTGGTATCCCTTTTAGATCCTCATAGCTCCAAGCAAATACATCTCTGTATTTGATGAACAAGCTTTTAGCTTCTTCGAAGAATTCCGGCTCCAAATCAGCTCCTACTTTCACCATCCTCGGTTCCTCCTGAGTTCCACATTTACTTCTCTCACCTGCTCATCAGCTGTGATTGTCCAACCAGTCACCACTTCATCCTGTAAGCTCACAGTGGCTGGTTCTTCTAGGATTTCTATTTCTCCTTCTCTTTCTTCATAGAAATGTGATGGGTAAATGCTGGTTTCCTCTTCAGTTGGTGTTGCTGTCACTACACCACAGCAGATACCTCTCAAACAACTTAGGCTTTCCAGCCGCATCTCTGCAACCTGCTCCCACTCTGGGTGTGCAGCAAATAGGGTAGCTTCCTGCTCCTCATCCAGTCCTCCCCTCCAGTCATACTCTCTGACTCCTCGAGGTCTTCTTGTAGCAGGTAATCTACTAGATTTCTTTGTGGTAATTTGTATCTCGTGCATCCCATTATGCACAGTTAGTAACTGAGAATTCCAGTCATGGAATACCCTGGCCTGTTTCAGCCACGGACGTCCCAATAATAAGGAGTAAGCCTCCATGACTTCATCCATTTTTAATACAGTTACTGTGATCATAAAGATCATTTTCTGTATCTGTATCTTAACTCCTCTTATTAATCCCAATGGCTGTACACTTCTTTGATCTGCCATTGTTACTGTAAATGGGGCTGGTTTCATGTTACTTAGACCAAGCTTCTTCCTTAATTGGTCTGTCATGATATTTACTCCAGAACCACCATCTATCAGTACATCAGTTAGTTCTGTGCTTCCAATTCTCAATTGGATTACTGGCATAGAATCATCAAAGTCCATGACTGGTTCTCGCCCTTCCGGCTTCACATTATAACTGGTCACCTTGCTGTTCAGGTCTGTGTTTCCTGTCTCTTGGGCAATTCGATTGATTGCTGATACAGCCTGTGCCTACAATAAGGTGCCACAGCTAATAGCTGTCCAATGGTAATTTCTGCTTTGGTCTGACATATTACTTCAGCCAAAGTCTCTTCATTACTTTGCATGTCTGCATCTTCTTTTTTCCTTTCTTCCTCACTCCCTCTTTTTCTCCATCCGAATCAGAGGAATCTGCCACAGGAATATCAGTACTCTTTTGCATTTCCCTTATAGTATCTGCCACTTCCTTGTGCAGTTCCTTCTCATCTTTCCAAGTCTCTTCATCTTCAGGCATATCATTGCCACTTCCAGTCTCATCTTCTTCCTCTTCTACTGGAGGTATTAGTTTGGCTTTACTTCTTGTTACTATCATTGTACTTACTTCTGGTACAAACACATGGCCTAACCATGTGAGCTGCCACCACTGGGCCCTCATTCACAGGAGCTCTCATCTCATTCTGGTGTCTTATCCAGAATGAACAGGCTGCCTTGCGATGTCCTGGCTGATTACAATAGTAACATAGCTCTTCACCATTGGGTCCTCGCCCTTGGTCTGTTCTTGGATTATTTCTATAATCCTGATTCCCGGGCTGGTAATTCCCCCTTGGATTACCCTGATAGTTGCCTCTGGAATTTCCTTGGTAATTCCCTCTTGAATTACCTCTCCCTTCCATGCCATTGTTATAACCACCAGACCTACCATAGTGGTCCTGATCATTGTTCTTCTTGGCTGGGGCTGCACCTGATGCACCCTTACTTGCCTAGGTTCTCTTGCAGCTGTCCTTCTGTTGTAGTAACAATTCTCAGTAGAATGGTTATCCATTTTACAGATAGTACAGTGTTTCTCCTTCATGTGGCATTCTGTGGTGGTATGGCCTTCATTCTGGCACTTTGCACACCATACACCCTTCCTCCAATGTGTTGCAGCCTCTGTGGCATACTTCTTCAAGATTTCTTCCAATCTTTTCTCATAGTTATCCCTCTTCAACTTTTCCTTTCTCTTACTCTTTCTTTTTAGTTCTTGCTCTTCTTCTTCATCTGACTCATCTCAGAGTCCTCATCTTCCTTTTTCTCTCTCCTGAGCATTCCCAATTGCTCAATTCTGTTTGCAGTTTCAAATGCCTCCTCCACTGTATTATGGGGTAACATATCCACTTTCTTTGCAACTCTGGTCTTAGTCCACTCACAAACCAAGTCTTCTGTAAACCGGGTGCTGGTACTGCAGCCAGCTTTTTCATCATCAATTCCATCTTCTCCATATACTCTTCAACAGTTTCATGCTTCTTCTGCTTCAGCTGTTGTAAACTTCCATACACTTCATCCTCAGTTTTACTTGTCCTGAACCTATTTCGAAATGCTGTATTCAAGCCATTCCAGGTTAGGAAATGATTATCAGGGAATCTTGCATACCATTCACTTGCTTTCTTGATAAGTGAACAAGGAAACAGTCTCATCTTGGCATCATCGCCATTCTCATTGTTCACTATACACATGTGCTCAAATTGGCTAATGTGTACATCGGGATCCCCTTTTCCTGAATATATTGGAAAGGGTGGTTTTGCCCGTGTTGGTTGTAACGCCATCTGTGGCCCTACCTTCTGCCCACTGACAGGTGCTGGCACCCTTGCTGGTGCTGGTCCTTCTGGACCTGTTGTTTTTGTGGTGGATCTTCCACCAAGTGGTGGCCCTTGAGCACTCCCTGCTTCTGGCCCCACGATATTCACAGTATTCCCAGCTTCAGTTGCACTACTTCCCACACTCCCTGTCCCCCAGAGCCAGATCCAGGCAGCCCGCCTGATCCCCCTGAGCCGACACCTTCGTTGGCCTGTGATCCAAGTGCTCCACTTGATCCAGGTCCAACGGGTTGGGATGTCCTGGTTGTAGTCTCAACCTCAGCTGTTGGGTCTACTTCTTCATATTCTTCCTCTTCAATTTCTTCTCTCTGTTTTCATCCTCCAAGTTCTGCCCTTGGGTTCTTCTTCACTCATGTAACTCAACTGTAATGGTGTTGGAGAGTCTGAACTCTCCGTTGGCTCTGCCACATCCTCTCTCCTTCTTCATCTTCTGCTTCAGAAACTGGAGTTCCTGCTTTTGGTGTTCCATGCCAACTCTTATCAAAGATTTCTGTCAAGTCTTTTATCCAAGGATGTACCTCAGATCTTTCACCTCGTGATTGATCTCTTCCTGTACCAATTCCCTTAATCTTTCTTGCAAAGAAACAGAAGGAGTGGCATCCAACTCTAGTTCTTCCGGTATAGGTGATGCACTTTTTGATCTTGATGGTGTGAGAGGTCCAGATGATTCCCCTATGTCTATTCCTCTCTCCCAAAGATATGGATAATTAGCTTTCAGATAGCTTTCTCTTTTTGATGAATATCTTTGTCGTCTAGCTTCTCTTTCATCACTCATGTCCCATGTCTTTCATTTCTTTTAATGTGGCAATAACCAAAACTCTCTTCTGTAATATCTCTCGTATATGCCTGGTTTCTTTCAAGCTTCAATGCACCCTTGGCTATACTTGAAGTCTCCGTTACCATATAACCATATGGCAAACAAGTCTGAAAAGCTGTTCTTGGTGTGAGTTTGATCCACAAAATATCCTTTGGAATCCAATTCTTTACCAGTACAAGCTCTTCATGCATATGAGTATAAACATTCACCTTTCTTTCTTCCCAGCCTTCAAACTCTACTCGTTTAATGGATAGCAATGCTATCACATAAACCAATGTTGGTAACCAACGTGCTCTTCCTCTACAGGCTACCTGATAAATCTTTATCACTCCTTTCTCCAGACCCCATTCTGGATCAGCATCATGCACTCGTTTAAGAATATTTTCTTTACACCGTCTGGCAATTCCAAGAACCTTTGAAAGAATTGTTTGGACAATCTTTCTTCCTTCGTTCCACAGGGAATTTGATTCACTTCAAATTCTTTAATGGTCCAACCACCATGATCCCACCAGATGCCTGTCACATCTGGTTGTTCATGTCCCAGGTCCCCAGTATGGTCGCCAAATGTCGCGCGGCTTTTACTCACCCATCCCTTCGCTATCCGAGGCGGAAACTCCAAGATAGAAGAGTTGGAAATCTCTAAGTACTCAGCCCGCGCAGAACAATCAGTCATGACCTACAGCTAGTGTATCATGGGGGTGTTTCCTATTTGTTTCCTTTTCCGCATTCATCTTAGCTACCTTACCATTGATAATTAAGTATCAGTTTGCTTCATCAATCTATCGGTTTCCTTCACTCATCCATTCAATCCACAGCTTCACTCAGATCTCTCTACACAGTGTGATTGTATCGTATAAGTATCAGATTATGATTTATCAGGTATCAGGCCGAAGCCATTATGTCTCTAATCTGCTCTACAATATCACTACAGCTTTGCATATAACAAGCATCTACTAATCCTCTTTCTCCTTCATCGTGCTCTCTCCGATCTCCGCTCCGCCTGACTCCGAAGTCCTCCCCACATCCTTCATTCCCCGTTTTCCCTTTATCCTCCTATCCGCGGTTCTAACCGTTTCCCTCTCTAACCGTCGTATGTGAACTAACATGTTCCCTTCACAGGTGTTGTTCCCCACAGTCGTTCCCTGTCCTACTCTTCGTTCCCTATTATCGTGACAGCTGTGTCAAGCGGTGACTGGCTGTGTTTGGCTGTGGCTGTGAGGCTGTGACTGGCTGTGTGGGCTGTGTGGGCTGTGACTGGCTTGGCTGTGTCTGCTGTGACGCTGTGACTGTGTGGGCTGTGTGTGGCTGTGACGACTGTGTGCTGTGTGGGCTGTGTGGGCTGTGTGACTGTGGCTGTGTGTGTGGGCTGTGTGGGCTGTGACGCTGTGACGGGCTGTGTGGTGTGCGGCTGTGTGGGCTGTGACGACTGTGACGGGCTGTGTTGGCTGTGTGGGCTGTGACTGCTGTGCGGCTGTGCTATGTAACCCCTCTACAGTGCGCTGCTGTCACCCTAAGGTTCTGTTTGTCTCAGTCTGTGCAAAAATTAAGGGTACCCTACAGATCCCAAGTGTAAGTCCCCTACAGTCCTCTATGGGTGAGTGCATTACCCACCATATTTTTATGAAGAAAGAGAAGGAGAAATGGAAATCCTAGAGGAACCAGCCACTGTGATTTACAGGATGAAGTGGTGACTGTTGGACAATCACAGCTGATGAGCAGGTGAGAGAAGTGAATGTGGGAACTGAAGAGGAACCGAGGATGGTGAAGGTAGGGGCTGATTTGGAGCCAGAATTCTTTGAGGAAGCTAAGAGTTTGTTCATCAAATACAGAGATGTATTTGCTTGGAGCTAGGATCTAAAAGGGATACCACCTGAGATCTGTCAGCATAAGATTGAACTGGAACCAGGGTCAGTACCAATCAAACAGGCAAGGTACAGAATGAATCCCAACTATGCACAGAAGGTTGGAGAAGAGATCAAGAAGTTGGCTGAGGCTAAGTTTATATACCGATAGAGTATACAACTTGGTTGTCACCCATTGTGATAGTTCCCAAGAAGAATGGTAAACTGAGAGTTTGTGTGAACTATAAGAAGTTGAATGCTTGCACGAAGAAAGATCATTTCCTTTGCCATTCACAGAAGCGGTATTGGACACTGTGGCAGGCCATGAGATGTACTCATTCATGGATGGCTTTAGTGGTTATAATCAAGTGCAAGTGGCAGAAGAAGACCAGGGAAAGACAGCTTTCATCACAGACTGGGGTGCTTATGCATACAAAGTCATGCCTTTTGGACTTTGTAATGCACCAGCAACCTTTCAGAGAGTGATAAGTGAATCTTTTCATGAGTATCTGGATGATTTCATGCAGGTGTTCTTGGATGATTTCAGTGTGTACAGCTCTAAGAATGAGCACTTGCATAAATTGGAGTTATGTTTGGCCAGATGCAGGATGAGAGGTCTGGGCCTGAATCCAGAGAAGTGTACTTTCTGTGTGAACTCAGGGGTGCTTTTGGGACACATTGTGTGTAAGAGGGGACTTCTTTGGATCCCAGGAAGACAGAGGCCATTAAAGCCTCTCCACCACCAGTAAATGTTAAGAGTCTAAGGAGATTCCTTGGACAAACCAGTTATTACAGAAGATTTGTCAAAAGGTATGCACAGATAGCAGCACCATTGAGCAAGCTTCTGAAGAAAGATGCAGTGTTTGCATGGACAGCTGAATGTCAACAGGCTTTTGAGGAACTTACATTGTCAGTAACAACTACACCTGTGCTGATTAACCCTCACTGGCATGTAGTATTTCATGTTCACTGTGATGCCTCAGGAGAAGCGTTGGGAGCGGTGTTAGCCCAAAATGTTACAGGAATATAGATTCACCTGTGTACTATGCTAGCAGGTTGATGAACAGTGCTGAAAGGAACTATAGCACAACTGAAAGAGAAGCACTGGCAATGATTTATGCAGTCAAGAAATTCAGGCATTACCTATTGGGAAGAAAGTTTATGTTTTATGTGGATCACCAGGCTCTGATATATCTGGTGAACAAACCTTTGATAAGTGGAAGGATAGCAAGGTGGTTAATAATCTTGCACGAGTTTGAGTTCGAAGTTGTTTACAAGCCTGGCCGTTTGCATCTTGTGGCAGATCATTTGTCACGCCTAACAACAGGAGAGCCGCCACAGGAGTAGACGACCAATTACCTGATGCGAGTTTATTTGCAATGGAGGTGCAGGAAGTGCAGATGAATGGTTAGATTGGCAGTGGCCAATCAGATACTACCTTACTCATGGTCAGTGCCCACCTAGTTATGGTAAGGAGCAGAGGAAGAGAATCGCTATCAAGGCTTTACCTTATACTATGGTAGGGGCAGAATGTATAAGCTAGGACCTGATGGAGTACTTAAACGATGCTTGTACCACCATGAAGTAAATAAAGTTTTGGAGGAAGTTCATAAAGGAGTGGCTGGAGGTCATTTTGGAGAAGAGACTACCAGTAGGAAGATACTACTTGCAGGTTACTGGTGGCCTACTTTGTTCAAAATGTACACAAGTATTGTCAGAGTTGTGATGAATGTCAGAGGCTAGGACCTTTGCAGAGATCTGGGAAGATGGCTTTGCATCCTACAATGCCTACTGAACCATTTCAGAAATGGGGACTAGACTTTGTTGGACCAATTAACCCACCAGCCAAGAATACACAGAACAAGTACATAATTACAGCCACTGATTATACTACGAAGTGGGTGGAAGCTAAAGCTTTGAGGGACAACACAGCCAAGTCCACAAAAGGTTCCTGTATGAGAACATACTTACACGATTTGGCTGTCCCTTGGAATTTATCAGTGACCAGGGAAGTCACTTCATTAATGAGACCATTGAACTATTGACTAAAGAGTTCATGATTGTGCATAGGAAGAGTACAACGTATTACCCACAGGGTAATGGGCAGGCAGAGGCTACCAAAAAATACTATGTACTATCTTGGCTAAGATAGTCAATGCAAACAGAACAGATTGGGATACAAAGCTGCTGACAGCTTTGTGGTCATACAGGACTTCATATAAAGTCACCACTAAGTATACACCATTCCAATTAGTTTATGGTATGGAAGCTTTACTTCCAGTGGAATTCTTGTTACCTACCATGAGAACGGAATGGGGAAAGAGAATGGAATTGAAGATTCAATTAAGGTCAGGAAACATGAATTATACCATGTGGAAGAAGTACGTGCTGATGCAGCTGATAACATGACCAGAATTCAGATGAAGAGGAAGGAACAGTTTGATGAAGGCAAATTAAAGACTTTTAAGACGGGGATTTGGTTCTCTGGTTGCAGAGAAGGGGAAGATTAAAGCTTCTAAGCTTAAATCACCATGGAAAGGACCTTATGTCATACAGAAGATGTATGATAACAACACCGCCATGTTACAAACCATTAACAAAGAGATGCTGGGAAGAGTCAATGCCAATAAGTTGAAGGGGTACAGTGGTATCCATGACAAACCATTGCAGCACGATTTGCATGTTGAAACGCAAAAGCAGTCACGGCTGCGCCAGTGATACCAACGGAGTATGGAGCACTTGTCGCTAAGCCGAGCGTATATGACCAGGGCGGGCAGTACAAGACACAATCACAGCCCATCACATCACAGCCATGTCACAGCCTATCACAGCACAACACAGTCACAGCCCACCAACACAGCCTATCACAGCCCACACAGCGTGACACAGCCTATCACAGCCACACACACAGCCTATCACAGCTCAACACAGCCTACTGGGGTTACACGTCCATAGGATCAGTGACAGGTGGACATGGGTTAACATCCGGAGAGTGGCCGGCGGAAAAGGGACGGGGCAGGTTTAGAAATGGACACGTGGACGCCAGGGCGAGACACACAGCGGACATGATTGCAAAACGGGTGTCATCAAGAAAGAAGACAAAATGGCCGTCAAAGTACCTACCCGGCACAACCAAAATTTATTGTGGGCCCATTAATGCATACAGGGTAACGGAACCCTTTAAGTACAGAAAAGCGAAATCCATGTCACATGCTATCCTAATGGACAGTCCAGGGGGGAAATCCACGGAAGGGAATTAAATTAAATCAATCACAGAGCCAACAGCCAATCATAAGCCAGAATTACCTGCAGAGGTTTTTCCAAGAACAAAATCAAGAATTTAGAGGGATTCTGAGCGCAAGAGTCGAAGTAACGGGCGTCTCGACGGAGAGACAATCAAAGCTATAGCTTTGAAGCTATGGCGGAAATAACAGACTACACACTCGCTTACTACTTACGCAGTGGCACAAGGACGGACGAACGGAGAGTATTTTCTCTAAATCGATACTTGCAAGCCCCACAGGCTTACAAGCACTTACCCATTTCATTCTGCGCCAACCATACTTTTATGCTTTGTGCCCTGCAGCGTTTCTTCAGTTGTTCAACCAAAACCTTTCTGTTTGTCTAGAATGAAGAGAGTGAGAGGAATGGAGGATATCAGGGTGAAGAGCACCACAATCTTACAGAAGCAAACGATTGCTGCACCACAGGCACAGCTACTGAAGGAGCTGCGATTGGAGGGATTGCTACGCAAGACTGGTCCTTGCATCATCGGCAGTTCATGATACAATTTCTTCAGAACTTTGAGCCTCGGACAGGAGTTACTCAGGTGAGGGGGAGTAGATATGAAATTACTCCCCAGTACCTGCAGCAATTGTTTGATTTGCCATCAGGACATGTGGATGTGGATGAGCACAGGGCAAGATTGCAGATAGGAATTTGTTCCAAGAAGGGAGTTTCTTTAAACTCAAGGTTTGCTTGTACCAAAGCCGAGTACCAGGGCTAAGGGAAGTTGGAATCTGAACGTTCTGTTTGCCATGAAACAGAACCAACAGTATTTGAGCAGGTCATTCACAGAGGAGACTGAAAGCCGGAGTTAATGTACAACTGGTGGCGAGATGAAGAGGTTACAGGGCACTGCTGCTAAGTCTCCGATCATTGTGTCCGGTCCAGTCATTGCCCAAATATTCTTGATTCTTGCATACTTGACAGAACGTAAGGAGATTGAGGCAGAAACCACTGCAATTGAAGAGCAAGGCTCTTCACACAATGAGGGTGGACTAGTCTAAGAGATGGGTATGACTGTAGATCCACTGGCTTCACGGCGATAAAGCTCTTGTGCATGATAGGGGCTGCTATTTCATGAGCGGCATGGCATGAGGCATGAGCATGAGCGGAAAAAAAAAAAAAGCATGAGCAGACCATTGTGAGTCCACGGAAATAGGGTTAGGAGGCACGGAAATAGGGTCATGTGAAGTTGGAATGTGGCACCAGTGGACTTGAAATGCAACATTTTATTGCAAATTTTGTGGCAAGCCACGTCTATACAAGTGTGTTCTAACTGTCATAGCCGGAATGGGCACTACTCTCCTACACCCTCCGAGGAACTTGCCCCACCTTCTTCCTCATCCCCCTCATCCCCCTCATCCTCCGAGCTCTGTGATGCATCAGTTCCACTATGCCTCTCAAAAATCCCGTCCTCTCCTTGGGGGACTGTCCACCTCACCTCCTGGGAATCTGCGTCTTCTCCCCCACTTTCCTCAGCAGAATCCAAGACAAATCTACGAGCCCGACGGGCTCTAATAGCTGCTGCCTCCTCCCTCATCTTCATTTTCTTGAGGCTTGCCTCGTCTAAATCTGCTGTACACGACTAGGTTCGGAACACCTCCTAATGGACACCGAAGCAAGCCGGGCAGCATAAGTAGGAAGGATGTACTCCCTTTCTGGACTAGGCATGAAATCCCCCTGGCAAAAAAAGGCACGTTCCTCCTGCCCATGAACTCCGGTGTAGACGTCCCTCCGGCAGTACTTGGCATCCTACAGTAAGAACAAATCCACTTCAAGAATGTCAATACCAGCACAACCAGAAAGGGTTTTCAATGAAATAAGAGAGCGGAGGGAGGTGCCTCACGA